>LPNX011234093.1:61002-205074 GCA_001517045.1 Pseudotsuga menziesii
CACAGTTTTAGGGGTCAAACCCATGTATATATGTGAGAAAGGGTTTAAAAGATGCATATAGAAAATTAAGCATGTTTTTAGGGATGATCTTGGAAACATCAAAAGTATAAAAAAGGTCCATGGGGTCCAAAGAGTCTGCAGAGGGACAGGGGAAGGCCATCCAAGTGTGATTCACTAGGTGTGGTAAAATCAGCTATAACATATGCCCCCTAATGTGTGAGGTCAGAGGGGTCATACGATGGCCAAAATACATTATAAGTCCATCCCAAAATTGGAGTGATGAAGGATCCCAGATGGAAGACCAGCCACCCAATCAGCATAGTACAATGATACAACTTTGTACATAACTGCAAATACATATAGCAGTCTCAGATACATAAGAGTACAATGGCCATGAATAGGCATAATACAAGATATCACATAAGTGGTCATCACCACGTACAATATACATAGATCAGAATCTCCATGATGAAGATATACAAAGGATCATGATCTCCATAATGGCTGAAGATATACAATGGATCAAGATCTCCATAATAGCTGGAAATGTCTGACATATACTGGAATCAAGTCACAAGAGTTGAAATCTCATGAACACTGGCACGATCAAGGAGGTAGCATATAAGAGATGCCACCAATCTGGAAGGTCTTCTACACAAACCGCTACGAGTACATGTCCTACTATGTGAATAGAGGTGTCGAGGTCGAACATAGTATTCCATCGTCTGATTACTGGTCATTGATGTATACGTTAACAGACGCGAGATCACCCACCGATAATGAAAATGGGAATGAAGGTACTAGAGTACAAACTAACAAGTGTGAATAAATGTGTTGAGGTCAAACACTTGAGAGGATCCATCGATCAGGGGACATTGATGTATTCCCAAAGACTGTCGATGGCGAGAGAACCTGCCACTAATGATTGCAAGTATCAAGGCACTAAAAAATGACTCTAGATTCCAATCCCAAAATAAATGGTCTGAAGTCGATGGGATGAAATCTGCTGGAAGGAGGGCATTAAGGCATCCCCCATTATCCAACATAAGGTACTCAACAAAGCTGTATAATGTGGAAGGACTCGATCATAAGGTGCACGAACCAGTAACTGTACTGGGAATGGCCGACATGCAAAGTCAAGATAACTGAGGAACGACTGACTCAGGTTTCAACTTCCTTCAAACAAGAGCATAACGACGTATGGTGACTTACATAAAGGCAACATAGACTCGATATATACAACTGGGACATCTCTACGACACAGGAGGCATCGACAGAGGCTCCATGGGGACTGGAAGCTTAACCAGTCGGTGGAGATAAACTCAGATAAATGAATACAACTCCTAAATTCAAACTATAAACCCAACCAACGGATGCAATATACAGTGCTCTGTTCGAAGGTGACACGACTTGACAGCTACCAAATATAACATCTTTCCTTGTCTAGCTTTTTGGTTTTTTTATTTTTTTGGACTTTTTCAAATATTTAAAAAGATTGAAAAAGAATAAAACTGCTTTATAGTTACAGACTAGGAGGAGACAAGTGTCATATGGGAAAACAAACTAGTTCCAAGTAGTGGAACATACCTATGCTCAATGCAAGGATACATGTGTAGGATAGCGACACTCGGGGGAAAATCCCCTCCTGGTAAAAATAGGGAATCAAGCTGCAAAGGATATATAAAATGGCTCTGCATGGTTAGGCATGAGACAAGCTCAGGCTATATGGCTGAAATTCAATGTCAGGAAAGCCAACATAAAGCTCAAAAAGGCAGGAAAAGCTCATGATAATGCAATTACAACTTGACATAAGGGAGTCCTGAGGGAAATAGGCCAACAAAATATCAAGAGGAGTATGAGGCTCTTGCGAAATGTCATGGCAATACTATACAACGGACTCCCACACCCTAAGGGACAAAATGTCAGCATGGGCACCAAATGAAAATAAGGTGCTAACTAGGGTACCCATGTAAGCTCAAGCTCTACCACTCATATCATGCCACTTCTAAAACAACAAGACGGTTCCGTGACATAATAGAGTGGGTTCATACCTAAGGCAATACTGAAATGGTCATAAGGTCATGCAAAATGCAAACGATGATGAAACCTAACCTATATGCTAGTTTAGACATGATACCTGAGATCGGCACGAACGGGTCAATTCAACAGCTAAAACGGCACTAAAAAAGGTCTCCTACATCATAAATTAGGTAAAAAACGGTCCAAAATGATTAGAAATAGTCCAAACTATAGGAAAGGGGTAAAAATTTTCAAAAAATTGAAAAATTTCTATAAATAGTAAAAAATTCAAAACATTATAAAACATTTGAAATTTTTACCCAATTGAGCTCATATTTTCAACAGCGAATTCCAGGAGATTCAGCCAGAGATCCCATCGACTTCAGATCATTTATTCTAGGATTGGAATCTAGAGTCATTTTTGAGTGCCTTGAGACTTGCAGTCATCAGTGGTAGGTTCTCTAAATAATTTTTGAGGATAGGATTTATTTAAATATCTAAATTCAGTACAAACGCGTACGGTCCTTTGCTTCTTATCAATAGGAACAGGGTTCGATACCCATTTTGTCAAAGCTATGGGATAAATAAAACCGGCTTTCAACAGTTTTTCCACTTCAGCCTTCACTGCCGCCGCTTTACATGGGTTAACAGGTCTCAACTTTTGTCGAATAGGTTTAGCGTCAGGGTATGTTGGGATCTCATGCTCGACTATAGATGGATCAATGCCTAGCATCTCCTCATATGACCAGGTAAAAACGTCACAAAATTCCTTAAACAAGGCGGTATAAATTGCAATCTCCTCAAGAGATAAGTTTGCGCCGATATGTATATTTTCCACAACGTCAGGATTTACAGAGATGTTGATAGGTATGGTAGCAGAAATATTTGCCATATTCCCCTCAGCAAACATTCCTTCCCTTGGTAAGGGATTAGCGGGCATATCAACATCGTCTGCCAGTCTCATATGAAACTCTTGATTCTCTATCCTGCTTAACTCTGGAAAAAAATAGGATTGATGATGAAGATCTTCACATACCTTATCTCATCCACACATGGCTTCCATAATGGCTTCATCAGAAGGTAACACCATATCTAAACAATCTGTAGAATGCAAAGAGTTTTCTACTCAAGAAGGCAAATAGACTTCTTCTAGTTCCTCTGAGACTGTGAGGGGGACCAGAATGGGATCAACAATGGTTTAGGTAATAGCTTGGTAAGCCAATTCCACTATCGATAAGGGCACTTCAGGTTCATGGTGGGAAGGGAGAACCCAAGGATCAGACCTATCAACAATCGTGGCTATGGACTTCCCCACACTAGTAGAACCTATATAGTTAATCGAAGCTGGAAGATCAAATGTGCCCATCAATGATGCATACATTCCAGCCCGTAATCTCTTTGTAGTAGGTTTAGCCTGATCAACTAGTGGCACAGTGGACTCATTAGACTCCATGCGGCCTTTTCGACTGAAACTGAGTTGGTCAACAATAACCAACTTCTCTTCGTGTGGAAACACTACCACCCGAAAGATGGCCGATGTAATAGCAGACATGGCATAAGTCCATCTTCTTCCCAAGAGCAAATTATAGTCCAAAGGTGCATCAATCACCTCCACCTCAACAGACACCGCTTTCCCTGCCAGGTTAATTTCAAAAGATGGTAGGATACCATGCAGACAAAATGACCTTCCTTCGAAAGTAGTAAGCAAGGTGTTTGATGGGACCAGCTCTGGGGATCCAAGAGCTTTCCAACATGACAAGGACATAACACATGTAGAAGCACCCTCATCGACAACTGCCCTTCCAATGGTCTTTCCACCATGGATGAAATCTATCGATAAGGCTACATGGTAAGGTAGGCGAATTTTGATATTAGACAAGTGAAATTTCACCATGAGACTCGATGAGTCCATACTACCTAAGGATGCAAAGAGTGCATCCCGCTGGGCGGGACAACTTTGTAACACCTCTAAAGTCGACATTGCACAAGGTGTCTGGGCTAAGTCTTTAACCACGGAGTAGTTGGATGCAGCCTTAGCATTATGATTATGCAAGGTCTTCTTAAAGACACCTTTCGATATCTTGGGCATAGTTTCGGCAGGTTTCTCAATCGTGAGGGAGTTAGAAGTTTCACCTATAGACTTACCCTTCTTAGAAGTCTCTTTTTCATAGTTATTATTCCTGGTCTGTATAAAAGTTGAATATCGAACCATGTTGATATAATTGGGGTCAGGGGAATTTGGAGTGCCCCCTGGTACATTTGAAGCTGAAGCAGAATTCTGCCCTTGGGGAAACGAATCCTTCGAGACAGCCGGTTGTTGAGCTTTTAACAGCTTCTGAGCCTGTTCCATAAGGGGATAAAGATGGGTGAGGTGATCCTCATGGCACAACTTACATGGGAATTTCACCTTTTTCTTTTCTTTCTTATCCCCATCAGCATTGTTTGCGGGTTTATGCTTGTGTTGATTTTCCTCCCCTTTCTTTCCTCTCTTCTTTTTCCCATCGAGTTGCTGATTTCCCTTCTAAGAGGTCTGTGCAAAAAAAATTGCATTTTGGGGTGAGGGGGCAGCCTTTGCTGCCTCCGTCGTAGAATGTTTGATGGACAGCTGATGGAGCTGTTTGGCCAAAGATTCTATAGTGGGAGAATTAATGGAACCAACCACACCATCGACATGGGGTCCAAGCTTAGGTTTCTCTGCATCATGTGTTGGCCTCGGTGCCTCAAGGATAATCTCATACAAGATCCCAGACTGAGAGTAAATCAAATCTAATTGTTGGGCCCTGAGGATAACTTCTTCCTCATTCATTAATCTTGAATTAGATACGTCCTTAGATATATAAGGCAATAGAGATTTAAGGAACCACTCTAATAAGAACTCAGGAGGGATAGTGGCTTTAATGAGGCTCTTCCACCTCCTCCACTCTTGGATGTGATCCATGATGTGGGTGGCCTTGTTCTCCCTGAAGGTAGATAACAAGTCCGTTCCGAAATCATATCAGACAGGAAGCTGGAAGTGGCTAAGGAATGCATTAGCCATGTCCTAAAAACTACTAAACGCAGCAGAAGAAAACTCAATGTACCATTTCGTTGCAGTGCTCATCAATTTTCTTTGGAAAATCCTCAACCAAATTGAATCTTCATTCAATGAGTTGGAAGAACACCATAAATGAAAAGTGGTGGCATGAGCCCCAGGATATTCACCAACTTTGCCTTCGAATTTTTGGATGTCTGAGGGCAACTTGGTGGGTACAAGTGGCTAGGAGCGATCATGCTTCACCAGGTCGTTCATCAGTTTAGACAAATCTGGCAATTTTAACGTTGCCAGGAAAGGAAGCTTAGGTCGAACTGGAGCACTAAAAGTGCCAGTTTGGGGATTGGAGGGACTTGCCCCCAAATTACCATATGTAAAGGTGGGGCTTCCCCCAGTTTCCTGTTGCGAAGTGGATGGGTTACTTTGAAATGGATTCCATCCGTAAGCCATAGGATTGTGGGAGTGAGGTGCAGTATAAGAGGTTTTGGCTGCCCCAGTTGAAACTGGGGTTTGAAATATAGGAGCAGGTATCCCTCCGCTAAAAAGCGAAAAGGGAGAGCTCGTGAATGGAGCAGAGATCGGGGTTTGGAAACATTGACCATAATGGTTAGTGTTCCCAAACTGTACCCCTACATAAGAGGGTGGTGGGCCTATGTATGGAGTGGATGGGGGTATGTGCTCCCCATTCCAAGGAAATCCTTGGACAAAAGCCAAGGATCCTATAGGACCACTCTGGGCAGTGTGTGTGAAGGAGGTTGGAACTATAGGTACACTAGGAATCCCAGTGACCATACCACCAGAAACAACTGCTAGGATTGTGGGAACCGATGGTTGAACCACTTGACTCGCTGGAGTTAAGGGCGTAGTAGGTATTCTTGATCTAGGGGTACTTACCAGGGGAGGTAGCACCCCTTCAGCCGGGATGGCTGAGGTGAAAATGAAAGAACTTTCTCCTGCACTAGACATTATCCTGCCCACAGGGACACCAATCATGGGTGGATCAAAAGGGCGAATCTGAATGAGCACAAGATCATTTAAGTCAGTTAGAGGTGTATTAAAATTCCTTGAAAACTCGTCAGCCTGCAATTCTTCTATCTCAACTGTGTTTAAATCAAAATGGTTTGCCCTAAGTTCTGGTTCACCCAAAACTTCACTGACTCCTATTGGTTCAAATGAACCGTCTGTGTCCAATATCTGCCTTTGAGGGGGAGGTGGAGGTTCCAATGTGATAAGAGGAGGAAGGTTTTGCAACCTTCATGACCTTCTGATAGGTTGGTCCTCCATGATTCTAAATTTGACAATTCAAACCCTAAGGTCAGCTAAACATAGACAAACCACAGAGCAATCACTACGAAAAATCCTAAAGTCTCAAGAGTCAGCAAGGGTAAAAGATATGCTTTCCCAAAGAAAGCTAAAAGACAGTTTCTTGGTGTCCTTGAAGAGGTTCTTAGGCACAAGCAGAGGAATCACCCACCGCCCTCCTACACTTTCAACAAGGGTTACCTTCCAAGCCCGTCCAAGGTGAACCAAAAATAGCCTTCTGGTTTACCTGTGTATAAACCCTAGATGTCAAGAGACTAGAGGCTACCTTAACTATACCAACAGTCTGGGGCGACAGTCGCAATCCTGATTCATACACATGGGTAGGGTAGCTGAGCCCGAAACTCTATCTAGGATAGAATCCCTAGATGCATAAAAACCCTGGTTTACGTTTCGACAAGGAATCAGAGGGTTATCTCCTCAATCCAATGCCTCCACGCGGCCTCGTGCTTGACTCCCGTTTGAGAGGAGCTTCCCAGATACTATCGATAAATAGAAGGATTTACCTATTGATTGGCCAACTATGTTTGAATTTAAATACTTATGGGGAGTTTACACTTCCTATCCCATAATTCTAGCCTAAGCTAGTAGGTGTATGGCCCTAAAAAACAAAAATTGCTAATAAATTTTAATTATTGCGTTCATTTTAAGGGCTATTTTTTACTCAGAAGGCAAGTGGAGTAAAAGACTATGATGTTTTTGACTCGATAAGAAATGTAAAAGACAATAGGTGTATACTTCCAAAGCAAATTATCACTACTTAAAAAACAAGCTTCTCTTTTCTTTTTTTTGTAAATGTAAACTGATGAAAATGCAACGAATAAAGAGAAAACTAAGACTATATTTTTGTAACTTTTGAGATTATATTTAAAAACTGAAAACAAAACTACTGTATGCAAATCAAATGCAATTTTTTTTAATGTTTTCTTTTCACTTTTCAAATTACTCAAAGACTACTATGCACTTAAATGCACAATACTTGAGTATGCTTGGATAAGCTAACTATATAAAATAAGCAAAATGAATTAAAGCGGATTCATAAAACCAAATATCAACCACCTAAGGAAGACTTGGAACCCTAGCTTGGGAAGGCACAATGAGTAGAAATCAATGAACTCTATCAAAGGCAAGTGACAAACCAACACTATTCGAAAATAGAATGGAATATATAGTGTTTAGAACCCTGATCACTGATTCAGACAACTAGCACTTAAACATATTACCCAACAGGAAAATCCACTTCAAGTTGCTAACAGAAAGACAATCCAAACAATAAGAACTCAAGGGATTACAAGAAAGCACAAGGTATGGCTAACAAGGTCATCAAACTCATAGTGTAGTGCTCATAGTGAAGGCCACTTAGCAAGAAAAAATCTATAGAAGGACAGGGACAAGCAAACCCTAACCCAAAAAATTTGTTGCTCAGGCTTGTACGTGACTATGTACAAGAGCAACCCACGTATTGTATGTGACTGTTCTATAGAGAAACCCGCATACGCATACCTCTCTACGCGACTGTGTGCAAGAGCAACCTGCGTACAGGAGTTCAATTTTTCAAAAAAAGAAAAATTATCAAGGACTTCAAAGCACCACTACAAATCTGACCCAAGACAAGACACCACACATTGAATCAAGGAAAATACTGGGCACTAATCTACAGAATTAACCCACAGCAATCTAGGCTCCCCAACAGAGTCACCAGTTTTGTTGTTCAAGAATAAACACCCTTGTAACCTAGGGTCTGGGGTTACCAACTTACTTCTAAAACTTGTAAACAATCAGATTTAAAGTACAGAAAGGAAATAGGAAGAAATGTTGGACTCACCAGATTACCGATGGTTGATCCAAGCTTTGTCTTCTCCCGCTCTGCTTCTCTCCAAAAATTTCAGGGATGCACCTCCTTCACCTACAAAGAGAAAATTATCCAAATACAATCTTATACATGTATATATGATAGGTTAGATAAACAACATATATAGTGCTTAATCAAATATATTCATCAACCATGATACATGAAAGAGACTCAACACAAAGTTGGAAGAAGAATTCTCTTTATTAACAATCAGTGAATGAGATAAGTGTACAACCCAATGTATGAGACAAGGACTCATCTACAACCAAAGGACTCTGAGTTCTGCTGCTCCAAATACTTCTGAAGATATACCACCAGCATAACTTTGCTCTCCAAGAATCATCGTCTTAATGCCCTCCCCAAGGACTCTATTTATAATTTGGGAAATAGAGCAGTTTCGAAGGTTGAGGAGGTTGAGACAGTTGATATGGTTAATGATTAGGGCTCAACTAATCTCCATTAATCGTGATTTATATTTTTTAATGTTGAATGGATGTGTACGCGACTATTGATACTGGCAACCTGCATATGACACGCGAGTTTCTCTAAGGGAAACTTGCATATAGATCTGTACGTGGGTTGCAATGGGAATAGTCGCATACAGTATGCGAGTTTTCAACGAGGATAGTCATGTATGTACACGAGTTTCAATGGAGATAGTCACATACGGCAATCAACACATAGAAAAATAAAATGGCAAGCTAGTTGAAGGGTAAATGCATCTCATGTCATGCCCATCTATAGTGTTTAGGAAAACTTCAATCCTGAAATGTCCTTTTATGTACCAACATAATGAATTGTCGGCACTCGGACTGAGAAGTGCCATTTGGGTTGATAACACTTAGATTGGCCGGATTGGCGATGGCCTGAATGATCAAATCGGTCCAAGACTTCTATTAGTAGGTTGAATTTCTGCAAAAATATCCCTTCACAACTTGCAGGATGTGTGATGTAGAAGTGACATTCTATAAATTTTGTTCCCTGAAGATTTCCTTCCGCAACTCTTCTTTCGGCAACTTGCGAGATGCGGGATGCCGCTTCGCAGATCTCTACTTACGCAACTTTTCTTTCCGCAATGGTCTATTCCACATGCGGGATGCGGGATGCAAAATGCAGGATGTAGAATGTGGGATCACAATTTCCATATTTCTTGATTCCGCAAACATAAGATTTTCGCACCGTTGATTCTTGCGGGTTGATTGTCAATCATTGATCTGTTCCTAGATGCGAAACAAATTGTGACCATCGATTTCTGTCACAATTTTTGTCTGTCATTCGATCTCCTCTGAGACATTTCTTCGTAGATCATCGAATTGATCAATGGTGGAAGGGAGGGGACATGATAGTGTGGTATAAGAACATGAATGTTGAGGAGTGTTTCATGGCCATGCCCTATGTTTCAAAGAACAACAAAGGTTTCATAAGATATTTTTAATTCCGCATGATAATCGGGGTATGGGTACGTGACTAAGTGGTATCAGAGTTGCTGGTTGTAGCATTGGGCCTGGATGGGCCAGAACGGGAAGTTAAAAGAGAAAAGAACACCCAAATTGTGGTTTAATAGAGCTATTGGTTGTAGCATTGGGCCTTGATGGAACAAGTTGAATAGTTAACAAAGTTGTTGGTAAATGGTTTCAACATATTGTTAGCTGCGTAACAAGAGAAAACTACCATGGGCAGTGGGTAAGTGGTTTGATTCTGAAATTATCTAACAATTTTGTTTATTAACACATTTTTTAGAATTATAGTCACCTTCAAGGGAAGCATTCTAGATAGTGCATTTCGGAAAAGTTGGTTTGGCTACGCCATGAGAACTGACGTGTGTGAGGATGCACATAACCCCATTGAATGCGAGGAAGATGTTATGGGGGAAAATTTCCAAGTTGGAAATGCTGAGACAGAGTCTAATGGGATGAGGTTTCAAGATACTCCCCCAGAGTTTGCATCCACCATGAGAATCCTAAGGGTGGAGATGCAAAGTTACAGGGCAGATAATGAAATCTTGGTTAAGGCTCTGGAGGAGTAGAATCAGTTGAATGCATCCATGCTGCAAAGTTTGACATACATTCAGAAGTGAATGAACTTTGTGGACCAGACAGTAAGACCAAAAGGAAGTAAGAGCATTGCTAGAAGAAGAAAGAGATCTCCTAGTGGGTCATCTGACTTTGAAGGATCAACTGGTGGTTCAAGTTATTCTTTGAACGAGAATAAGAGAAAGAGGTGCCACCAGAAATGTTCACGTGATGAATTTAAGAAGGCAAGGCCTCCTACCTTCAAGGGTGAGATAAATAATGATCAAGAAGTTGAAGCTTGGCTTCTTGGGATGAGGAAATATTTCCAAGTCCAAGACTACTCTAGAAATATGAAGGCTAGAGTAGCCATCTTCAATTTGACTGGAAGAGCATACATATGGTGGGAGCACTTCAGGAAAGTGAAAAAGATTAATGAAAAGAATATTGTGTGGAAATAGTTCCAGAAATATTTCAAGAAGAAGTACCTCTCTGACAAGTACTATGATGATAAGATCAAAGAATTCCATGAGCTAAGATTGGGACAGCAGGCCATGGAAGAGTATGCAAACAAGTTTGGAGCCGTTGAGGTATGTCAAGTACATCAAAGATGAAAAAGTGAAAATCCATCGTTTCTTGAGTGGATTTCCTTAGTCTTAAAAAGATAGAATTGAGTTTTATGAACCAAGAACTCTGGAAGAAGTGATAAGGAAAGCTAAGTATTGCTATGAGAAAAGCAAAGGAAAACCTGATTATCATAATACATGGAAGGATAAGAAGAATGAGAAGTCTGACAAAAGGAAGAAAGGTTTCAAACCTTATAACTTCAAGAATCAACAGAAGTAGACATCCCAAGTTGAGAAGCAGCCAACTAGAGTGGTGGAAGAAAAGCCAAGAGATCCACAACAGAACAGAGAACCACTCCAATATTGGAAACGTGGAGGACCCCACATGCGCAGGAAGTGTCCACTTGAGAATGAGAATGCAAGGCCAACTTACAACATTCAAGAGGAAGAAATAGTGGGTCAAGTTACATTGACCCATTTTGATTGACCCTAGTTCTACTCACAGTTACATTTCTCCTAGAGTAGTGGAGATTTGTTCTTTTAAGAAAGTAAAGCATAGCCAATCATGGTTAGTTTAGCTAGCCATTGGAACTAAGAGAAAGGTTAGTGAAGTGGTATAGAAATGCCCATTGGTGATGAATGGATTGGTCACTTGTGCCAGATATGAATGTTCCACCACTTGGTTCCTATGATGTTCTCATTGGAATGGATTGGTTAGAAGCTCACAGGGTAAATATCAACTGCTATAATAAGAATTTTGAATGCATGGATGAAGAAGGAAACCCAAGAGTTGTAAGAGGCATTCAAAAGGTGATTTCTATGAGGCAGATTTCAGCAATGCAGTTGAAGAAGTTTTGTAGGAAAGGTTTCCAGTTGTATGCAGCTCATATTGTGGAGGAAACATAAAATATAAATCCTAGGTTGGAGTACTTTCATGTGTTGTAGGAATTCAGGGATGTTTTTCCTGATGAGATTCAGGGATTTCTCAAAAGAGAGACATTTATTTCATAATTGAGCCTATGCCAGGAGTAGCACCAGTGTCCAAGACACCCTACAGGATGAGTACACCAGAAATGCTAGAGCTGAAGATGCAACTGCAAGATTTATCGGAGAAGAAGAATATCAGGCTGAGTGTGTCTCCTTGGGGAGCACCAATTCTATTTGAGAAGAAGAAAGATGGTACACTCATATTGTGTATTGATTACAGACAACTAAACAAAGTCACAGTGAAGAATAAATATCCTTTGCTTAGAATTGATGACCTCTTTGATCAAATGAGAGGAGTAAAGGTATTTTCCAAGATTGACTTGAGTTCTGGTTACAATCAGGTGAGAATCAAGGATGAAGACATTCATAAGACATCCTTCAACTTGAGGTATGGACATTATGAGTTTGTAGTGGTACCATTTGGTCTCACAAATGCACTAGCTACATTTATGTGCCTTATGAATAGTGTCTTCAACAGGTATTTGGACAAGTTTGTTCTTGTTTTCCTTGATGACATCCTTATTTATTCTAAGAATGAGGAAGAGAATGAAGAATATCTGATATTGACATTGTAATTTCTTAGGGAGCATAAACTGTATGCAAAGTTGAGCAAGTGTGACTTCTATAAAGATAGAATTCAGTATGTGGGTCACATTAGCTCAAAAGAGGGTATATCTGTGGACCCTGACAAGATTGAAGCCATTATGAATTGGCCTACTCCAAGAAATGTGACAAATGTGTGATATTTTATGGGACTTGCAAGATACTACAGGAGATTCATTGAAGGATTCTCCAAGGTTGCGCATGCCATCACTTCTTTGCAAAGGAAGGGGATGAAGTTTGAATGGACATCGAGGTGTGAAGAAAGCTTCCAGCAATTCAAGAATCTTCTCACAAGTGCACTAGTCTTGAAAGTTGCAAACCCAAAGAAATATTTTGTGGTGTGTAATGATGCATGTGGTCAAGGACTTTGAGGATTTATTATGCAAGACAACCACGTAATATGTTATGAGTCAATAAATTTGAAGGAGCATGAGAATATCTATTCCACTCATGATCTGGAACTTGTATCCATAGTACATGCTCTCAAGATGTGGAGGCATTACCTAATGGGTAGAATATTCGATCTAAGGACAAACCATTGTGGTATGAAGTATTTGTTTGATCAGCCTACTCTAAATGCTAGACAAGCTAGATGGCTAGAGTTTTTATGTGAGTTTGATTTTGAAATCAAGCACATAAAGGGAAAAGAGAATAAGGTAGTTGATGCACTCAGCAAGAAGGTGCAGGAAATGCATGTGGCATCCATTAGTATTTTCCAATCAGAGTTAAGGAAGCAGATTATTAATCATGTTGCTGAAGATGAATTGTATCCACAAGTCAAGGACAAGTTGCAGCAGGAAATCCTTGAAAAGAAGTTTGAGGGATATAAAATAGAAGAAGATGGAATCCTTACTTATAAGAACAAAATTTATATTCCAAATGTAGCATATTTGAGGAGGGTTGTTATGGATGATATCCATCAAGCTCCCTATTCTGGTTACTCAGGATATCAAAAGACAATTGCTACAGTTAGAAAGCAGTACTTTTGGCTAAGAATGAAAAAGGACATGGCTGAATATATTTCAAGGTGCATGAAATGTTAGAAGGTGAAGGTTGAGCACCAACACCCAGCAGGTTTGTTGTAGCCTTTTCTAGTTCCATAATGGAAATGAGAAGTTATTTTCGTGGATTTTATTGCAAGATTGCCAATGACTTGGAGACAACATGATTCCATCATTGTTGTGGTGAGCAAGTTGAAAAATGCAACATATTTTATACCGGTTGAGTCTACGCATAAGACTGATGACATTGCAAAGATATTCATGAAGGAGATTTTCAAATTGCATGGATTTCCTAAGGCGATAGTCTCTGGCAGAGATGTCAAGTTCACTTCCAATTTTTGGAAGGGATTGTTTGTAGATTTCGGTAGAAAGTTGAATTTTAGCATGGCCTACCATTCTCACACTAATGGGTAGATAGAGAGAGTTAACCAAGTTCTTGAAGACATGCTTTTCATGTATGTGATGGACAAACCAACCAAGTGGGAAGATTATTTACACTTGGTATATTTTTCTTATAACAATGGACAACAAACATCCTTGGGGATGAGTTCCTATGAAGCTTTGTATAGCAAGAGGTGTAGGACACCAATGAATTGGGATAACCCAGTGAACAGGGTTGTGCTTGGTCCAGAATTGCTCAAGGAGATGGAGCGGAAGGTTGTAAAGATCATACAAAATATGAAAGCAGCCCAAGACATACAGAAAAGCTATGCATATAAGCATAGGGTGAATAGAGAGTTCAGTGTTGGGGATCATGTTTACCTCAGAGTGAGGGAAAAGAAGAGTTCCTTGAATCTTGGAAGTTGTGCCAAGATGTCACTTAGATACTATGGGTCATTTGAAGTGCTTGAATGAACAGGGCCAGTTGCATATAGACTTGCATTTCCTTCTAGCACTAGGGCTCATAATGTTTTTCATGTTTATTTTCTTAAGAGATATGTACATGATCCTAACCATGTGATAAATTGGGATGTGATTCAAGTGGAACCCAAGGGAGAGATCCAAATCGATCCAATGTGCATCCTCGCTAAGAAGGTCACAATGCTCCAAAACTGAGCCATAAGGAAAGTGAATGTGCAATGGGAGCACTTCATTCCTGAAGAGGCTACATGGGAGCTAGAGGATTCCATGCGATTGGCACATCCATTTTTGTTCAATTTTGCAGAGCACTGAGGTAGTGCCAGTATAGCATTTTTGTTCAATTTTGTAAAGCATTGAGGACAATGTTGTTGAAGCGGGAGGGGAATGTAACACCCCAGATTTGACATCATTTGCATTAAATCTATATATGATGAAATATTGTAAATAATCATGGTGTGGAGCTAAAGGAAAAATCCCCACCATTGATTTAGTGTTTTATGTTTCAATGATTAAAATCGATGCCGATGGTATTTTGTGCTAGCCTACACACTATAATTTTGGACATCATATAGATATGCAATTTAATTAAAAACCCACAACCAACTATGTCAATGCAACAAATAATGAGATGGGGCCATGATTTCCTAAGGATAAGGGGGGAATGTTTAACCTTGAGCCTTTGGGGAAAATCCATGTGTCAAAATAAAACACCCAAAAACGTATGCCCATTTTCCTCATGCATTCACATTTTGGACAGCTGTAGGACGTTTCGATCATCCATCCTTCACGTTTTCAGGTTTTTTTCCTCGTTTTGCATGCCGAGACCATCATCTGGCTTTCACCAAAAACATTGTTGTCCATTCTAATCATTCTCTTTCCATTATGTTCATGCACACTAGGGAGTTCATCCTATTTGCATAACCGTGTTTTGTTAGGGGTTGTTCGCCTGTTGTTACCATCCTCAGTCATGCAAATTTTCAGGGGTCTCCTTTGTTTACTGAACGAATGGGAAGTGGAGATCACTCGATTTTACAAGAAAAGTGGTCATTTGTGGTTTCCTCAGTATTGTTGTGCAATGGTCTCCTCTGTGACAGAGTGAGTGGAAGCCTATGTTGCTATGTTGACCTTTTGGTTTGTTGTGTGTGCATATTTTTCCTTGGCCTAAATTGTTTTGGAGTGGAATTGAGTATGAACTAGCTTGATAAACCTAGTGTAGGAAGGAACCTCACAAATAGATCTAGAGGGGATGGTTTTCTTCTTTGCACACCCTGAACAACATTGGAAGAGAAGGCATAGCCTGAGAGACTGTTTAGTAGAGAAGGGGATGCTTCCTTGTGTTGGGTGAGTAGATGGTTTAGGATCCAAGCCAGATCTAGTGCAGGTGTCGATAGCTCAGTGGTTGAGCTCACTAGTTTAGCAGTTCAATATTTCTAGATCCTTTACAGCCTAAAAAACTTATCTGTTAGTTGGCTTGGATGGTCCTTAATGTGAATGTTGTCTTAGCAGACTGTAGTCTGATAAACCCAGCAGTATATTGGCTTGTTTGGTTGTAGCCTGATAAACCCAACTATGTTGGCTTGGCTGAGTTTTGTTGTATCCTTGGCTATGTGTGAACCTGATAGTGTTTCTTATTCCTTGTGGGAATCATGCCCAACTTGGGGGTGGAAATTCTCTTGAGATATTGATGAGCGCACTAGCCTATGGTTGGGTGGAACATTGTAGCGATGTAGCTGGTTGCGGGACAAGCTTCTCTCAAGATAAGTATTTCTTGTGTGTAATCTCTACAACTATATCTTGTTTAATGAATTGTGATGAACATGTTGAATGTTTTGATGAATGTATTTACTTCCACTATATATTGCATGTTTTACATATCTATGTATGTTTAAGTTCAATGCATTTCTAAGTTTCATTATGGGGCTTAGATTGGTCGGATTCGTGATGGCTTGAATGATCAAATCGGTCCAAGACTTCTGTTAGCAAATTAAATTTCTGCATAAATATCCCTCCACAAATTTCCTTTCCGTATCTTGCGGGATGCGGGATGCAAAAGCGACATTCTATAAAAAAATTTCCCCACAGATTTACTTCTGCAGCTTGTGGGATGTAGGATGCAGCTTCGCAGATCTATACTTATGCAAATTTTCTTTCCGCAATGATCTATTTTGCATGCAGGATGCAGAATGCGGGATCGCAAGTTCCATATTTCCCGATTTCACAAATGTAAGCTTTATGCATCGTTCATTCTTGTGGGTTGATTGTCAGTTGTTGATATGTTCCCAGATGCAGAATAGATTGTGACCGTCGATTTTCATCACGATCTCTGTTGTTCGATCTCCTCTGATATCTCTCTTTGTAGATCGTCGAATTAATCAATGGTGGACGGGAGGGGACGTGACAGTGTGGCATCAGAACATGAATGTTGAGGAGTGTTTCATGACCATGCCCTATGTTTCAAAGAATGACAAAGGTTCCGTAAGAAATTTTTAATTCCGCATGATAATCAAGTTATGGGTACATGACAGGTTGGCTCGGGATGGGTCAGAAATGGAACCGGAGTTTGCAGGAGGATGAAGTCCATGCATGGATGGGGGTATTTGAGGTTTAATTCCCATGGAATGTTCATGGAAGGGAAAATACCCCCAGGTATATAAGGTGGTATAGTAGGAATTGTGATAACTAGTGTGGGGCCACTACTAGTGCGTATCGTACCTACCGCAACATGCACAATGGTGTTGGGACCACTGGTAGGGGCGACAGTAACAATGGGTGGCAAGGATGTGGGTCCTTCGCCAACTATCCCTCCTTGGAAGGGATCAGGATGCATGCCAGCCATGGGGCTCGACAGGGCAGTAAAAAAATTGGGCTCGAATTGGTAGGAATCTGAATCTGAATCAGAGGTAGTGTGGCCTTCTAAAGGTGAGGAGGGTTGTCGAAGAGGGCCTCGACGGTGGCGGTCTAAAGAAACAAACTGAGGGGAGTGTCCCCTAAGTTGAAAGGAAAATTGTGGTGAAGAAATGATGGCTTATTGTAGTAACCGGTAATGAATTTTGGATCCCCTTTTGAATCGGCTTCCTATTGGCTCAAAAGAAGTCACTCAGCCACCAATATTGCCAGAAGACAGCTCTTTGGTTTTTTCCTCATAGGTGGGTATCTAGTCAATCCGGAGGGGGTCGCTGCCCATTTCATTTAGCAATTCTTCTTGTTGGCTAGATAATTTGGGGTTCTTATGGTACTCCTAACAATGAGTTTTAGGGAGAGCCCAAGTACTTCCCACAGTTGTTGCGGATGAGACTTATGTCCCAAACCAAAATGTTATTAAATAAATTTGGTTACTTTTAAGGTTTCGCTCGAGGTCATGTACCAAGTTTTGTCTGATTATTGGTGTAATTATGTGTGAACCTTTACTTTTACTTTCAAATGAACAATGGATTTCCTGCAATAAATAAGCAAAGGGCTATCCCAAATCTAGTCTGGAAGATCAAAGCAAATCGAAAAGACGTGCAAGACATACAAGGGTCTGAAAATATGTGACTAACTATTATGTTTGCAAATCAGTAGTGTGACTACCCCAAATTTGTATCCTTCACATCAAAGAGGGATTGTTGGGCTCTCAAAAAAGTGGAAACAAGTCCACCCATAGATCCACAAGTCAAACCCCAAGTGCCCGGTGCTCAACAAGGAGGATGCAAATGTTGTGAGACCTTGAATAGTCCACCACTCCCCATAGCCTCCAAATTCACTTGTTTTTAATTTAATAGAACAATAGTAAAGTGGATTCCTATTACTAAACTTACTTAACCCCCCGTCATATCTTAGAAGACCCCGTAGGGTGATGACCAAGTAGAGGAGGAGGGGCCAAATAAGTGGGTTAATTTCCAACATTTAAAATGCAATATAGAAAAGTAAACTGCATAAATCAACTTAGAAATACACAGGTCGCATATGACAGGTCCACAGCTGTGACTAGGTCGCTCAAATAGGCAAAACAAAGGCGATTGGGCTTAGAAATAGATAGGTCATTCTTAAGTGCTGGATAGTTGCGATTGGGTCGCTCAAACAGGCCAAACAAAGGTGACTGGGTCACTTTTGACTGCAAAATAGGTGCGACCTTGCGCTAGGAAGCAAGTCGTGCTTTACGGGGGTAAAGTTATGACCCGGGTCGTGGTTTTCAGCCTGAAAGGTGCAACTGGATTGCAGGTTTTAGCTCGAAAGGCGTGACTACGACTGGAACTAGAATTTTTTTTAAAAACAGGTCGACAAAGGCTGACATGGGTAGGAACTGGTGTCGTACAGGTTTGAATCGGCCTCCTAGGGTCCAATCAGTGACAAATGAGAGTGAAAATAAAATAAACACTTGCCAAATAAGAGGATCGAAAAGGATCGACCCGGTATGGTTGCCAAAACTGTAGCAGGTTTTTCACCCTTGCTACGTGCAAAAGCACCTCCCTTCCGTCTATGGGACAGAAGGGTAGAGTTTGTTATGGAAGAGCTACATCAAACAATAATATTTATAACTCAAAATATCTAAGCAAGTACGATTAAACTAAATAAAAAAAAATATGACAAGTATACCTTCTTATTTTCTTGAAAATGGACCACCATGCCCCAAACTTAGAAATGGGCTGACTCTCCACAGGATGGTTAGTATGGAGGATGCCTCTACATACCGAATGGGAGATGGTGGGGCTATGGAATGATTGGAAAAATGATGTGAGTATTTTGAGAATGATGGCTTCTCACCGTACTCACAGAATAGAAAATTGGAAGAAGGAATAAGTGAATCTTGTGATGGAGACCTCCACACTATTTTATAGTTTTTTCTTGTCCTTATCTCTCTTTTAGGGTTTGGACCCTATTTAGGGTTTTAAGCCCATTTGTGGGGGTTTTAAGCCTTTTTTTTTAGCTCTTTTGGGGTTTTTATCCCTTTTGTGAGCATTTTAGCTCTTTTGTGGGTTTTTAATCCCTTTGTTGAGCTTTTTTGGAATTTTGTGGGTTTTTTGGCCTTTTTAAAGAGAGAATGAAGGTAAACCATAGTTGTGGGTGTCAAAGGTAAGGAAAAATTGTAGGGAAATGATGTATGTATGTCATTTAGACCATATAGAGCTAGATGAGCAATTTTTTTGCGTTAACAGGGTTCATACACATCGTGGTATCAGAGAGAGAGTGACAAGGCTCACGTTCCTCCTTAATTTGCTCCCTTGAGGGGCGGGTATGTGACATTGTGGTATCATAGCTATTGGTTACAACATCGGGCCTAGATGGTCCAAGTTAATAGCTTCCAGAGCTATTGGTTACAACATTGGGCCTAGATGGGCCAAGTGAATAGTTAGTAAGTGGTTTTTAAATTCTTAAATTGTCATGTAGCTAACAATGATGTTTATTAATACATTTGCAGTCGTAGTGTAGATTGGAAAAGTTGGTTTTTGGCTTGTCCATGAGAACCTACAATATGAATGATGCACATGACCCCTATTAGTACGAGGCAGATGCTATGGGGGGGAATATTCGATTTGGAAATGCTGAAATAGAGTCCACCAAATATTGCAACCAGCATGAGAAGCATAAGGGTGGGATTGAAAAGTTGTAGAGAAGGAAATGAAATAATAATTAAAGCTCAGGAAGAGTAGAATCAATTGAATGCAGGCATGCTGCAGAGTTTAAAAGAAATGCAAAGGCAGATGAACTATGGGAAATGGGAAGTCAATCCGAAAGGAAGTGGGAGCACTGCCAGAAGATCAAGAAAAAGGTCTTGTAGTGGATCATCTGACTCTGAAGGATCCACTGGGGTTTCAAGCTATTCATCTCACAAGAATAAGAGAAAGAGGTGTTACTGAAACAATTCACGTGATGAATTTAGGAAGGCAAGGCCTAAATTCACGTGAGGTAAAATCAGGTCAATAAGCTGAAGCTTGGATTCTTGGGATGAAAAAGTATTTTCAAATCCAAGACTACTCGAGAAATATGAAGGCAAGAGTACCCATCTTCAATCTTAATGGAAGAGCATATATATGGTGGGAGCACCTCGGGAAAGTGAAAAATATCAATGACAGAAATATCGTTTGGAAGCAGTTCAAGAAGCATTTCAAGCAGAAGTACGTCTCTGATAGGTACTATGATGACAAGATTAAAGAATTCCATGAGTTGAAATTGGGATAGCTGACCATGGAAGAATATGCACACAAATCCTTGGAGTTATTGAGGTATGCCAGATATATCAAAGATGACAAAGTGAAAATTTAGCATTTTCTAAGTGGACTACCTCGGTCATATAAGGAAGGGATTGAGTTTGATGAACCTAGAAATCTAGAAGAGGCTATAAGAAAGGTCAAGTATTGCTATGATCAGAACAAAATAAGGCCAAATATCCATAAAGCATGGAAGGACAAAAAGAAGGAGAAGTTTAACCAAATAAAGAAAGGTTTCAAGCCCTCTCCTTTTCTGCCACTTGGTTCCTATGATATTCTCATTGGAATGGACTGGTTAGAAGCACACAGAGTTAAGATTGACTATTACAACAAGAAATTTGAATGCATGGATGAAGAAGGAAACCTAAGGGTTGTAAGAGGCATTACGAAAGTGATTTCTGTTAGGCATATTTCAGCAATCCAGCTGAAGAAGTTCTGTAGGAAAGGTTGCAGATTGTATGTAGCCCATGTTTTTGAGGCAGCAGAGAATGAAACTCATAGGCTGGAGGACTTTCATGTATTGCAGGAATTCAAAGATGTTTTTCCTGATGAAATATCATGACTTCCTCCAAAGAGAGACATTGATTTTTACAGTTGACCTTGTGCCTGGAGTAGCACCAGTGTCCAAGACACCCTATAGGATGAGCACGACAGAATTTCTAGAGCTAAAAATGCAGCTACAAGAGTTGTTGGAAAAGAAGTATATCAGTCCAAGTGTGTCCCCTTGGGGAGCACTAGTTCTATTTGTGAAAAATAAAGATGGTACACTTAGGTTGTGTATTGATTATAGATAGTTGAGCAAAGTTATTGTGAAGAATAAATATCCTTTACCTCAAATTGATGACCTTTTTTATCAAATGAGAGGAGAAAAGGTATTTTCCAAGATTGACTTGAGGTCTGGATATGATCAGGTAAGAATCAAGGAAGAAGATATTCATAAGACAACCTTTAGAACAAGGTATGGACACTATGATTTTGTAGTGGTACCATTTGGCCTCACAAATGCACCAACTACATTTATGTGTCTTATGAATAGTGTTTTCAATAGGTATCTAGACAATTTTGTTCTTGTTTTCCTTGACGACATTCTTATTTATTCTAAGAATGAGGAAGAGAATGGAGAACACTTGAGATTGACATTGAAATTGCTAAGGGAGCATAAGTTGTATGCAAAGTTCAGCAAATGTGACTTTTATAAAGATAAGATTCATTATTTGGGTCACATCATCTCAACATAGGGCATATCTGTGGACCTTGAAAATATTGAGGCCATCATGAATTGGCCAACTCCAAGAAATGTGACAAATGTGAGATATTTTATGGTACTCGAATGATACTATAGGAGGTTCATTGAAGGATTCTCCAAGGTTTCAAATTCAACCACTTCTTTGTAAAAGAAGGGGATAAAGTTTGAATGGAAACCAAGGTGTGAAGAAATATTCCAACAATTGAAGAATCTTCTTACAAGTGCATCAATTCTGAAAATTCCAGACCCAAAAAAAGATTTTGTGGTGTGTACTGATGCATGTAATCGAGGACTTGGAGGTGTTCTTATGCAAGACAACCACGTGGTATGCTATGAGTCAAGAAAGTTGAAGGAGCATGAGAAAAAATATGCTACTCGTGATCTAAAACTTGCATCCATAGTACATGCTCTCAAGATGTGGAGGAATTACTTAATGGGAAGAAAAATTGAGCAAAGGACAGACCACTGTGATCTAAAATACTTGTTTGATCAACAAAATTTAAATGTTAGGCAAGATAGATGGTTGGATTTTTTGTGTGAATTTGATTTTGAAATCAAAATAAAAGGAAAGGAAAATAAGGTGGTTGATGCACTTTGCCAGAAGGTGCATGAAATGCATGTGGCATCTCTTAGTATTTTCCAATCATGTATGAGACAATAGGTTGTTAATCAAGTTGCAACAGCAAAATCCTAAAAAGAGGTATGAGGGATATAAATTGGAAGAAGATTAACTTCTTAGCTATAAGAACAGAATTTATATTCCAAATTTAGCAGACTTGAGGAGAATTGTTATGGATGAAATCCATCAAGCTCCATATTCTGGTCATCTGGGATATTAGAAGACAATTGCTACAGACAAAAAGCAGTATTTTTGGCCAGGAATGAAAAAGGACATTGCCGAGTATATTGCTGAATGCATGAAATGTCAGCAGGTGAAGGTTGAGCATCAACACCCAACAGGTTTGTTGCGGCCTTTTCCAGTCCCAGAATGGAAATGGGAAGTTATTTCCATGGATTTTATTACAGGATTGCCAATGACTGTGAGGCAACATGATTCCATCATGGTTGTCATGGACAAGTTGACAAAGGCATCACATTTTATACCAGTCAAGTCCATGTATAAGGCTGATGCCATTGCAAAAAATTTCATGAAGAAAAAATTCATATTGCATAGATTTCCTAAGGCAATAATTTGTGACAGGGATACCAAGTGTACTTCCAATTTTTGGAAAAAACTGTTTGTTGATTTGCGTACAAAGATGAACTTCAACACTTTCTAATATCATCAAACTGATGGATAGATAGAGAGAGTAAATCAAGTACTTGAAGACATTCTTTTCATGAAACCATCCAAATGGGAGGATTATTTGCACTTGGTAGATTTTGCATATAATAATGGACCGCAAGCATCATTGTGAATGAGTCCATACAAAGCTCTGTATGGCAGAAGGTGTAGGACACCATAGACTTGGGATAATCCAGTGAATAAGATTTTGCTTGGTCCATAATTTCTCAAGGAAATGGAATAAGAGGTTGTAAAGATCGGGAACATCCTGAAAGCAGCCCAAGATAGACAGAAACGCTATGCAGACAAGAATAGAGTGCATAGACAGCTTAGTGTTGGGGATCATGTTTATCTTAGAGTGAATCCAAGGAATATTTCCTTGAAGCTTGGAATTTGTGCCAAGCTATCACCTAGATACTGTGGGTCATTTGAAGAGCTTGAAAGAATAGGTCAAGTTGCATATAGACTTGCATTTCCTGCTAGCACTAGAATAATGTTTTTCATGTTTCTTTGCTTAAGAAATATGTACATGATCCTAACCATGTGATAAATTAGATGTGATTCAGGTGGAACTCGAGGGAGAGTTCCAAACTGATCCATTGTGCATCCTCGACAAGAAGGTCGCAGTGCTTTGGAATCGATCTGTTGGACAGGTAAAGGTGCAGTGGAAGCACTACAGTCCAGATGATGCTACGCGGGAGTTGGAATATGCCATGTGATTGGCACATCCATATTTGTTCAATTTTGTAAATCACTGAGGACAATGCTAATGTAAGGGGGAGGGGAATGTAACACCCTGGTTTTGGTGCCATTGTATTGAAATTGTACATGATGTATATATTGTATATGAATCATGGCATGCAGCTCAAGGCCAAGGCCCTACCATTGTTTTGGTATTTTGTATATCGACGATCAGGGTTCATTAGAGAAAATTTCAACTCAAAATGGGCCTCCTAAAAAAACTTAATAAAATAATAGTTAAAATAATAAAATAACATTTATTAATTTTGGAGGAAGAAAAGAAAAAAACTACTTTTTTGTTTGTATTTTAGACATATCTCCCCATTTTTTTACTCAAATTTCGATCGGGAGAGCTCGTTGGATGCGGAATTAAATTCCGCATCGAATGAGTACCCACTAGGCATACTTTTGATGGACTCTACTATCCCAAAAACAAGAAATACCTAGAAAAAAATGTGATGATGAATCATCATCACATTTTTTCAGGTATTTCTTGTTTTTGGGGTAGTGGGGTCCGTCAAAAGTATGTCGATCATTGTCACAATTTTTAGGTATTTCTTGTTTTTGGGGTAGTGGGGTCTGTCAAAAGTATGTCAAGTGAGTACTCGTTGGATGCAGAATTCAATTCCACGTCCAAGGAGCTCTCCTGATCGAAATTTGAATAAAAACATAGGGAAATATGCCAAAAATACAAACAAAAAAGTAATTTTTTTATGATACCTATCCCCAACTTTATATTAAAAAAGTGTTTAAGACCGATACGGTATTTCAAATTTAAAGCAATTTCATTGGCTAACACATGATGACATGGAATTTGAATTAGAGTTAAAAGGCCCATTTTGAGTTGAAATTTCCTCTAANCCGATGGTTATAGTGCCAGTCTGGCACAATATATTTTTGATATCATGTAAATATGCAATTTAATAAAATACCACAACTAGCTATGCACTAAAATGAAAGAGATGGGGGAATGATTTCACAAGGAATAGGGAGGGGGAATTGTAGAATCCCTTGAGCCAATAGGGTGAGACCAAATGTCAATGAGAGAACCCATAAGCTCTCATCAACCCTTTTGTCCTCAATAATTCAATTATTCCAGAAGGTGGTTGAGGTAGTTAATGCCTTAGGCAGAGCAAGGCATGGCAATCATATTTTGTGTCTGAGCAAGCTTGCAACTTGTAGTCTGAGAAAACCTGTAACTCGCAGTCTGGGGAATCCGCATTATTGATTTTAAAGAAAGTAATCATAAGGATGCATTCCCATCCCATCATTTCCAAAGTCTCCCTGGATGCTTTGGTCATTCCTGATCCCGTTTTGATCGATTATGTCATTGTTCATCATCCTGAATCGGGGGAGCATCTTTTGGGTTCAGCAGAGTTATTTGTCCACGCATAGTGAGAGCTAGCAGAGTGTTGCTATGCATTTCTATAGTGTTGTTCTATGTACAGAAGTGGAGCCCTGTGTTGCTAAGTCTCCCTATGGATTATTGTTATGTGTACCTTGGTTTGGGTCTGAACTGTATGCAATAATTAGGAGTGGAAGAGACGCCGAATGGGATTGATAAACCTAGTGAAGAGAGGATCCTCACAAAAAGATAAGAGTGGATGGTGAATCTTCTTTGCACATCCTGAAGAGAAATGGAAGCGAAGGTATAGCCTGGGGGGCTGTGTAGCAAAGAAGGGGATACTTCCTTGTGTTGGGTGTGCAAGTATTGTGGATGCCAGGCCAGATAAATATTGAGGAGGTGTCCCTAGCTCTTGAATGATCCAGTATCTTAGTCATTCTTCCTTTCCACTACCTTAGCATCATAATAAACCCAAAGGTATATTGGCTTGGCTGACAGCCTCATAGACCCAATTAGATATTGGCTTAGCTGGGAAGCCCGATAAACCCAATCGTATATTGGCTTGGCTAAGCAACCTGATAAACCCAACGGTGTCTTGGCTTGGCTATGTCTTGTTGTGCATTTTGTCCATGTGTAATCCTTGGATGGATAGCCTGATAATTCCAACTATTAGCGGGCTTGGCTAAGAATCTTGATAAACCCAATTGTTAGATGGCTTGGCTAAGTAGCCTGATAAACCCAACAGTGTATTTGTCTTGATTGCCTACAGCCTGATAAACCCAATATTGTATTGTCTTGGCTGGATAATCTGATAAACCCAACTGAAGGTTGGCTTGACTATGTTTGTTGTGTTATTGCTATGTGTGACCCTGTTGTTCCCTAGTTCCTTGTGGATATAATGCCCAGCTTGGGGGTGGAAGTTGTGTTGATATATTGATGAACACAACTGGCCTATGGTTGGGTGGAATGTTGTAGCAACATAGGTAGTTACATGACAACTTCACCTTCAAGATAAGTATTCTTGTTGTATTATTTCTGCGATGTGTTTACTTATGAATGTACTGATTATGTTGAATTCTTATTAATGATTTAAGTAAATTTTACTATCTCTAAATGTCTGTGCATTTTACATATGAATATGTGTTTGATTCCAATGCATTTTTCTTAATTTCATGGAGGCTAGAAGCCTGGTTACAAAGTCAGAATCTTACTTAAGTGTTTCTACACTCCAGAATTCTCCTGCAAAAGGCGGAAGGTGGAAGGTGGAGAAGAGAAGTGGAAACAAGGAAGAATGTTGGTTTTCTGCACCCTGAGATCCGCTTGCGGAAGACAGAACACAGAAGCATAAAAAGAGCCAAAAATTCTATCGGAAAATGTGTTCTCTACATCCCGGAATATGTTGTGGAAGGCGGAAGGTAGGAGGCAGAAATTAGAAAGCAAAAATAGAAATAAGACCAAGTGTTGGTTTTCCGCGATCCTGAGTCCTCCCGCGGAATGAAGAAAGGTGGAAGGCAGAAACCAGAAGGTGAACAAATCAAGGTGTCATTTTGTAGAGTTCTGATTCCTGAAGTTTGTAGTGGAAGGCGGAAGGCAGAATGTGATTAAATGATTCCATCATATTTGTAAGTTTCGATTCCTGAAGTACGCAGTGGAAGGAAAAAGGCAGAATGAGGAAGGTGCAATGTTATTAAATGATTCTATCGTATTTGTAAGTTTTTTATTCCTGAAGTACACAGTGGAAGGTGGAAGGAATAATGCGGAAAGATGAATGTAGACAAATGTTTTCATTGTGTTTTATGTTTTTGATTCCTGAAGTTCGCAGTGGAAGGCAGAAGGAAGAATGCGAAAGGCAGAATGTGGTCAAATGATTCCTTCATATTTTTGAGTTTCTGACCCAAGTCCGCAGCGTGAGGCAGGAAGCAGAAGGCAGAAAGGCACGAAATCACAATGACTTTTTGCATAGTTCTGACTACTTCAAGACGCATTGTGGAAGGCGGAAGGATGAAAGGTGGAAGTTGGAAATATTTGTTCCAGTGTGGAAACAACTTCTCTGGTTGCAGAGTGGATCTGTAAGCTACAGAACGGCTGTTACAATAGTTTTTAAGCGTAAGAGTGAATCTTAAAGGATGAAAATGACCCATGACTGTGTGGAAAAGGAAAGAGATAATAATTTTTAAATTAATATGCCTATCAGTCATGTGTATGGGCATCGTGTTCATGGACATTGTGGTATCAGAGGGAGAGTGGAAAGACTTGCGTTCCTCCCTAATATGATCCCTTGAGGAGTAGGTACATGACAAATACCGACTAATCGATTATGAAACTGAATAGCTGAATAGACTAATTAATGAGATTACGTTTACCTTGTTTATTTACCATGATATACAAAGTAGGTTCATTGTTTCTCCTACTGAAACCATCTTTGAGTAAATACTGATCAATTCTACTGTACCAAGCTTATGGAGCTTGATTCAAACCATACATGAATTTATTCAATTTGTCCACTCAATTCTCTTGTCCTTTGAGTTCAGATCCAGGTGGATGATTTACATACACTTCTTCATTTAACACTCCATTGAGAAAGGCAAACTTTACATCCATTTGATAAATAGGCCACTTTTTTTTTGTTGCAATGGCCAAAACAAAATGAACAGTATCCAATCTTGCTACATGTGCGGAAGTTTCACTATAATCAATGCTAGGTTGATGTGAAAAACCTCTAGCAACTAAACTTGCTTTGTGTTTCTCAATCTCACCCTTCTCATTTATTTTTGTAATATAAACCCATTTAACACCTATGTCATTTTTATTTGTAGGTAGATCAACTAAATCCCATGTATTGTTTCTTTCAATAGCTTCAATATCATTATTCATTGCATCTACCCATTCTTTTTGCTTTGCATCTTCATCAAAACAAGTAGGTTGAGATGAGAAAAAAACAAATTGTACTACATTACCAACTTGTTCATATGTATCACTTAAACTTCTCATTTTTTTATGTCTATGATTAGAATTTGAATCACTATGAGATGAAGAATTACTTTGATTTTGAACTTGCAATCTTGGTAGGTGTGTTGTAGGTGCTTGATGTTCATCTAAATCAAGAAAAGGATTATGAGAAGTATTTTTTCCATTCCATTCCATGATTTATATTCCATGAATTTAACATCTCTACATACTAGAAATTTCTTAGTGACAAAATTATATAATTTGTATGATTTCGACTGTTCACAATAGCCAATAAAAATGTACTTCTCACTTATATCATCAAGCTTCTTTCTTAGTTCTTCAGAACATGATCAAAATCAACACAACCAAATATTTTGAAATGAGAAACAATTACATTTAATCCACTCCATTTTTCTTTGGGTACTTTACCTTGAACAATGGAAGTTGGTGATCTATTCAGTATGTAAACTGAACATGCAACTGCTTCATCCCAATAATATTTGGACAATTTTCTTGCTGTAAGTAAACTCCTGGCCATGTTCATGATGGTGTGATTATTTCTTTTTTCCACTCCATTTTGTTGTGGAGTATATATGGCATTCATCTACTTTTTTATACCATGATGTTTACAAAAATCAACAAACTCTCTGGAATCTCATTCTCCTTTTCCATCTGATCTCAAAACATTGACAAATTTTCCACTCTATTTCTTTGCTTCAGCCTAGAATGTCTCTTATTTGTGTTTGAGAAAGCAAACCCAAAATTTCCTGCTCAAATCATCAATAAATGTGAGAAAATAAAAACTTACACCAATTGACTATTTTTTCATAGGTCCACATAAGTCTGTGTGAACTAAATCTAAGCACTCTTTGGCTCTATAAGAGGTTGATGGAAAACTATCTCTTTGATGTTTACCTACTATGCAACATTCACAAGAAGGAGTCTCTTTAATCAAAGAATGAAATCCTTTGACCGTAATTTGTTTTTGTAACAAACTCATACATTTTAATGGCAAATGACCATAGCTATAATTCCATAACTCAATTTCATTTGCATTAGAAATATTACATGCATACATTTTTCCACTTCGCATTTCTAATGGAAACAATCTGTTCTTTGTCATATAAATTTTTGCAACAAATTTTCTATTTGGATCAAAGTTTTTGCAATAAGTGTCTTGGAAATTAACATCATAGCCATGTGCAATTGGTTGTCTTATACTCAATAGATTGTGCTTCAGATTTGGTACATAGTAAACATCATTCACCTTAGTTTGTTAAAACTAGCACAACACCTTTTCTACAAGCTTTAACTGAATGATAATCACCCAAACTATTTGTAGTATTAGTAGATGTATCAATATTATAAATCAAATCATTGTGACCAGTCAAATCATTGCTACATCCACTATCTAGAAACCAAATATTTTTGTTAAGAATTTGCTCAGGGACTTGAAAAGAAAGAAGCAAAGTATCATATCTTTCACTTTCTGTAACATTAGCTCTATGTTTATACTTCAACTTACGGCATTCGAATATATGATGACCACACTTCTTATAATACGAGCATTGAATTTTTTATTTGTCTGTCCATCTTTGGCTATGATCTTGTGAAGATGACAGTGACTGCTTTTCCATGTCCTTTGTCCATCCTAATTTATATTTTGACTGAGACCATCCTTGAACAATTCCTCATCTTCCACAAAATTCCCTACATCTTCCTCTGTCCATGAAAATCTTAGACTGAAATGCATGTTCTAAAGTACCAACATCCAAATTCATCCCTGCTTCATGAGATAATAATGAACCAGTCAATTCTATAGAAAAAATAGTTAAATATTTCGACTCAAGAATAGCAGTGACTACCATTTCAATTTTCTTGGGTAAACGTCTCAGATATTTTTCTACAACTCTTTGATCTGTCAAGTCCTTTTCACTATTAATTCTAAGTTGATTCACAATACCCATAACTTTAGTCATGAACTGGTTAACACTTTCTTATTCAATCATTTCTAGGGTTTCAAATTGAGTTATAAGGGTTTGAAGTCTAACATTTTTCACTTTATGTAATACACCAAGATTTAATAAATTGTTCTTAAATTATTTTAAAACAATTTATTTAATTATTTTAAACTTTTTTCACAAAAAGTCAAAAATAAAACAAATGTAATGGATTATTCTTTTATTAATAAAATATACTAGATGGGACAGAAATGAAATAGCTGTTGAAGAGTGTTTTCTAACTGTTGGCTCAACCCTAAGCCAACAAAATCCAGTCAATAGGGGTCCCCTCTGTCAACACTCGACTCGCCGAGATCTCCCTAAGCATCGGCCCAGACAAGTTTTACCCCGTCCAGCAACACCCGCAGAGAGGATGAGGTCTCACCTGATATGTTTGAGGGAGGGCTGACAGAACCAAGTTTCCATAGTATAGAGGAGGGTTAGGGGCATCGACAGTTTAGACCATACATCATTGCACACCATTCATTCATAATAGATCTACCACTGTCGAAGCAGATCTAAACCGATAACAACATTCATAAATAGCATTGCATCATAGAGCCATATTCCAAATTCACTTAGCATTCATCATCGAGTTTGCAGGAACAAAAATACAGGAAAAGATAAAAGAAGACAACAAAAATTCAGATCAACATCTATTTTATCATATCACTTTTGCGCAATCACCCACACATCAAAACAAATAACAATTCATCTCAAACAGATATCAACTTTTGTCAATCCTTACACAATGGTCTCTCTCTCCATTCTATTTCCCCAATATTAACTCCTATCTATATATAGGCTTGTGCCTTTACATTCATGGTTCACTTCTAACTAACTGCTAACTGATTTAACTGATTACTGACCAATATACACAAAAAATGGTCAACACGTACAAAAAGTGACATAAAATCATCAAAAGTAGTCCATTTTCCTCCTAATGCGCTATCTTCTCCTTGTGCGATGTCTTCTATTCTTGCGCAGCATCCGCGATGCTGCTCAACTTACCCCAACCCCTTGCCAACAGGCCCCCAACACAGTCTTGTGGCTCATCCTCGAGGCACGACAGATGGGCTTGGTGTACTTAGCAAACTAGATTGGCGAAAACTGTCAAACTATGTCATTTGCCAGGAATATGTCAAACTATGAAATTTGTTGCAACTTCCTCCTCTGTGGTCAATATCTGCTGAATGCGACATGCCTCTAACCACAATCATTGGTCGTTGGACTTCTTCAGCCTCACTGTTACTATCTGGGTGGCTCCCCGCTGTAGGAAAACTATCTGCATGAATTCTGAGCTTTTGTGCCACCTTGGAAGCCATTCTAGCGTCCACACCCTTGTCATTCCTTGCATTCAGGATCAGCTTGGGATGCATGAAGTTGCTTACATTCCCTATTCCTATAGACTTAGTCAAGTGGGGCAAGAACTATTGTTATGGAGAGAAAATTCTTATGGCTTGGGGTGTACCACAACAGACAGCTAAACACGAGAAATCAATCCCTTCCCAATATGCAAGAGAAACCAAACATCTAACACTAAAGGATCTCGAATCATACCTTATTCTAGATGGTTGAAGTAGGTCCCCGTTGATATTTTTCCAACCTCGCTCGCGCTAGAAATTTTCTCTCAACAACAACAAACAAGACAAGCATTCTATATAATATGGTGTCAGATCTACTCTAGCATATATAATCAACAATTTATAAGAAATTAAACATATCCATGGATTCAATATTCATTCAAATGCACATTATAGGATAGGAAAATATATTTCTATTAATCAAATCAGAGATTACACAAGTGACAACCTCTGTCGGCACATCTGCGAATCGGAGAAACTGAGTCCTCCACCACCTCAATCCTCCATCTTTCAATAGCAAGCTCACAAGAAAAGGAAAGCTTGGGAAGAACAAAAAATGATCCAAAGGGATGTAGACTCAAGTATATGCAAGCTATGACAACAATGGACTATAGTTTCGTTGCTCTTCAATTCCTCCCCTTCAATGTATCCAAGGGGTTCCTTATATTGCACTCCAAAGGGGTGATGGAGGGTCAAATCCAAGCGATCTCAAGGCATATGGAATGCCAAGAGTCAAGTGGTTCAGACACACATGAAGGAAAACTCCAAAAATATTTGGATTTATGCACACATCCTGATGTACGCGGGTTTGAGGTCAAAATTCGTGTATACACACGAGTATGGGATTAAAAGTTGCACACAGCAATAAACATGTGTTTTTAGGGATGAAATTGCAAACATCAAAGTACAATATTAGTCCATGGGGTCTAAAGAGTCTGCAGAGGGACAAGGAAGGCCATAAATATGTGATCAACCATGTGTGGTAAAATCAGCTATAACAAATGCCCCCTAATGTGTGAGGTCAAAGGGGTAACATGATGGCCGAAATACATTATAAAATCCATCCCAGAAGTGGAGTGATGAAGAACCCTCCATCCATTAGTATAGTACAATAATCAATCTCTGCATATGACTGCAAATACATATAGCAGTATTGGATACATAAGAGTACAATGGCCATGAATAGGCATGATATACAAAATGTGGCATGTGTGGTCATCGCTACATACAATATACAATAGATCAGAATGTTCATCATGAAGATATACAATGGATCAAGATATCAATAGAAGCTGAAGATATACAATGGATCAAGATATCCATAATGGCTGAAGATATTTGACATACACTAGAATCAAATCATGAGAGCTGAAATCTCATGAACACTGGCACGATCAAGGAGGTGGAATATGTTGAATGCCACCAAACTTGAAGGTCTTCTACACAAACCGCTACGAGTACATAACCTACTATGTGAATAGAGGTGTCGAGGTCAAACGTAGTAGTCCATCGTCTGATTACCGGTCATTGATGTATATCATTAACAAACACGAGATCACCCACCGATAATGAAAACGGGAATCAAGGTACTGGAGTGCAATCTAACAAGTGTGAATAGATGTGTTGAGGTCAAACACTTGGAATAATCCATCGATCAGGAAAAATTTATGTATTCCCAAAATTGTCGATGGCAAGAGAACCTACCACTGATGACTGTAAGTCTCAAGGCACTCAAATGACTCTAGACTCCTATCCCAGAATAAATAATCTGAAGTCGATTGGATGGAATCCGCTAGAAGGAGGGCATTAAGGCATCCCCCATCAACCAACATGAGGTAATCAACAACGTTGTATAATGTGGAAGAATTGGAACAAGATGTGCATGAACCAGTAACAGTACTAGGAATGGCCGACATGCAAAGTCAAGACAACTGAGTAATGGTCGAATCAGGCTTCGACTTCCTTTAAACAATAGCATAAAGGAGAATAGTGACTGAAGTTAGGTAGCATAGACTCAATATGCAAGCTGGGACATCTCTGTGACATCGGAGGCATCAACAGAGGCTCCATAGGGACTCAAAGCTTAACTAGTCGGTGGAGATAAAATCAAAGTAATGAGTACAACTCCTAAAGTCAAACTAATAAACCAACCAATGGATGCGATATATAGTGCTCTATTCAAAGGCGACACAACTCAAATGCTGCCAAAGATAACATCTTTTCCTATCTGGTTTTTTGGTTTTTTTTTTGGGGGGGGGACTTTTTCAGATATTTTGAAAATCTTGTAAAATAATAAAAGTGCTTTATAGTTACAAATCTAGGAGGAGACGAGTGTCAGGGGACTTGAAAACTAGTTCCAGGCAATGGAACATACCTATGCTCAATGCAAGGAAACATGTGCAGGATAACGACAATCGGGGAAGGGTCCCTTCCTGGTAAAAAATGGGGAATCAATCTGCAAAAGATATGTAAAAAGGATCCGCTTGGCTAGAAATGAGACAAGCTCAGGCTATATGGCTGATAATCAAAGTCAGGGAAGCTGGCATAAGGCTCAATAAGGAAAGAAAAACTCATGATGATGCATTTACAACTTGACATATTGGTATTGTATTGTATTGGAAGAGAGACTGTGAGGGCGTGAAGAGGAAGTGCAACAATTTTGCTGCAGGTTGTATCCCTTCACCTTTTTGGACTGTAATAAAAGGACTGGAAATTTCTTTGTGGACGTAGCCCATTGTTTGGGTGAACCACATTATATCTGTGTCTCTTTGTAATGTTTTAATGTGTTTTGCATCTTGTTAATGATTTAATTGTATATATGTTATTGCTCTGTGGTCCTATTTTCTAACAATTGGTATCAGAGTCAAAAGGTCTATTTGGTTGGTAAACTCCCAGGAAAGAAGGGTTCCTGGTTCGAGTGGGAGCAATGGTGGAAGAAGGAAATTTTAGGGTTGAGAAATTTAACGGCCAAAACTATCAATTATGGAAGATGCAAATGGAGGACTATCTGTACCAGAAGGATCTGTACCTGTCGTTGGGCGGAAAAGAAAAATAGCCAGCGGCTATGAAGGATGAAGAATGGGAGGTTCTTGACAGAAAGGCACTGGGAACAATATGACTATGCCTAGCTTCATCAGTAGCCTTCAATATTTCGAAAGAGAAAACAACAGAGGGTGTGATGAGCGCATTGAGTAAGCTCTACGAAAAACCCTCGTCTTCTAACAAGGTATTTTTAATGAATCGTTTATTTAATATGAATATGTCGGAAGGTGGATCTGTTGCTGACCATTTAAATGAGTTTAATACACTTACCAGTTAGTTAAGTTATGTAAAAGTGAACTTTGATGATGAGGTTAGGGCTCTTCTGATCTTGTGCTCATTGCCAAAAAGATGGAATAGCTTGGTCATGGCTGTAAGTAGCTCTGTCCCTAGTTCAAACAATCTTAAGTTTGATGATGTTGTTGGTGTTATTCTTAGTGAGGAAATGTGAAGAAAAAGCACAGGTGAGACATCAGGTAATGCATTGACCATGGAGAGAAGAGGGAGACAAAATGAGAGAGGAAGGAGCCTAGGAAATCACGGCGAGTCTAAAAAGGGGAGATCCAAGTCCAGATTCAGAAAAATAGAGAGATGGAACTGTGGTAAGAAAGGAAACCTGAAGAAATAATGCCGAGCACTAAAGAAGAAAGGTGACAGGAAGCAAGAGACTACTCAGGAAGCGAATGTAGCAGGTGATGTGTTACAAGATGCTTTGATTATTGCATTAGATAATACTAGCGATTACTAGGTAGTATATTCAGGGGCTTCATGTCATGCTACACCCCATAGTAAATTCTTTCATGATTATGTTCAAGGTGATTTTGGACATTTTTTTATTGGGGGATGATGAACCATGTAAAATTGTTGGAAAGGGTAAGGTACAGATTAAGTTAAATAATGGAAATGACTGGTTGCTAAAGGATGTAAGGCACATTCCTGCTATGAAAAGAAATCTTATCTCAACAGGGCAGTTAGGAGATAGCGGCTATTTGTCTAAGTTTGGAGAAACGTGTTGGAATATCACTAAAGGATCACTAGTAATAGAAAACGAAGATAGGGTAGGTACGTTATATTTATGTCCTCATAATACTGATTATTCTATATCTGTAGCATCCACATAAACAGGTGTGGCGCTATGGCATCATAGGCTTGGCCACATGAGTGAGAAGGGGATCCAGATTCTCCACTCAAGGAAACTGCTTCCAGATCTGAAGCATGTAAGTTTGGAATTCTGTGAGAACTGTGTTTATGGAAAACAGAAGAGAGTTAGATTTCTTAGGGTTGGGAAACAAAATAAGAGTGAAAAGTTAGAGCTTATCCATACAGATGTATGGGGACCAGCTCAGGTACAATATCTTGGTGGCTCTCATTATTATGTTACTTTTATTGATGATGCAACTAGAAAAACTTGGGTTTATTGCATTAGACAAAAATCTGATGTGTTTGATACTTTTAAGAAGTGGAAAGCTTTGGCTGAGAATGAGACAGGAAAAAAGTTGAAATGTCTTAGATCTAATAATGGAGGCGAGTACTGCAACAAGGAGTTTGATAGTTACTGCTCACACAATTGGATTCGCAGAGAGAAGACAGTCCTTGGAACACCACAAGAAAATGGTGTGTGAGAAAGGATGAACAGAACGATCATGGAGTGTGTAAGGTGTATGAGATTGCATGTAGGGTTGCCCTTACAGTTTTGGGCTGATGCTGTAAACACTTTTGTTTATTTAATAAACAAAGGGCCTTCAAGCGCTTTGGATGGTGGCATTCCAGAGGAGGCATGGATAGGTAAACAGGTAAAATACTCATTTCTGAGAACTTTTGGTTGTGAAGCATTTGTCCATATTGATAAAGATGATAGAACAAAGCTTGAGGCTAAATCCAAGAAATGTACCTTTATTGGATATGGGGTTAATGATTTTGGTTATCGCTTATGGGATCTTAAAAATTGCAAAATCATTAGGAGTAGAGATGTAGTATTCAATGAAAAGGTCATGTGCAAAGATCAGTTGCAGGGAAAGAAAGAAGAAAAGGAAAACACAGAGTACACAGTGCTTGATGAAATCAAAGAAAATGAAGTTCCAAAGGCACCAGGAAATCAAGAGAAGCAGCAGGTACCTGAAACCCCTGCAATTGTAAGAAAGTCTACCAGGTTAAGTAGACCCCGTGAACGATTCTCTCCTTCACGGTATTATTTATTGATGACTGATTCTGGTGAACCAGAATGTTTTGAAGAATAAATGCAGGTAGAAACTAGAAAGAAGTGGGAGAAAGGCATGGATGAGGAGATGGGCTCATTGGTAAGAAACCAGACTTGGGATCTGGTTAAGTTTCCTGCAGGGAAAAGGGCATTGCAGAATAAATGGGTTTATAGGTTGAAAGAAGAAGATGGAGGAAAGAAGCGGTACAAGGCTAAACTTTTTGTAAAGGGGTTTGCACAAAAGAAAGGCATAGACATTGATGAAATATTTTCTCCTATTGTTAAAATGACTTCAATTAGAACTATTTTAAGTCTAGTGGCGGTAGAAGATTTGCATCTTGAATAGTTAGTTGTAAAAACCGCCTTTCTCCATGGCAATTTTGAGGAAGAGATTTATATGCAGCAGCCACAAGGGTATGAGGTCAAAGGGAAGGAGATTTTGGTTTGCAGGTTGAAGAAGATCTTGTATGGCCTGAAACAAGCTCCAAGGCAGTGGTATTTAAAATTTGATAAGTTTATGACAGAACAAGGTTATGATAGATGTCATTTTGACCACTGTGTTTATTTCAAGATGCTAGATAACGGAAGATATATTATCTTGTTATTGTATGTGGATGACATGCTTGTTGCAGGCTCTAACATGCAAGATATAAATGTGCTCAAAAGAAAACTAGTTAAATCATTTTCTATGAAGTATTTGGGTGCTGCAAAGCAGATCCTTGGTATGAGAATAAAAAGAGATAGGAAAAATCACAAATTGATGTTGTCTCAAGGTGAGTACATAGAAAAGGTGTTGCAGAGGTTTAAAATGCAAAATGCAAAACCAGTCAGTACACCTTTGGCTAGCCATTTCAAACTAAGAAAGGATATGTGTCCATAGACACAGGAAGAGATAGATTACATGTCCAAGATTCCATATTCATCAGTGGTTGGAAGCTCAATGTATGCCATGGTGTGCACACGACCATATATTGCACATGCAGTGGGAGTTTTGAGTAGGTATATGAATAATCCAGGTAAAGAGAATTGGAAAGCAGTACAGTGGATTCTCAGGTATTTGAGAGGTACCACTTCTCATGCATTATGTTTTGGAGCTTCAGACACTGTTCTACAGGGATATGTTGATGCGGATATGGCTGATGATAAAGACAATAGGAGTAGCACCACAGGGTATGTGTTTACTATGGGTGGAATAGCAGTAATTTGGATTTCAAAACTGCAACAAGTTGTTGCACTTAACAACGGAAGTAGAGTATGTTGCTGCTACAGAGGCTAGTAAGTAGATGATTTGGTTGCAGAGGTTCATGGAAGAATTGGGTAAGAAGCAGGAGAATAGTAGGCTGTACAGTGACATCAAAAGTGCCATTCATCTTGTAAAGAACTTAGCATTTCATTCGAGGAATAAACATATACAAATAAAGTACCACTTCATAATATCTAGATGAAGAACTGTTAAAACTAGAAAAGATACACACTAGCTAGAATCTTGCAGACATGTTGACAAAGAGAGTAACCAAAGAGAAACTGAGTTCCTACTCGGTTTCTGTTGGCCTTCAAGCATGAAGGTGAAAATAAGAAATTTGCCTAGTCCAAGGTCCAGCATAGTCCAGGAAGTACAGTAGCGGTGGAGTTGCTGTGATCAGTCTCCTAGTGGGAGATTGTTGGTTCTGGAGCCTAATCTTCTAGATCCAGAGATATTATTTAGACGTGTTTGTAATCTAGGTGTTCTGTACACTCATCCCCCTTTCCTTGGGGTTCGGGGCAGTGCCCCAAAAAAGGGGGTTCGGGGGCAGTGCCCTCAAGAAATGAGGGTTTGGGGGGTGGAGTCCCTGAGAAATTTTTTTGGGATGTGTGTTGGCCAATAGTATTGCAGACCCATGGTATTGGGTTAACCCTATAATTTTCCCATTGTACTTCCCCTGTAAAAGAAAGCATTGTAAAATGACTGAGCATGGTATGGTATTGTATTGTATTGGAAGAGAGTCTGTGAGGGCGTGACGAGGAAGTGCAACGGTTTTGCTGCAGGTTGTATCCCTTCACCTTTCTGGACTGTAATAAAAGGACTGGAAATTTCTTTGCGGATGTAGCCCATCGTTTGGGTGAACCACATTATATCTGTGTCTCTCTGTAATGTTTTAATGTGTTTTTCATCTTGTTAATGATTTAACTATATATCTGTTATTGCTCTGTGGTCCTGTTTTCTAACAGAGGAGAGTGTACAAAAACATGGACCCTACAAGACAACAATATTAGTCCAAAACAACTAGAAATAGTCAGTAAAGATTCAAAATTATAAGATATAGGGAGGATTGATCATGACAACTGCATTCAAAGGAAACAGTGTGATGGATGATGGGACATAAGAAGGAAAGTAAGGTGTAGACCCAACGTTCATGTATCCACTACCAACCCCATGAGGGTGACCCTTAGTGTAAAGACCGAGTAAAGGGAATAAAAATCCACCACAAATGGAGTAGAGGATGGAAAATGACCATTCCCAAATCCATGAGCACAGTAAGGGGTTTTGATTCCCCCAAGTCCAACACTAGGGTCCATACTAGGACAAAGTATGGGGTGACATGATACCAGGCATGCCAAGAATAAAAGGCTCCGAACTCAAGAGAACATAAATATAATCAAGTAACCACCATCCCAAAAGACCACTAGCGCACAAAGAGCACACTCTAAGAGAATCTACATCCAAAATACAAGCAAACCAAGGGGAGGATATGTGATCTCTAGAATGCAGTAGGTATGTCTCTCCTAGGAGAGGCTTGAAAATTCCATACACTACAAGAGAAGGTACGTAACCAATTATAGTGGACGTTACGGAGAAAACTTCTTATGGCTTGGGGTGTACCACTACAGACAGAGAAACCACAGAAATCAATCCCTTCCAAATATGCAAGAGAAATAAAACATCTAACACTAAAGGATATCGAATCATACCTTATTCCAGACGGTTGAAGTAGATCCCCATTGAGCTTTTTCCAATCCCGCTTGCTTTAGCAATTCACTCTCAACAACAGTAAACAAGGAAATCATGCTATATAATATAGTGTTATGCCTACTCTAGCATATATAATCAATAATGTATAAGAAATTAAACACATCCATGAATTCAATATTCATTTAAATGCACATAATTGGATAGGAAAATATATTTCTATTAATAAAATCAGAGATTACATAAGTCGCAACCTCTGTCGGCATGTCTGCGAACCAGAGAAATCGAGTCCTCCACCTAGGCCTCCACCACCTCAATCCTCCATCTCTCAATAGCAAGCTCACAAGCAAAGGCAAGCTTGGGAAGAACACAAAGTACTCCAAGGGACAAAGGGATGCAGACTCAAGTACAAGCAAGTTATGGAAACAATGGACTATAGTTCTCTTGCTCTTCAATTCTAGGTGAGAGTGTGAAATCCTTTATATAATTAATATTTCTCAAGATCCTCCTCTTACAAGGGAGTTAAGTGCGAAGCAGTGTGAGAAATTATGATTGGGATGACCCCTAATTGTGATTGATTAGCACCGGATATATTTCTAGGATTGTATTTGTATTTGGGGGCCTTTGAGGTATTGGCTAGTGCACCCCTGGGGTACTAGTTGTGCTTTCAGGATTCGGGATTTGTTACCCTACCCATACGGTCAATCCTGCCTACGACTGTCCTCTTGAGCATTGATTATATTGAGGTGACCTTAGTTTCCTTACCTAGGTTATTGAGGGGATATTTGTAGAGGTTATTTTGTAGGTGTCCTGGCCAGGTAGGGGTCGGACAAGACAGTTTCTATATGCATTGAAGCTGAGGGCCACTATAATTGGTTACAAACCTCTGCTTGTTATGTATGGGAGTCTCAAGCCTCTCCTAGGTGAGACATACCTGCTTCATTCAGGAGCTCACATATCCTACCCTTGGTTTGCTTGTGATTTGGATTTACATTTTTAGGTGTATGCTCTGTGCACGCTAGTTTTCCTAGGGTTTTCATAATTAGATTGATTCTTTTATTTTTATTGAGTCATTGTGGATTCAGCCATGGCACCCCGCCATTCTCTTCGTTTAGCAGGACTTTCGCCTTCCATGTCTCCTCCTCCTTTGGGAGAGGAACCAGATAGTTCGGGCGGACTACTTCTCACTTTGATTCACACACCATGGGAGATCATGAGGATGATATTCCAGAGATGTCCTCTCCACCTCATGAGTTCGGGGAGGAATATCCTATTAGCACATATGATCCATCACATGAATAGCTTTCATGATATGGTTATGATCCCTCATTCACAGGTCGTTGGTATCGGTTTCCAGACGATGAGACTCACTATGAACCCACAAGCACTAGTAATGTTAGATATGGCATACCTGATATCCCTGAGCCCGATTCGACAAATCATGTTGAATCGAAAGTTGAACCTGGCACTACACCTAGGGGCACTCCCATTATTTTCCATGTGGAGAGGTTTGGGGGAACTAGTCACATTGCACTTTCCATCCCTATGATGGAGGTGTCTTCACATGCTCCTCCTAGGCCTAGTGTTAGTAATCCTATTCAGATACTAGGACCAACACGAGTGAACATTAGGAACACCACTTACATTCCTTCACATGTCCCTTCGTCTTCGAACCCCATTCCTTCGAATGCATTTTTAACGACACATCCTCCCCCTAACTCATGTGGTCCTTCAAGCTAGAATGTTGCTACTAGGCATGTTCGTTCTGTGACTGCTAACACAGTATTATCTCAGAGCTGATTACCTCCTGTTGTGTCAGCAGGCCATGTACCCATTTCTAGATCGTCTCATGTTCCACCTCATGGAGCTCCCCATATACCAAACTATGGACCATCTCATGGTACATCCCATGGAACACCTTATGGAGCTTCTCATGGACATTCTTATGGACTGCAGTATGGACAAAACTATCAACTGTATGGGTACGGGTATCAACAACCCGCTTACTCTTCTAATTATGGATTTGTAGCACCTCATAATTAGGGTACCCCACATCACAATGCTTCCATTAAGCCCTTAATGGGTCAAATGGGAGGAGGATATTATGGCCAAGGCCATGCTATTTATAGCAATCAACCTTACATTAACCAAAACTACCAGGGAGCGTGGAATCAACCTGCTCAACCTAGGATCGCTTTCCTTGAAACATTGAACTTACCTAACTTGTCAAGATTGATGAACGATCCTGTGTCTCATAATATGGTATGGTTGGAAGTCTCTACCAAGATTCCTTCAGACATTCCCAAGTTTGAAGGTAAGGCTGGTGAAGATCCTGGTGACAATGTCACCACTTTCCACCTTTGGTGCTCTTCCAACTCCTTACACAATGATTCCATCTGTTTGAGGATATTTCAACACACCCTCACGGGTCCTGTGGTGAAATGGTATATAGAGTTACTAGGGGGGCTTATGCTACATTTGATGACCTTGCCATGAATTTCCTTAATCATTTCCAGCTACTCGTATGTTACGACATTGGTACCAAACTCTTGTCGACCTTCCGGCAAGACAAAGCCACGCACATTTCGGATCATATTCAAGAGTGGCGTAGATGGAAATAGTTAATCAAATCCTTTATACCACTATATTTTCTTCTTGAATGGTTCCTTAGATCATTGTTACCTTACATAGTGAAGGATGTTTCTACATCCGGAGTTCAAAACGAGGAAAAAGCTATATTTAGGGCTCAAGAGTTCGATTTGATCTAAGCTCAATCCAAAATTTTGTATGAGATTATACCAAATGCTCCAAGATCCAATTTTGACCCCAAGGTCAAGCCTGGGCCACATTTCGATGGTATTGTTGGCTCTATGAGTACCAAACCGGAGGAATCGGTTACGAAAAAAGTGAGCCAGTTATCGATTATCCAGTCTGCATTGGGACAAGCTACGACTTCATCTCAACCTAGCCAATCGGCGAGTGTACTCTTCGTGCAATCGTCGAACCCAAAAGGCAACCAGTAGCCTACAAGAACTAAGAAAAAAGGAAAAAATAATCATAAGGGTGGGAATAAGAACTAAAATGCTAATAATAATGACAAGAACACTAATAATTATGGGGGGGACAAGCAGTCTAAACGTAAGGTGAATTTTTCTTGTAAGTTGTGTAAGGACAACCACCTCACTCACTTGTTCCCTCATATGGAGGATGCCTCGAATTTCATAGCACAGGGCCCAGCCATGTTCACTAATCCTTTACCTAACAATCAAAATATGAACTCGATGACCATTGATCCTGGTTGTGCGTCTGGTGGAAACCAAAACCCACTAGATGCCACTAGTGTTCACAGTTGCATCAACATGGTGAGAGCTGCTAAAGTTGCGACTCATGTGAAAGATTATGGTTCGTCACAACCAGACCTTGGGAAAGAACCATCCCCACCCGAGATCCCTTGCAAATCAAAAAGCCTATGGATAAACCTGAAGCTCCACCTTGCATTCCTAAGGGAGTCTTGAAGCATTCAAGGCACAATCCTAATGCCCAAGCCACCCAAAACTATTCAGTTGTCGAGGATTTGGGCCAGAATCCTTGTGTGATGTCCGCATTAGAAGTGCTTCAAAATTGTCCTCCGCAGAGGAAAGCTTTGTTGTCTTCTCTTGGGGTTAGTGATGATAGCTCTTCTTCCATTATCAAATTTGAAACCATGGGAGTACAACCTCTCTTTCCTTACTACGTGTCTCTTGTGATTCATGTAAGGTGTCTTGACAACACCATCATGCATACTATCATTGATGAAGGTGCTGTTGCTTCTGTGATGTCTTTGTCTTATTGGAAGGGCTTAGGTCCTCCTGTGTTGTGTCAATATACCAACATGTTGATGACTTTCAATGGTAGATCGTTTCAACCGCATGAGATACTTCCTTCTTTAGAGGTCCAATTGGGAGGGAATACTGTTGCAATCGAGTTCGAGGTGGTTGATGTGCCCTTGACTACAATCTTTTGCTGGGTAGGAATTGGATGTACAGTATGCAAGCTGTAGCTTCTTCCCTATTGTGAGTGATATGTTTTATGTTTAATGTGAATATTATTACGATTGATCAAAAGTCATTCCATAATCCGAGTGTCAGTGCATCATCGGGATCTTCTATCCCGATTATCGATCATTCTTAGCTGGCAACTGAGAATGTGGGTGTAGGTATGTATCCTTTGCTTATGGGAACCTTTAGTTGTCCTACACCCATTCTTATGATTGGTTCTAGTCTTGGTAGGGCTTCATCCTCATCGAATTCAGTGTCTTTTCACACTACCCATATGGAATATCATTAGATTCTTCCTTCACTGAGTACTTCGAGTGTGCCTATCAAGACAGACGTGTCCTTTCCTGCACCAATGGTGGCATATCAAGCGAATCTTGATCAAGTTGCAGAACCTAGTCCTTCCTCTTCGTGGACAGAGGAGGAGGACCCGTATGTGCTGCCTGCATGGGCAGTAGAGTCATCTCACTCACATGACTGCCTCGATGATGTTTTTCCTTCAAATGAAGCTATTCTTGAGGCCATGTCTGGGGTTGAGAAACCTTGGGAAGAGTTGCATCATCGATCATATTTCCTTCCTAAGCTCGATCATATGGAGTGTGATGACTTTAGGGAGATTCTTAGTGAGAATATTGGTATCCCCATGGTTCCATTAAGCTCTTCTGGTTAGATGGCTGATGGGAACATGGCTAATTTATCACCAACAATTCCTATCAATATTTCTTGTGATCCTGTCAAGGTTGAGAATGTCTACATTGGGGTGGGTTGTTCCCCCGATGAGATCAAGGAGTATACCGAGCTGTTTAAAGAGTTTTGTGATATTTTTGAACATGAGATCAAGACCTATCCAGATGCCGAGTATAGACCCTCGTATTGTCAAACATGATATCAAGACCTATTGAGAAGCTGGGTATAGAACCTCGTATTGCCGAACATGAGATCAAGACCTATCCGGATGCAAAATCGGTTCGACAAAGTTTGTGTGTTGTGAATCCTAGAAAAGAACCCGCCGTTAAAGTTGAGATAGAGAAACCACTTAAAGCTAATTTTATCTATCTCTTTCCCTTGATGGAGTGGGTTCCAAATCCCATTCTGGTGGATAAGAAGCAGGGAGCAATCTGAATATATACTAATTTTCGTGACTTAAATCGAGCTTATCCTAAGGATAATTTCCCCACACCATTTATTGACCAAATTTTGGATGAGTGTGTGGGAAGCGAGGTATTTTCCTTTACAGACGGTTTTTCTAGATATAATCAAATTCAAATTAAGCTCGATGATCAACACAAGACCGCATTTATTTTTCCTTAGGGTACTTTTGCATATCAGAAGATGCCCTTCGACCTTAAAAATGTCGGAGCTACATTTTAGCAGGCCATGACCTTAATCTTTCACGATCTTAAAACGATTATCGAAGTATATTTGGATGATCCCGCTGCTCACTCTCATTTGAGAGTGCATCATCCATATCATTTGAGATTAGTGTTTGAAATATGTCTCCATTATCAAGTTCGTTTAAATCCTCATAAGTGCATCATTTGTGTGACTGTTGGTCGTTTACTAGGATTCATCGTATCCAAGGAGGGTATTAGATTTGATCCCTTAAAGGTTGAGGAAATACTTCAATTGTCTCCTCGGCATAATATTAGACACCTTCACGGTTAATTTTTCCAACTTGACTAAAGAATTTATGTGTCTTTTGAAGAAGGACACCCCTTTTTACTAGGATGAGCGAGCCCAGGAATCTTTCGATGTGCTTAAGAGAGCCTTAGCAATGACCCCCGTGCTTAGTCCACCAGACTATAGCCATGATTTCTTGATTTATGTGGTTGCATCTCAGGAGATGATTGGTATGGTCTTGGTTCAGGAGGATGAGGAGCTCCATGAGCATGTCATATATTATTTGAGCCGAAACCTTATAGATGCGGAAGTTCACTATTCCCATGTGGAGAAGCTAACCTTGATCACTGTTCATGTGGTTCAGAGTTTGAGACATTACATTCTCCTTCACCAAACTTTGGTCGTCACTCATATCAATCCATTTCAGTTCATCCTCACTAGAAGGATGATTGGGGGAAAATATAATAAATGGATTGTGATTTTGCAAGAATTTGATCTCGAATTCATTTCGACGAAATCAAAGAAATCGTTAATCTTTATGGAGCTTATTTTCGATTTTCAAAAATTTGGAGGAGGAGGAGGATTGTGAGGATTCTTTTATCGATGAGCATATATTCCTCATCTCAACTGTGGACCCTTGGTATGGGGATATCATCATGTATTTGCAAACATTGAAGGTCCCTACTTGCCTCTCACGGGATGAGCGGCAACAATTACGTCATGTAGCTAAGAACTACCTTATAGTGGATAACACTTTGTACCGCCATGGGGTAGATTCCATTTTATGTCATTATTTAACCCATAATGAGGCTGAGGTTGTGCTTAATGATTGCCACAGAGGGGCGTGTGGTGGTCATTTATCTGGGCTTTCTACAACCCAATTTTTTTTGAGAGCGGGCTATTTTTGGTCATCCATCTTCAAATATTGCGTTAATGTGGTCAAGAAGTTCCACCCTTTCCAGGTGTTTGCATGTAATATGTGCTTGCATCCATCCTCATTGCATCCTATTGTCACTACCGGTCCCTTCACCAAGTGGGGGCTTGATTTTATGGATTTCAACCCAGCTTCGACTAGGGGGCATAATCATATTATTTTGGTTGTCAATTACTTCATGAAATGGTCATAGGATATGCCCACAGTTAAATTCAATGGTGAGACAGCCACACATTTCATTTTCAACTAGATTATCACCTGGTTCGGCATTCCGAAAGATCTTTTCATTGACCATGGTAGGCACTTTCAGAATAAAAATGATGGAAGATTTGGATTCCAAGTTAGGGTATAAGCAAGATCACTCCTCTTCTTATTACCCTCAGGAGAATGGATAGGTTGAAGCAGTGAACAAGTCACTTAAGTCTATTCTCCAACGAACCATCACACAAAGCAAGACTAACCGGCATATCATGTTGTATCCTTCTTTATGGGCCTATAGAACCGTAGTTAAGACTATCACTAATTTTTCTCCCTATCAGCTAGTGCATGGGGTGGAGTCTTTTTTACCAATTGAATGTGAAATCCCTTCTCTTAAGCTAGATGTGGAACTTTTACCCGACACTTCTGCATCGAAATAGCTTTTGGTCCACTTAGAGCAGCTTGATGAGCAACACCGGGATGCCTTAGTGGTTCTAGAGGTTAACAAGCATTGCGTTAAGGTCCAGTATGATAAATCTGTCCATCCAAGGAAGTTTAGTGAAGGTGACTTGGTCCTTTTATGGGATCAAGCTAAGGAACCCTTGGGGGTAGGGAAGTTTAATCCCATGTGGCATGGTCCTTACATGGTTAAACGAGTCTTAGAGAAAGGCACCTATGAGTTGGTTGATTATGAAGGGACGTCCTTGGCGGATCCTAGAAATCATCTCTATCTCAAAAAATACTATGCATGATCATCAGCCAGGGCTGATTTTTGTATATTATTGTACAGTATTGCATTGCATAGTTAGGTTTTCTTATGGTGATCGAGTTTGTTGATTAGATTTCGTTTCTTATGGCAGATGTCGATGGATTCTTCCGTTTAAATAGGATTTTCTAATGGTGATAGCTGCCACACTCAAAACTCAGCTTCAGCTTCTTGGGCAATCTATACTCCTACGGGTCAAGTATTGTCTTTCAGGACGTGTATGTTTACAGCCTTCTTCCAACAATGTTGATGAATATAGTGCTGTCATTGAGTTATTGCATGATTCCATTTCACATGGTGTTTATTCTCTTGAGGTACATCTTGATTCATAGTTAGTGGTTTCAAAGCTTAATGGATTGTATCATATTAGGGATCTGACATTATTACGAATATTCTTACATGTTAGATTGCTATAACGACAATTTGAGAGTATAACATACATTCATGTTCCAAGAATTTTTAATCAAGTTGCTGACTCATATGCTAACTATGTGTTAGATTGGCATTTGTTTCATAGACCATAAGCATATCACAAACACATTTTACACACATGTAAATAAAATAAAATCGATCATCATAAAAAAAAAATTCATTAACTTCAAAAAGTGATGTCATAATACATAAGTGTCATATACAAAGTTGGGGCTTCCGAGCCACCAAAATATAATGCATGGTCATACAAAAATGAATACACAGGTCTCTAAGCCTGAGGTGGAGGAGGGTGCTGATCATGATAGCACACTACGGTTCTAGCTAGCTGACAAAATAGTCGAACCCATGCTCATGGTACTCCCACCACCTGGTGCTGCATAGCCTCAGGAAAGTCCTCGACTTGTGCCATGAGTACTCTATGTGTCAAACAAATAAAGTTTGTGTGGATGCTTTGGAGCATCCACTCCGTATCCGCACCCATAATATCATCACCTCTTCCCCTCCATAGATGACGAGGGAAGCCATATGTCCATTGTGGTCCTACATCTACATATACATGACAGATTATCACTATGTGTCGTCACACCAAAAACATGTCTTTTGAGTTTATAGATCAAAAAACACACAAAAAATAAATAATTCAAAAATTAAAAAGTGAGTTTGGGATTCTTTACCTATGTCTCCATAAGTCGCTCCTGGTGGTAAGGGCATATCTAGGTCTCCTCAGAAGTCTATCCCTGCATAGGGGTAGTCTTCTATGGCGACGATATGTCTCTGCCACCATGGAAAGAACTCTACTGGGTAGGGGTTAGATACCCTGCCACCTCCCATCCTACACATGAAATTAGCCCAATGTCGTTGGGATGGATCTCGGACTCCGTGTGGAGCAATGTCTATCCTGGGGCTTAGCCCTAGCATCTGCACAAAGAAAAATGTGCTCAGTATATGGCCAAACCCAAAGTTCTGCACTCTGTCCATCTTACAGACACTAAGATGTTCTTTCATGTTGCTCAGTAGTATAGTACTCCAGTCGTACACTGTAGGTCGCATGCACTCAACCGCATAGATCATCATTATCTGTGAGGCCTGGTGGAGTGAGTCCAACCATACAATCCAGCCTAGTGCCAAAAGTATGGCTTTTAGCCCCAAAATCTAACTAGAGTTTGTCAGGATTTGAATCCCAACCTTATCCGTATCTGAAAATCAATACATAGCTATGTACTCATGTATGGTCAGCCCTCCTCCTGGCCCATGGGATCGGAGGTTCACTGCCTCCCCTCATCGGGACAAACCTGTGATGAAATATATGTCCTCAACCTCAATGTTGAGTGACATCCCATCTATTGAAAATGTTTCAGACTTTGGATCCCAATAGTCTACCAGTAGCTGGAGTAGTCTTGGTTTGGACCTCAGGCTGCCAAGACACCAAAACTTGTAGAAGCCACATGCCCATAATGCTTGTTGAGCCATGAGATCACCTTGCACAGCTTCCTCAACATCACCATGCTCTCTTTCTCTCCACTCTAGCACCATCCTGCACAAAAATCCAAGTTTTTGATCAGTATTTTCCTATTAAAACCTTGTTCGTGGCCCTATATACGACTATTTTCAAAATAGCCGCGTATGTACACGGATTTCGATGCATTTTTCACGTATGGCGAGCCCTATATGTGGAAAAAGGCCTGATTTCCATGTGGGATGAAACTCATAAGTTAGGATGTCTCAAAGAAATAAATTGACCATGAAAATTTGAAAATTTTTCATCAAAATGAAAGAGGGGGGCATGAGTTTCTACCTGGATCAAACGTGGAGGAATTCCGCTAGACGATGCTCCCGGAATTCGCTTCGAAAGAGCTCAAATGCACTATGTGGGGTAAAAAATTCAAATGGTATGAAATTTTTTAAATTTTTACTCACTTTCTATAATTTTGGACCATTTCTGACCGTTTTGGACCGTTTAAACTAATTTGATGTTGTAGGAATCCATTTTGAGTGCGGTTTGACCGTGGCTTTGACCCATTCGTGCCTATTTTAGGTATTATGTCTAAACTGGCATTTAGGTTAGGTTTCACATCCATTTTAATTTTTCATAACCTTATGACCATTTCATCTTAACCTTAGGTACGAACCCATTCCATCTTGTCACATAACCTTCTTGCTTCTTTTAGAAGTGACATGTTGTGAATGGTAGAGATTTCCCATACATGGATACCCTAGTTAGATCCTGTATTGTAGTTGGTTCCCATGCTGACATTTCTCCTTTAGGGTGTGGGAGTCCTTTGTATAATATCACCATGACTTTGAGCAAGAGCTTCATACTTCTCTCGAACTTTATGCTGGCTATTTCCCCGAGACTCCCTTGTATATGTCAAGTTGTAATTGCATTATCATGAGTTTTGTTTTCGTTAATGAGCCTTATGCCGACTTCCCTGACTTTGATTATTAGCCATATAGCTTGATCTTGTCTCATGTCTAGATGAGAAGATCCTGTTTATATATCTTTTGCAGCTTGATTCCCATTTTTTACTGGGAGGGGACATTCCCTCGAGTGTCGTTATCCTGCACATGTTTCCTTGCATTGAGCATAGGTATGTTCCATTGTTTGGAAATAGATTATTTGACCCCTGACGCTTGTATCCTCCTAGATTTGTAACTATAAATCACTTTTATTATTTTTCAATATTTTCAAAATATCTAAAAAATTCCAAAAAAATAAAAAAACCAAAAAGTCAGACAGGAAAAGATGTTATCTTTGGCAGCAATAGAGTCATGTCACCTTCGAACAGAGCATTCTATATCGCATCTGTTGATTGGGTTAATAGTTTGAATTTAGGAGTTGTACTCATTTCTCTGAGTTTATCTACACATACTGGTTAAGCTTTTAGTCCTTATGGAGCCTCTATTGATGCCTCCTATGTCATAGAGATGCCCCAGTTTTGTATACCGAGTCTATGCTACCTACATTCAGTCACCATTCACCTTTATGCTCTTGTTCAAAGGAAGTTGAAGCCTAAGTTGGCCATTCCTCAGTTGTCTTGACTTTGCATGTCAGCCATTCCTAGTACTATTACTGGTTCGTGCACATCTTATTAGACTCTGTCCACATTATACAGCATTGCTGAGTACCTCATGTTGGTTGATGGGGGATGCCTTAATTCCCTCCTTCCAGTGGATTCCATCCCATCGACTTCAGATCATTTATTCTGGGATAGGATTCTAGAGTCATTTGAGTGCCTTGAGACTTACAGTCATTAGTGGTAGTTTCTCTCACCATCGACAGTTTTGGGAATACATTAATGTCCCTTGATTGATGGATTCTTTCAAGTGTTCGACCTCAACACATCTATTCACACTTGTTAGATTGCACTCTAGTACCTTGATTCCCATTTTCATTATCAGTGGGTGATCTCACGTCTATTAACGGTATACATCAATGACCTGTAATCAGACGGTGGACTACTATGTTCGACCTTGAAACCTCTATTCATATAGTAGGACATGTAATCGTAGCGGTGTGTGTAGAAGAATTTCCAGATTGGTGGCATTCCACATATGCTACCTCTTTGTTCGTGTCAGTGTTCATGAGATTTCAGCTCTCGTGACTTGATTCCAGTGTATGTCAGATATCTTCAGCCATTATGGAGATCTTGATCCATTGTATATCTTGAGCTTTCATGGATATCTTGATCCTTTGTATATCTCCATCATGGATATTATTATCTATTATATATTGTATGTGGCGATGACCACACATGTCATATTTTGTATATCATGCCTATTCATGGCCATTGTACTCTTATGTATCTGGGAATGCTATATGTATTTGCAGTCATATGCAGATATTGATTATTGTACTATACTAATGGATGGCTGGTTCTTCCACCTAGTTCTTCATCACTCCCCTTCTTGGATGGATTTATAATGTATTTGGGCCATCATGTTACCCCTCTGACCTCACACATTAGGGGGCATCTATTACAGCTGATTTTACCACACATGGTTGATCACACATTTATGGCCTTCCCTATCCCTGTGCAGACTCTTTGGACACCATGGACCAATATTGTACCTTTGATGTTTCCAATATTATCCCTAAAAACACCTATTATTTGATGTACATGACTTTTAATCCTTTCTCGCGTATATACATGGATTTTGATCTTAAATTCACGTACATCAAGATGAGTGCATAAGTCCAAATATTTTTGGAGTTTTCCTTGATGTGGATCTGAATCACTTGTCTCTTAGACTTCCATATGCCTCTATATCACTCGGATTTGAGTCTCCATTACCCCATTGGAGTACTATATACGGAACCCCTTGGATACATTGAAGGGGAGTAATTGAAGACCAAGAGAACTATAGTCCATTATTTTTGTAACTTGCTTGTACTTGAGTCTGCATCCCTTTGTTTCTTGGAGCACTTTGTGTTCTTCCCAAGCTTTCCTTTGCTTGTGAGCTTGCTATCAAGAGATGGAGGATTGAGGTGGTGGAGGACTCGGTTTCTCCGGTTCGCAGATGTGCCGACAGAGGTTGTCACTTATGTAATCTCTGATTTTATGAATAGAAATATATTTTCCTATCCAATGATGTGCATTTAAATGAATATGGAATCCATGGATGTGTTAAATTTCTTATACATTATTGATTATATATGCTAGAGTATCCCTAACACTATATTATATAGCATGACGGGATTGGGAAAATCTCAACGGGGATCTACTTCAACCGTTCAAAATAAGGTATGATTCGAGATCCTTTAGTGTTAGATGTTTTATTTCTCTTGCATATTGGGAAGGGATTGATTTCTACGGTTTCTCTGTCTATTGTGGTACACCCCAAGTCATAGGAAGTTTTCTCCATAATAGTGGCCCTCAACTTCAACGCATATAGCGACTGTGTTGTCCTACCCCTACCTAGCCAGGACACCTGCAGAATAACCTCTTCAAATACCCCCTACGATACCTAGGTAAGGAAACTAAGGTCACCCCAATATAACCAATGCTCGGGCGGACATTCGCAGGAGGGATCGATCGTATGGGGAGGATAGCAAAGCCCAAAACTTCTGAAATATCCCCCAGATATGAATACAATCCTGGAAATATCTTCAGTGGTCACAAAAGTGTCCAAGGGATATCCCAATCACAATAGTGCATGCTGCCTCGCGCTTAACTCCGGTGTAAGAGGAGCGTTTTGAGAAACACTAATTATACCAAGGATTTCACTATCTCACCTGGACATACACCTACTTGTTTTTTTTAGTGGTCTTGGAGAATTAACTCATAATGAACTATTCCAAGACCCTAAAACCTAATCTTGTTGATGCACCCTATAAAAGAAAAGAGTGTAATTCATTTTATTAAGCATTGATTTTAGTTGGCTGTGATTACTCAAAGGGTAAATGGTCATGCAACTAATGAAGTTATGACTCAGCAGTGAAGTAAATATGCACACCTAATAAGCAATCCCAAGTGCAATGTGTAGAATGAAGAACAGGGTATGCCACTACATGAGGTGCATAAATATTCATTCCTTTCAAAATGTCAATGGAATCCTTCCTATATGAAATCCTAAACACAACTCTCATCCAAGCAATCCAATCCAAGTACCTCCTCAAATCCATATGCAAAAAATGAAACTACTTTGTATTTTCAATATTAAACAATGAAAATGCAATAAAAGTCATTTAAAACTCTCAGACTCTGCAGCAATTATAAAACACAAGCCCAGAAAGACACCGAGACAAAAAGAGTAATGCACTAATGGAAAAACAAAAAAGGAGATAAATGACTAGAATTACTTTCAAATAAAAATCAATGAAAAAGAGGTCACTGGTCACAAAATAAGCAACCAACAAACAACATCATAACCCAAGAAGACCCAACCACACTCACAACCCACCTAGCAACTTCCCACAACATCAAACTCAACCAAAAGGGAGGATGTACGCAACTGTTTAAAGAACAGCTACGTATGTACGCGACTTTTAGCCAAAAACCTGCATGTATACGCGGATTTTGGCCAAAAACCTGCATGTATACATGAATTTTGGCCAATAACCTACGTATGTACGTGACTTTTGGCCAAAAACATGCATATACAGAGAAGACAGTGGTAAAAAGTAGGTCGAGGGTCAAACCAATCTACGGGAGTGTCAATGGATGAACATACTACTAAATGCAACCCAGAAATAGGGAGAAAAAAAGAGCAAGTCAAGAATATCAAGCACATTATGCCCCCAAACCCCAAAGAAAAATAAGGAACCTCCCTAGTATGGTCGCCAATTCTATTACGGAGAGAAACTTCCTATGGCTTGGGTTGTACCACAACAGACAGCTAGACATGAGAAATCAATCCCTTTCCAATATGCAAGAGAAACCAAACATCTAACACTAATGGATCTCAAATCATACCTTATTATGGATGGTTGAAGTAGATCCTCGTTGATCTTTTTCCAATCCTGCTTGCGCTAGCAATTTTCTCTCAACAACAGCAACAAGACAAGCATGCTATATAATATGGTGTTAGATCTACTCTAGCATATATCATCAACAATGTATAAGCAATTAAACATATCCATGGATTCAATATTCATTCAAATGCACATTTTTGGATAGGAAAATATATTTCTATTAATCAAATCAAAGATTACACAAGTGACAACCTCTGTCGGCACATCTGTGAACCAGAGAAACTGAGTCCTCCACCTGGGCCTCCACCACCTCAATCCTCCATCTCTCGATAGCGATCAACAGGAATGCAAGCTCACAAGCAAAGGAAATCTTGGGAATAATGCAAAGTGCTCCAAAGGGACAAAGGGATGCATACTCAAGTATATGCAAGCTACGACAACAATGGACTATAGTTTTTTTGCTCTTCAATTCCTCCCCTTCAATGTATCCAAGGGGTTCCTTATATAACACTCCAAAGGGGTAATGGAGGGTCAAATACGAGCAATCTCGAGGTGTATGGAAGGCCAAGAATCAAGTGGTTTGGACACACATGAAGAAAAACTCCAAAAATATTTAGATTTATGCACACATCCCGATGTGCGTGGGTTTGAGGTCAAAATTCATGTATACACGAAAGTATGGGATTAAAAGTCATCTACATTAATAAACAGGTGTTTTTAGGGATGAAATTGGAAACATCAAAGTACAATATCAGTCCATGGGATCTAAAGAGTCTGCAGAGGGACAAGGAAGGCCATAAATATGTAATCAACCATGTGTGGTAAAATCATCTATAAAAACTCTGGCCCCTTCTAGGATCCTTGTGAGTGTCTTGGTCTGCTCCTCATACCGACTAGGAGAAATATAGCCAAGGAAAACCTTTCTAGGAACTTCCGTCTTTGAAAAGATAGCCTGCATACTTGCAACCTCTTCTTCAATTTCCGTTGATGAAGCATTCTCACTCAAAATCTCCCTTGTATCCAGGGTGTGTTGCATGTTAGCTTCGGTCTCCACTTCCTTATGTAGAAGAGATTCCTACCTCTAAAAATTCGGACTGTGTGACTTCAACCCATGGTGTCCTATCAATGACTGGCCATCTTCTTATAACACCAACCTCACTTTGGATATCATGATTTTCATACCAGGTTCATCATTAGGGAGAAATCCTGCATTAATGAACTGATTACGTCATCAATTTTGCCCACATCCCACGTGGATCTGCTAACAAGATACATGATGCAAAAAGTGTCATTTTTCACCTATATTAATGGTCATGATTGAGTGCTGATGTGATGTCCAGTCACCATCTTCTGATTGGAGGGATTCGTCATCTAAATAGCGCTATTGATTCTTCTACTTGTTCGGCCTCTCCTTTTTGTGTAGTCACTTCCTCTAGCACATCCTTGTGCACAACCACTAACTTAGGTGTAGTCACTCTATTCCATGCAGCTATTGTTCTCTCGGTTTAACCCTTCTCTTCCACGTGACTACTTGTTCTCTCGATGCAACCCCTCTCTCTTGGAGAAATCGTGTCTTGTTTCTATCTAGCCTTCCCCTTCTTTGTGTGGCCACTCAAGTAGCATGTAGTCTTGTATGGTTAATTATATTAACTACTCTTTAATTACTGTTGATTTTGGCTATGTCACAACCCTACAATTGTTGCGGCAGATCCTTCTAACTGCGCTAATGGCTCCTATTCTTGTGTAGCCCCTTCTGGCATGCCCTTCATCTTTCTGTCTACCCTACCTCTACCTATATTTCCTTTCTTTCTTCTTCTCTCTCTCTCTCTCTCTTTAGTGTGCAGTACCTTAGGAATTATGTGGTTCTTCCCCCATTCGATAGGGCTTCAAGTGGCTTCCATTCACAAGCTTTGGAAGCACCGCCCCGTCTAACTGTTGCAATTGAACTGCACCCCTAGAGGTAATAGAATTAACAAGATATGGACCTAACCAGTGCATATTTAAATTACCTAGATGCTTCAAGAACTTGTTTTCATAGAGAAACACTAAATCTTAGTGCTGAAACTGTTTGTTTTTTATATGGCAATCATGCCATGCCTTCTGTCGATCCTTCTCAGTGCGCTGATGGAATCCTGCAAAAAAATGGTCTTCTTCAAGCTGTATTAACTGCGTTACACACTCTTCTAGCATGGCTTCATCATCCATGCTTGTCGCGGATGCAATGCATGGACTGGGGATGATGTACTCCATAGGCGTGACAGCCTCTTTCCCATATACTAATTTGAACGGTGTTTTCTCCATCAATATTTTGCAAGTGGTGCGATACACCCATAGCACAGCTGGAATATTTAAATCCCAGTCATCTCGATTAACATTACATACCTTTGTAAGTGCATGCTCCAAGATTTTGTTGAAGGCTTCGACGACCCTGTTTTCCTGTGGATGATATGGTGTACTTTTCTTGTGATGTATCTGTAGTTTCTCCATCAATTCTTGTACTATGCCATTGATAAAATGGATACCCTATTCACTCATCAATACTCTTAGAAATCCAAACCATGTCACAATGTTATCAAATAGAAATCTTGTTGTTGTCGAAGCAGTGTAGTCCACAACTGCGGTAGCCTCTGCCCATCTTGTCAGATAGTTTGTTGTTGTGATTATGTACCGAGCACTAGGTATTTTCTTGGGTGGGTTGATTGGACCCACAAAATCTACAACCCACTTCTCAAAAGTTTGCAAAGTCACCTATAGTACTAGCAGCATCTCATCTCGCCACGATGGTCTCCTCGTTCATTGACATACATCGCAGCTCCACACATAGTCTGTTGCATCGTTATGTAGGGTGGGCCACCATAACCCTTCACATATCACTTTTCTGGAAGTAGTACGAACCTCGTAGTGTCCACCAGCAACGCCTGCATGTGCTTCTTCCAAAGTCTGCTCCTGCTCATGTGGTAAGACACATCCTCATCGTATTTCATTTGGTGCCATTTTATATACGTGTCCAGCAATCAACTAGTAATTCGAAGCTTTGAATACCAGCTGTTTCTTTTGACTTGTGGAAATTTCTTATGGGACCACTCTGGTTTCCAAAAACTCAAGTATAGGAGCATAGCGGTTTTCAACCCTGTCGACCCGGAATAGCTACGCATCGGGTAGTCATTCTTCATTATTGGTAGGTTCTTCTCCTGTCTTGATTTTGGAAAAGTGATCAAGGCCAGCTTTCAAGCAACCCATCTTGACAATAATCTCAAAACAAAATTCCTAGAAGAGAAGTAGCCAGCGGTATATCTTCCCCCCCAACACATTCTTGTTGACTAGATACTTCAGCACCGAATGGTCAATAAACATCTTAAAGTGGCCTCCTAATAGGTAGTGCTGGAATTTCTACATTGCATAGACCATCTCTAGGCCCTCGTGCTTAGTGGTCATGTAGTTATTCTCTATGAATGATAAATTTCGACTGGAGAAAGCAATTGGGTGATCCAGATCTCCTTCTCCTGGCTCTGCGAGCACTACTCTGAGCACAATAGAAGATGCATCAACATGCACATGGAATTCTTTGTTCTGGTCTAGAAATACAACTATTGGTGTTGAAGCCATATTGGACTTCAACATGTCAAATCTACCTTGACACTTGGGACTCCAACTAAATACAACATCTTTTTTCAACATTTTTTCCATGGGAGCAGTGATCGTAGCATAGCCTCTAGTGAATTTGCGATAGTACCCAGTGTGGCCCAACATTGCTCGAAGCATATTTACATTGGTCGGTGGTGGAAAACTCAAGATGAGCACTATCTTTGAAGGATCAACCAGTAATCCTTGCCTACAAACGATATGTCCCAATAGTATCCTGAATGGTGCACAAAAAATGCACTTTTTAGAGTTTAGCGCGATCTGATGCTATTGGCACCTTTCCAGCATTAGTCGAAGGTTCGCCAAATGATATTTGATTAGGCCATATAATGTCCAATCATCCATGTATACTTGTAAGAAATTCTAAATGAAATCTTTAAACATTGCGACAACAACTCAAGAAAAGATTGCAGACACATTCTTAAGCCCAAAAGGCATCACTGTATATTGGAAGCAACCCCACTCTATAACAAATGTTGTCTTATGTCGATCTTCCTTCGTGATTCTGATCTGGTGATAACTGAAAAATCCATCTGTAAAGGAATACATTTCTTGACCACCTACTCCTTCAAGAACTTCATCTATGAACGGGGTCGAAAACGGATCTTGCAAACATGCATCATTCAGCTTCCGTAAATCGACACATATCCAAACTTCACCCGTTTTCTTATCTTGGACCACAATAGGACTTATCCATTTTGATGCTTCTAGCAGCTCAATGATTCCATACTCTAGCATCCAGTCAAGTTCATACTAGACTCTTTCTTTGTACAATGGATTTAAGCGATATGGTCTCTATTGCACTAGTTTCGCATTTGGTTTTAGCAGGATCTTCATCTCTCCAAGATCGTCCACTATCCCCTTCTCTGAGAACTTCATCAGAAAGAGATCTTGAAATTCATGTAGTAGGTCTATGATTCTTGCCATGGTATCCTTGTACAAATAGTTCGCAACACTGGAAAACTTTGAGTTCTCTTCTGTCCCAATGTTAACCTTTCTAATCTTCAATGGTTGGCTCATGGGATCAGTTGGTACATCTAGCGCTACAACATCCCTACTACCTTCTGTCTCAGGAATATTAATGTTCTGCAACTCATCATCATCTTCAAGTTCTCCAAACACATTGTAACATTCCATCATGGACTGCAGATGATAGTGTGCATGGGGATCGACTGGATATGCAACCGGAACCACCTTCAATACTACGTCCCGGATGATCTGTAGTGCATTGTTGACATCTAGATTGGTATCTGTGAAACTAAAGGTCTACACAAAGAAAATAGTAAGCTCCTCTTAAGTAGTTATTTCTCTACGTAGTTTTACTGAGATGTACCATGACCTCGTCATTTCATCTAGGGTGTGAACAAAGGCATGCACCCATTCATCCTTTGGTCACAATGCCCACAATATTTGGCATTCCCTCAAATGACTGCTAGGGTCCTCCCATCATACCTCCCAGCATGGGATGCCTTTATATTGTTGAAGTGAACCATCATCAAGTGTCAACACTAGCCCATCTAGTAATTGTCTTTTTGTGAGTTTCCCACCAACACGCTGGAGTAGCCTTTAGTCCTTCCTCTGGTGCCATCAGTCGTTGTGGTTTCGAGAACTTTTCTTCAAAGTCCATTAAGAATGCAGAAAGTTTAGGAAACCCTTCATACATGGTTAATTCCACAATCTCAGTTGCGATGTGGCGCAATGACTGTGTGATTAATCTGCACTTCCTAAAGGACTCCTCATGCATCTGATTTTACCAATTTTCTAGCGCATCCTTAGAGTCAGAAGTCGCACAACTAGTGCTGCGCCAACCGTGTTCTCCTTCAGTTGTGGGGTGAATATAATATTCAGAGATATTGTAGGAATTATCCCATCCCCTGACAAATTCATCTTTTACTGGTTCAATGTATCATCGGCATTCATTAGGGCCCATAGGTGTGATGACCCGAATACCTTGGTTCTCGAAATTCATCATTCTCTTCTTGAAGTTAATGATTGCCATGCTATCAATGGCCCATCCAACCCCTAGAATATTAGGATAGGATCCTTCACCACTAACAACCTCTATTATGTCAAAATACGTATAAGTCCTCATACCTTCAACATCTATGACCAGATTGGATACCTGTCCAATTGGTTGCACCTTCGCCTTATTAGCTAGTTACAGCTGCACTGGGGACCATCCCAATGTTGGCTGCCCCATATTTTCCCATGTCTGCTTTGTTAATATTTTTACATCTGACCCTAGATCCAGAATGACTGAATCAACTTCATAATCTCCAATCTGAATATTCATTCGCATCTCCTTTCCTGTCTTTTTCTTCTGTAAAGGGTTCACTGCAGACTCCTTACCCGGACGACACAACAAATTTTCAATCCCAGCCAAAGCATCTGGGTTTCTTGCTAGTGATAGACAACTCTCAAAGAATTTCTACAAGGTACCATGATGTCATGATGGTCCTACCTCTAATGTAGAATCAAAAGTGGAAGGCATTTCAATGACAAATGACTTACCAAGATTTCTTTTGATTGCATCCCGTGTTCCAAGAAATGTCTCCTTTTATGTTGCAATATTGAATGGTGACTTCTTCTATCCAGCCAGTCGAATCTGTGGGTGGGGCCCATCTCCTCCTATTGTGGCTCCTGCTCAGGTGACAATGACAACATCAACATCTATTGTTATGGGTTCTGTCGAGATCATTGATACCATCAGTCCTTGATTTTGGTTCATTGGGGGATTCTGAGTCAACGATGGATTTTGGTTCAAGGAGGGGTTCATCAGTTGGTTCACAGTTTGATTCTGGATTGAAACTTGATTCTATGACTGCAACTAGTTCTAGTTTTGCAGTTTATTCTGAGTTTGGACCTGATTCAGCTTCTGCAACTAAGGAACGTTCCCAGCCTGCCATCTTGCGATTAGTTGTGGGAAGTTTTCAACCATGTGATAGATCATTGTGAAATATGTACATGATTATTGCTAGTGAGTGAAATCTTTCTGATAATGCTCAAACACCCCACAATTGTAGCACTGGACTTATCCACAACCCTGTCCTCCTCCTCGTCCGAAGCCTCCTCCTCTTCCTCGGAATCCTCCTTGTGGTTGGTACTGCAGTTGAGCCATCTGTTGTGGCATGGGATTTGGCTGCTATTGAACATATTGCGGTTCTGGCTGAGGCATCGTCATTTGATTGTACTGCAATTGTTGCGCAAATTGCGGCTATGGTGCGAACTATGGGTGCGACGATATAAATTGCATCTCCAGAGGTGGCGTATACTATGGTCGAGCATTTACTATCTGAGGATGCATATATGGCTACGGTATGATGCGAGGGTCTTCACCCTTCACAAAGTATGAATCATATGCTCTCTCCAGCAGTAGATCATATGCCCGAAAGTCTTTGTCTTCATGCCCCATCGATTTACAAAAAGAACAATATAGATTGGCTGGTTTTGACACCATTTTCTACATGTAGCTACACTCCTCGTGTTGGTGCCCATAAACTTGGCATATGTGACACCATGGTATGCTACCACAACTTAATGGATTTGGTGCTCCTGAAACTAGATAATTTCAGAAACTGGGGCAGTTGTCCTTGGTGTGCTTGTTTATGTGACACTGAGTGCACCAAATATCGTCGTGATCTTCCTTTGCCTTCTTAATATCTTGTAACTGGATTGTTATATTTTCCAGCTCCACCTAGATTTGATTCATGCCAACCACACTCTGTCCAATTGGTGAAGCCTCCAACTTCGTCGCAATCTCCAGGGCCTCACTCTACCTTGTGATCTTTGCTGCATTAGTGGCTACCGGATATGAGGTACCAGGGTTGCAATAAACCACTCTTTATGTTGGACATCGCTCATCTCAAAGTTGACTCACAACATCAATGTATTTAACCTCTGGTCGAAGTCCCACACATTCTCATTAGGAAACTTCTTGATCTCTTTCAATTCAGTAATATATTGAGCCTCGGACTTAGGCTTCAGGAACTCATCAATTAGTCCCTATCGGGCATTGTCTAATATTTTGGTAGGCATCCCCGTAGGAACCTAAATTAATTTCATGAACCAATCTAGTGCATGACCTCGCCGAGTAGTCACTAGTTGGCCTTTCTAAACATTATCATCGGTGTTCTATCGAACTGTCCACACTACCTTGCGGAGGAACTAGTACTGCTTGGGATCATAAGTCTCGTTCCCATGAAACAAAGTTAATTTAGCGTCATCTCCTGCCATCCTTGACCTTCCTCCTACAGATGTTGATTTACTACTAGACTGTTGTTGACACATTGAGCAAGTTGATGTAGAATTTGTGTTTCTTCATGAGTTTGGAGTAGTGCACGGAGGTGTTGGCACAGTGTTGTCAGGTTTTGATCTTGCTATTGTGTCGAGCATAGTCTAGGTTTTATTCATCCTCTTAGTCGTTGTAGGGTCACTTCAACCTATGTGGTTTTCCTTCTTGGTGTTGTATTTCGATCACAGTAAGACATTCCCCTGTCCTCTACCTCTTCTCCTGTTGAAACCTTGCTCCTCCCCTTGTACAACCACTCTCTTCCTCGACTTCCCTTGTACTCTCGTTGAAACTTGCACCCATCTACCCCTTATCTTCCCATTCGTCTCTCCCCTTTAGTCACAACATCCACCACCTCCACACACCATAGTTTTACTACTCTAGGTGCATTTTCAGTATGCCTTTATCACAAATAAGCATTTTAATTAACAACTGTAAAGACAGTAAGAACCTACCTCTAGGTCCATTGAAGAATTCTTGATCTGCTTCACTGTAGGATTTGGTAGCGTCGACGATAAATTCAGTGATATATCCCTCCAGGATACTATCCAACTAAACCTCAACAGCTCATGATTCCCAATTGTTAGTTTCTCGTAGCTCCTTGATTAACTCAGGGGTCCAAGATGTTGATTCTCCTCCTTGAAAAATCATCTTCTTATATGTGAACTACGCCAACCACTTGTATAGTATAATAGGAAACTCACAGAAAAATACTCGTGATGACCGTCGTTTATTTAGTTCTCCAACCACTTGTCTGTGGTCAATCCTAGCTTCTGATTTTCTGCTTCAAAAAACTCTCGCAGCTTCTGGTCAAACCAATCTTAGATTTTTGGTCATGTTGGATGCCACATCCCCTCCTCTTGGTCGCAACAAGGTCCTGGAAACGAAACCATTTGTTGGCTCAACCCTCAACCAAAAAAACCCAGTCGATAGGGGTCCCCTCTGTTGACACTCAACTCACCATGATCTCCCTGAGCATTGGCCCAGACAGGTTTTACCCCATCTAGCAACACCGGCAGAGTGGATGAGGTCTCAGTCGAGATGTTCGAAGGAGGGATGACGAAACCAAGTTTCCACAATATAGAAGAGGATTAGGGGCATCAACAGTTCGTACCATACATCATTCCACATCATTCATTCATAATAGACCTACCAGTGCCGAAGTAGATCTAAACCAATAACAACATTCATAAATAGTAAACATTGCATCATAGAGCCATATTCCAAATTCACTTAGCATTCATAATCAAGTTTGCAGGAACAGAAAGAGAGGAAAAGATAAAAGAAGACAACAGCAATTTAGATCAACATTCGTCTTATCATTTTACTTATGCGCAATCACCCACAGATCAAAACAGAGAACAATTCATCTCAGACAGATATCAACTTATGTCAATCCTTACACAATGGTCTCTCTCTCCATTCTATTTCCCCTATATTAACTTCTATCCAATATAGGCTTGCTGCTTTACATTCATGGTCCACTTCTAACTAAATCCTAATTGATTTAACTGACTAATTACCAATATCCATAAAAATGGTCAACAAGTACAAAAAGTGACATAAAATAATCAAAATTAGTCTATCTTCCACCTATCACGCTATCTTCGCCTTGCGCGGTGTCTTCTATGCTTACACAGCATCCGGGATGCTGCACAACTTACCTCAACCCCTTGCCAACACTTACCCACAAGAGAAAAATAAAATTAGATGTGGCTGTTGAGTTAGAACTCGAGGTGTAGGAGACATCTTCCCCAAAATCAGGTCACAACTTTGTTGATTTATAAAGAGAAGGAGGCATATACATTACCAAGTCCTAGGAAAAATACTATATAATAGTATGTGCATTAGGAAGCAGGAGGATAGAATTGGACAGGGATTGAATTTGATAATGCAAGAGATGGTGCATTAAGTGCATTTTTCTCTTGTGGTTCAGGGAACAGGATCGAGGGTTTTGAAGCAAGTGAATTGACTGCTCTAGGAGTTGGTTGGGAGGAACAACTATTCCATTTTTGTTTTCCAAATAGTGGTGCCAAGTTCCTTGTATTATTCTTAACCAATGAAAACTAGTTATTGTATGTTGTTTATCTTAACTTTGAATTGCAGCTATATTCTTCTAGGAAGAAATGTTTTATGTATCTGTATAGGACAAAGATCTATCATGTATATAAATAGAATGTAGATTTGTTACAGTTCAGTATCCATTACTATTATGTTATCAAAACTAGATCTTCGTTTCTATATTTTATTCATGCCTGTAAAGCACCAGCTTTAGTTATTAATAAATAATTGATTGGGCATCCATACCCAAATTGAAGATTGCTAGTAATGTGTATTATTATAACAATTAGTAATTTGAGATCAAGCTACTATAAATCTAGTTATTCTTTTCTACTATGGATTTGAATCTAAGTACTCACTTATTTTAATTATTTTCATGTCTATAAATTAATCCTACTAGTATGTTACAGTCCACTATTCTCATAGTGTATATTAATATAATTTTAGTTAACGTGCGATCAAGGTAGATAGAGATAGCACTCTCTAATTATGATAAAAAAATCACATAAAGAGCACCAAAACAATTGAGATAGAATATTATAGTCCAGTATTCCTCTGCATAAAACAACTAGTTGAAAATACTATAAAACTGGATAGTTCTCCTATCATGCTAAGAAGCGAGAATATTCTACAAAAGTATAACTTATTAAAATAAATCTCATTTCATAAACCCCAATACGAATTGTGAATTTTCATATCGGGATCGATTGGGATCTAAATAAATATCTGCATATACTCTATATAATAATCATCAAACTACATATATATATGCAATTAACAGATTATACCGATTATGGTAATCATAACCTATCTAACCGTTCAAATAGAGAAACCTAAATATCCTATCTATTATTAAACTAACAGTCAACAACCAGATTCAAGGAAACCCTTAAATTAGATTTTGGTTCAAATCCAATCGCAGGCTAAGATTAAAACAAATAAATACTACAGATTTCCAATTCAAATGCCTAACTATTCTTCGCATCAGTGAATCTTTCCAAATACAATGTATGGCAGTAAGACCATCAAAGGATGGAAACTGTTGCATAAGCAAATAAATTTTACAAGTATATATTTATTAATGAAATTCAAATCTAGATGCACATACAACAAGCAAATCCCATTAAATCCTTTACGTGGCAGTAAGTCCGTTGAAAATGGCATCCCAAGTATTATTCAAGTATAGTAATACAAATAAATAAATCAATCAAAAGGGTTTAAACCAAAGGACCAGCTATTCTTCGCATCATTGAATATTCCCAAATCCAATGTATGGCAATAAGACCATAATGGATGGAAACTGTTGCATAAGAAAAGAAATTTTACAAGTATATATTTATTAATCAAATTCAAATCTACATGAGCATACATCAAGCAAATCCCACCAAATCCTTTACGTGGCAGTAAGACCATCACAGATGGAAGCCCGAGCATTATTCAGGTATAATAATACAGATCAATCAACCAATCAAAAGGATTTAAACCAAACACATGCAAGTACATATTACAACCACTATATACATTTATGACAAATAATTCAAGAAAACTTCATAGAAATCGCAAAGACCCTATGGGTCATATTAACAGTTAGAAATATTAACCCTGTCAAATGTTAAACCATGATTTCACAACCCATGTGGCCATAATACCATCACTATTGGAATCCAAATCCATTAAAGAAAAAAGTCCATTAATTTATTAATTTACAAGTGGTGGTAAGTCCATCCATGATGGCTCCCACGAAAACCCTTTTAAACCTTCAAACAAGCTACAATGCACATAATCAGTTAAAAACAAATGATGGAAAAGAGAGGGTGTAAATCCCTCTCTTAGTTAGGGTTTAAACCTTAATGGTTGAAACAAAACACTGTAACTTATCTTGCATGAAGCTGGAGCCTGAACTTCCATCATGACCCAAATTCTCAGTCAAGAAGCCACCTGAATTAATAAATGAAACAGTCAGCAACTGTGGGTAAAAATTTAAATGGTATTTAAATAGAGTAAGAGTTTTGATATTTATTACCTTGGCATTGTAATACACAAGCCTAAGAGGAGGTGACCCTGTCACCATCCTCACCAGTGCTCTCAATCCTACAACCAATTGGCCACAGTCATAACCTTAACATTATAAAGAATTTAAACCATGTAAAAAATTTTCCATTCTTTCTTACCTGGTGGAGTTGCAGAGAGGGACAGGGATCAGCTCCTTTGGGATTCCCTTATCCCCCTATTCCTGTAAAACAATTTAATATCAATATATTACAACCGAGAGCTCATAAATCACTTAAACAAAACCCTGCAGAGTTTTAAGAAGTGTGCTTACCTGGTAAAGGAAGCTTCGAAATTGAAGACGGTGGATGGGTTCATTGGAAGCGAAGCAACAAGCTACGTGAGGCCATTAGAGCCGAGAAGGCATCCCTTTGGGCCTTGGCATCCAACCAAGATGATTTCCATTACCAACAGGTAAGTAGATTACCAAAAATACTCATAAAATCGCCATTAACAGAGTAGAGCCTCGGCTCTTTAACTTACATACCAAATAACCGAAATAATGTAGGGTTCAGAAAAAAAAAAAAACAATAATGCATTAAACCCTATCAAAACCTTACAATATTACTGTATAATTGGATGAACGACATTCAATCTTGAGCCGATCCTTAGGTCCTGGCTGCACTGTCAACTCGCATCCATGACAACACTTTAAATTCACAACTCAACCAAAGTACTGATTTTATCACCATCATAACTCACAACCAATAAGAAATCATAACATTCAATGATTATTTTTATGCAAAGATTCAAACTATGGAGGAAACCCCATGGTGTTTAACATATAACCATATCAAATTGTAACCATTAATCATCGTATTTATATTAAGTCCCTTCTATGGTATAAATCCCATAGTCTAAGGTTTAAACTTTTAAATTGAAACTGTCAAACCTTATCAAATATTAACCCTTGTGCTTCAGGACCAAGGTCCTTTCCATGTTACACTTTATAGCCTCGCTCTTAAGGATCGAGGTTAAGCCTTGGATCCTTTAACACCTTAATACATGGAAATTATGGGATCAAGACTATACCATAGTCTCTCAAGTAATGTTACATGCACATAGAGCTTCTATGCCCTATATTTAAAGTAGGAAAATGAAGATAAATACTTAGCCTTATGGCTAAGTGAACCTTAGTAAACCCAGAACATGATAAAAGGAACAAAACATCACCTGTGGGCATGACGACAACTTGATGGTAAACCCTGTAAATATCAATGTTTCTGTGCAACCTACCATATAGCAATTTAAATATTTGTGTAAGCACTTTTACAAAACAATAACAGATGTATTTAGGTCATAGAAACTAATCCATGTAGGAAAATAATGATGTGTTTATGGATATATTTTATATCAAAAAAAATTTATTTATGGAAATTAGAGGTGTGTGATAGAATGGTATCAAAGCATGGTTATAACACTAGGCCTGAACCGGCCCAACACTAAAGTTGTTAAACCCAAAAAGTAATTTTATATTTTTTTGGGTTTGATTCTCTTATGAAACACGAAGAGAATGATAACTTTATTTTTTCAAGAAAAATATGGAAAATGTAGGAATGTGTGCAAAATAATAATCTCACCCTAGAAACCCTGTGAACAATGAGGAGGGTGAAATGTGGGTAAACCTTAATGAGAGTCAAAATGATAACCCATATGAATTGCAAAGAATTGTTAAAGAACTAATATCAGAGTTAAAAAGATTTAGGGAGGATAATGAAAAAAATTTGAAAGCTCAAGAAGAACTAAATAACATTTGGTTGGAAAAAATACATAATGATGAAAAAAAGAAAAATAAAGAACCTGAACATAGTATGCCAAAAAATACAACTTTCAAATGTAAGGGAAGAAAACTGGAATTTTCCAGATATGGGGTTGAAATTTCCAGTAAGGAATGAGCGAAACACCACATAGAAAAACAACAGGATTCCAATGAAAGTAGTGATGATAATAAAAAGAAGAAGAAGTACAAACCCTATGAAGAGACTTCTAGGGAATTTAAAAAAAAATAAACCACCTATTTTTAACGGTGAGATCGAGAAAGTAAAAGAGGCAGAATCTTGGTTGTCAGGAATGACGAAATACTTCCAAATGTATAATTACTCGAACGAAATGAAGGAAAAAATGGCCATTTATAATTTAACTGGAAAATTAGATATACAGTGGCAAGATATAAAGAAAAGTAAAAGGAATAAAATAACTATACGTAATTTTGAAAAGCTTTAAAAATAATTTTAAATGAAAGTACCTTTCAGGACAGTACTATGAAGAAAAGGCTAATGAATTATACGATTTAAGGTTAGAAGATATGACCATGAAAGAAATTTGTAGTAAATTCCTCAATCTACTTCATTATGTACCATATAAAATAGATGAAAAACAAAAAATACAACACTTTCTCAGTTGTTTGCATATTTTGTTTAAGGAGAGGATTAGGTATGAAAATCCAAAGATGTTGGAAGAAACAGCGAGGAAAGGGAATTTATGTTATGACCAGGATAAAAACAAAAGAGAAAGTGTACCAAATTGGAAAAATAAAAGACGAGATAACTTTGTTACAAAAAAGAAGATTAATAAATTTTACAAAAATGCTGGGAATAATTACAAAGGGTGTCAAGGCAATAACTATAAAAAAATTAAAGCATAGAACCTTGCAGCAAAAGAGAGAGAACCTCCCACTACTTTTAATAAAAAAACTACACAAAGGGAACCCTTAAAAACTACACAGAGGGAACCCTTAAAAGGTTGGGAATGTGGCGAGCCACATTATTTTAAAGTCCTATAAGAAAGAAAAACTTTAATAATGCTCACACCATTCAGGAATTTGTTACACTTTGAGATATGGCAAGGAGTATGCCCAATATCGACGCTGCATTGTCGAATCGACAAGCAGACCATCAAACTTCAATGGTCGAGATCGAAGGTATGATAAAATGTCAACCCATTTCCATACTAATTGATCCAGGTGCAATTTTGAGTTATGTATCACCTAGGATTGTTGAATTATGTAAATTAGTACCAAAAAATTTGAAAATTCATGGTTGGTACAGTTAGCCACAGGTACTAAACAAGAAGTCACTAGTTATGTAAAAGGATGTGAGATATTAATGAATTATTTTAATACGCATGTTGATTTGAATATTTCACCATTAGTTTCCTATGCTATGTTGATAGGAATGTATTGTATAGAAAAACACAGAGTAATGTTGAATTGTTATGATAAAACCTTTACATCCATAGATGATACTGGAAACATAATTAAAGTATAAGGAATTCCCAGAAAAGGTTATGATTAGAGAGATATTTTCCTTACAAATGAAAAGATATGTACGCTAGGGATGTAAATATTTGTTTTTTAAGTAATGGATGATAAAAATAATGATAACAAATTTAAAATAGAAGATATACCTATCTTAAAGAATTTTAAGGACATCTTTCTAGAAGAAGTCCATGGACTACCTCCAAAAAGAGACATAGACTTTACAATCGATCTGATACTAGGAGCAGTACCAGCAACAAAATATCCGAATTGAATAAATATAATAGAGTTTAATAAACTCAAAACATAATTACAAGAATTAATTGAAAAGAATTATATTCGACCTAGTGTTTCCCCTTGGGGAGAAGTAGTCTTATTCATAAAGAAGAAAGATGGAACTTTAAGATTGTGCATAGACTATCGACAACTAAATATGATGACTATTAAAAATTGATATCCTTTACCCCATATAGACAATCTGGTTAATTAATTAATGGGGAAACAATATTCTCTAAGATATATCTAAGGTCTGGATACCATCAGGTACATATCAAAGATGAAGACATCTTTAAAACTTCTTTTAGGAACCGTTATGGTCATTACGAATTTTCGTAATTCCTTTTGGGTTAACAAACGTACCTGTAGCCTTTATGTGCTTAATGAATAGTATTTTAAGTAACTATCTGGAAAAAAATTTAGTCTTCTTCATTGGCGACATACCGATTTACTCAAAGAATAAATAGGAACATGAAGAACATGTAAGAATAATTTTACAAGTATTACGATAACAACAATTGTTTTCTAAGTTTAGCAAATGCGGCATATTTAAATACACGATTCAATATCTAGAACACATAGTGTCCAAGGATGGAATATCTGTCAACCTCGATAAGATTAAGGCCATCATTGAATGGCCAGTTCCTAAAAATGTAACAGACATAAGATCTTCCACAGGGATTACGAGTTATTATTGAGAGTTTATAAAAGGATTTTCTAAGATAGCATACCCCATAACTTCACTGCAAAAGAAAGGTAAGAAGTTTAATTGGAATTAAAAGTGTATGGAAAGTTTTAATAAATTAAAACATTTGTTAAATACCGACCCTATCTTAAAAATCGATGATCCTTTCAAGGATTTCGTCGTATGCACCGACGCATGTAAGGAAGGATTAGGCAGGGTGTTAATTCAAGAGAATTATGTTGTGTCCTATGAAACTAGGAAACTAAAAGAACATGAAAAGAACTACGCTACACACAACTTAGAACTTGTTGCAATTATACATGCATTAAATATGTGGAGACACTACTTCATCGAAAGGAAATTTCTGCTAATGTCAAATAAATAAGTTTAAAATACTTATTTGACCAATAAAATCTAAATTCTAGAAAAGCTAGGTGGTTGTCATTCTTAAGGGAATATGACTTCGAAATAAAACATGTAAAGGAAAAAGAAAACAAAGTTGCAGGCACTTTAAGTTGTCGCGCAAATTTACTATTTGCAAGCAGCAGTTATGAATTAGATTTTGAAAATCAGATCTCAAATGCATAAATTTCAGATAAAAAATACCAAAATTTAAAGGAAAAGACTACAAAAAATGAAAAGAACCAAATGAAAACATATTTTAGTATAAATGGAAGAGGATTACTCTTGCATAAAAACATGTTGTACATACCAAATACAATAGAAATCAAATTAACTATTATGAATGAGTTACACAAACGACCTTATTCAGGACATCCTGGATACTAGAAGATTATCACCATGAAGAGAAAAATGATTCTTTTGGCCTAACATGAAGGAAGAGGTATTGGAGTACTTAGCTCACTGCATAGAATGCCAACAAGTAAAGGATTAACACCAACATCCAGTAGGGTTATTGCAATGGCTACCCATTCTGACATCGAAGTGGGAAATAATTAGCATGGATTTTATAACAAGTTTACCTAAAAATTTCAGGCATCATGACTCAATCATGGTCGTAGTCGATAAGTTAAGTAAAGTGACTCATTTTATTCCAGTGAAATCTACTTATAATGTTGTTAACATCGCATTTATCTTTATTAAAGATATTTTCAGGTTACATGGCATACCAAAGGTAATAATCTCAGATAGAGATGTAAAATTTACAGGAAATTTTTGGAAAGCGTTGTTTAGAGGACTAGGAACACAATTGAATTTCAGTACCGTGTATCATCCACAAATGGATGGACACACTGAAAGGGTAAATCAAGTCCTAGAATACATGCTTAGACTATCTGTAATGTACAAACTAGGTAAGTGGGAAGATTACTTACACTTAGTGGAATTTGCTTACAATAATAATTTTCAAGTATCAGTTCGTATGAGTCCTTTTGAAATTTTGTATGGACTCAAATGTAACACTAAAATTTCTTGATAAGTATAGTTTATAGGTTGATGTTGGGATATGAATTTTTAAAGGATATGGAACTAACCATGAAACAGGTACAACAAAATTTGAAAGTTTCCCAAGAAAAGCAGAAAAGTTATGCTGACTTAAAAAGAACTCCTAGAGAGTTCCAGGTAGGAAAGCATGTGTATATAAAGGTAAATCCAAAGAAACGCTCTTTGAGACTGGGAAAGTATTCAACGTTGGAACCCTTATTAAGGGCCATTTGAAATTTTGGATAAAGTAGGGTCAGTTGCATACCAGTTATCTCTACCGCCTACTGTTAAAGTACATAATGTTTTTCAGTTTCCATTTTGAAGAAATATCTTCATGATGCTACTCATGTGATCAATTAGATTTTTATATAGGTAGAACCCAAAGGAGAGTTTCAGGTGGGACTGGAGCGTATTATCGACATGAGAGAACTTTTATTCCAGAATCATACCATCAGACAAGTCAAGGTGTAATGGAAGCACCTTAGTATGAAAGAGTCCACTTCGGAATTGGAAAGTGATATGCGGGAGGCATACCCTATCATATTCCAAGATGAATAAATGGAAGAATAAGACAGAAAGTTAATAACACCAAGGATAGTGTTATCCTCTAATGGGAGGTGTATGGAACACATCAAGATTTTAAAAATTGTTATTAAATTCTTTTAAACTATTATAATTTATTATTTTAATATTTTTGACAAAAATTCAAAAATAAAACAAATGTAATGGATTATTATTTTATTAATAAAATATATTAGAGGGGACATAAATGAAATAGCTTTTGAAGACTGTTTATTGACCCACAAGAGGAAAATACAAGTGGTTGCAGCTGATGAGTTAGAACTCAAAGTGTAGGAGGCATCTTCCCCAAAATCATGTGACAACTCTTTGTTGAGTGCTAAAGAGAAGGAGGCTCATAAATAACCATGTACTAGGAAAAATACTATATAATAGTATGTCCATTAACAACCAGGAGGATAGCATTGGACGGGGATTGAATCTAATAATGCAAGAAATGGTGCATTAAGTGTATTTTCCTCTTGTGGTTCAATGAACAAAATCGAGGGTTCTGGAGCAAGTGAATTGGTTGCTCTAGGAGTTGGTTGGGAGGAACGAATATTCCATTTATTTTTTCTCGATAGTGGTTCTAGGTTCCTTTTTTTATTCTTAACCAATGAAAACTAGTTACAATAGGATGCTTATATTAACTTTGAATTGCATCTATATTCTCCTAGGTAGAAGTGTTTTATGCATATGTATAGGATAAATACCTATCATGTATCTAAATCAAATGTATAATTTTTACAATTCAATATCCATTCGTATTATGTTATCAAAACTATATATTCTTTTCTGCATTTTATTCATGCATGTAAAGCACCAAATTTAGTTATTAATGTATCTATGTTCGGGCATCCATACCCAAATCGATGTTTGCTAGTAATGTGTATTATTATAATAATTAGTAATTTGAGTGCAAACTACTATAAATCTAGTTATTCTTTGCTACTATGAATTCAAATCTAAGTACTCACTTCTTTTAATTATTTTCATGGATGTAAGTAAATCCTGCTAGTATGTTACGGTTAACTATTCTCATAGTGTATATTAGTATAAGTTTAGTTAACTTACGATAAAGGTATATAGAGATAACACTCTCTATTTATTATAACAAAATCACATAAAGAGCACCAAAACAATTGAGATCGAATATTACAGTCCAGTGTTCCTCTACATAAAACAACTAGTTGAAAATACTATAAAACTGGATAGTTCTACTATTAGGATAAGAGCTGAGAATATTATACAAAAGTATAAATTATTAAAATAAATCTCATTTCATAAACCCCAATACAAATCGAGATCGATTGGAATCTAAATAAATATCTACAGATACTCTATATAAAAATCGTCAAAATACATATATATGTAATAAACTGATTATACCAATTATGGTAATCATAAACTATCTAACTGTTCAAATAGAGAATCGTAAACATCCTATATATGATTAAACTAGTAGTCCACAACCAGAGTCAAGGAAACCCTAAAATTATATTTTGGTTCAAATCCAACTGTAGGCTAATATTAAATAAAATAAATACTACAGATTTCCAATTCAAACGCTCGACTATTCTTCGCATCAACGAATCTTCCCAAATCCAATGTATTCCAGTAAGACCATAAAGGGATGGAAACTATTGCATAAGCAAATAAATTTTACAAGTATATATTATTAATAAAATTCAAATCTACATGCGTATACAGCAAGCAAATCCCATCAAATCCTTTACGTGAGAGTATGTCCACAACAGATGGAAGCCTGAGTATTATTTAGGTATAGTAATACAGACCAATGAATCAAAAGAGTTTAAACCAAACACATGCAAACACATATTACAACCGCGATATATATTTATGACAGATAATTCAAGAAAACTTCACAGAAATCGCAAAGACATTATTGGTCGTATTAAGAGATATAAATATTAACGCTATCAAATTTTAAACCCTAATTTCGCAACCCATGTGGTTGTAATACCATCATGATAGAATCCACATCCATTAAAACAAAAACTCCATTAATTTTTAAAGTTACAGGTGGTGGTAACTCCATCCATGATGTCTACCATGAAAATTATTTTAAACCTTAAAACAAGATACAACGCACATAAACAGTGTAAACCAAATGTTGGAATAGATAGGCTGTAAATCCCTCTGTTAGTTAGGGTTCAAATCCTAAGGGTTGAAACAAAACACAGTAACTTATCTTGCACGAAGCTGGATCCTAAACTTCCATCATGTCCTAAATTCTCAGTCAAGAAGCCATTTGCATTAACAAATGAAACAGTCAGCAACTGTGGGAAAAAATTTAAAAGGTATTGAAATAGAGGAAGAGTTTTAATATTTATTATCTTGGATTTATAAGACATAGGTTTGGGGGGAGGTGACCCAGTCTCCATCCTCACCAGTTCTCTCAATCCTGCAACCATGGGCCACAGTCATAACCTTAACATTATAAAGAATTTAAACAATGTAAAAACTTTTGCATTTTTCTTACTTGGTAGAGTTACAGAGAGGGACAGGTGTCGGCTCCTCCGGGATTCCCTTATCCCTCCTTTTCCTATAAAATGATTTAATATCAGTATATTACAACTGAGAGCTCATAAATCACTTAAAAAAAACCTACAAAGTTTTAAGAAGTGTTCTTACATTGTCAAGGAAGTTTCGAAACTGAAGACATTGGTTAGGTTTGTTGGAAGTGAAGCAACAAGCTACATGCGTCCATTAGAGCCAAGAAGTCCTCCCTTTCACCTTGGAAACCAACGAGGATGATTTCCATTACCAATAGGTAGGTAGATTACCAAAAAGACTCATAAAATCGCCATTAACAGAGTTGAGCCTCGACTCCTTAACTTACAGACCAAATAAACGAAATAATGTAGGGTTAAAAAAAACAGCAATTCATTAAACCCTATAAAAACCTTGCAATATTATTGTATAAGTGGATGACTTAGATTCAGTCTCGAGCCAGTCCTTAGGGCCTGGATTCACTATCAACTCGTACTCAGGACAACGCTTTAAATTCACAAGTTAACCAAAGTACCGATGTTATCACCGTCATAGCTGATGACCGATAAGAAATCATAACATTCAATCATTATTTTTATGCCAAGATTCGAACTATGGTGGAAACCCCATCGTCTTTAACATATAACCATATAAAATCATATCTGATAATTATCGTATTTATATAAATTTCCAACTATGGTATAAACCTCACAGTCTAAGTTTTAAACTTTTAAATCAAAATTGTCAAACCTTATCAATCATTAACCCTTGCTCTTCAAGACCAAGTTCCTTCCCATGTTACACTTTATATCCTCGCACTTAAGGACCAAGGTTAAGCATTGGATCCTTTAACACCTTAATACATGGAAATTATGGGATCAATACTATAACATAGTCTACCAAGTAATGTTACATGCACATAGAGATTTTATGCCCTAGAGTTAAGGTACGAAAAATGAAGATAAAGACTTAGCCTTAGGGCTAAGCAAACCTTAGTAAACCCAGAACATGATAAAAGGAACAAAACATCACCTGTGGGCATGACGGTATCTTGATAAATGTAAGAACACAATGATGTGTTTATATATATATATATATATATATATTCTTCTTCTTTTTTCTTTCTAAAAGTGGTTCACAATGGAAGCCCAATTTTACACCATGGCTACATCCACTTGGGAAAATATCTTATACTCGCTAGGCAAGTATACATGAACTTGGGCATCATTAATCACGATAAACAACTCACCAACCTAATATTTCATTACATACAAGGGCTCCCAAGGAGAAAATGTCCCCGACGAGATTCGAACCCGGGTGGAGAGCACAACAACCAAATATCCCAACCACTCGAGCTACACCCAATGGAATATATATATATATATATATATATATATATATATGAAAATTAGAGGTGTGTGACAGAATGGTATCAGAGCATGGTTACAACACTAGGCCTGAACCGACCCAACACTGAAGCTATTTAACCAAAAAACTAATTTTATTTTATTTTGGGTTTGATTCTCTTACGAAACAAAGAAGAGAAGGATAAATTTATTTTTGCAGGAAAATATGGCAGACATAGGAATGTCTGCAAAAGAATAAACTCACCCTAGAAACCTTGTGAACAATGAGAAGGGTGAAATCTGGGTAAACCTTAATGAGAGTCAAAATGATAAGCCACCTGAATTGCAAAGAACCGTTAAAGAACTAAGATCAGAGTTAAAAAGAGTTAGGAAGGATAATGAACGAATTATGAAAGATCAAGAAGAACTAAATAACTTTTTTCCGGCTAAAATACATAATGATGAAAAAGAGAAAAACAAAGAACCTGAACATAATATGCCAAAAACTACACCTCACAAACGTAAGGGAAGAAAACTGAAATTTTCCAGACATGGTGCTAAAACTTCCAGTGAGGAATCAACAAAACACCATGCAGAAGAAGAAAAAAAAAAAAAAAAAACATGATTCCAATGAAAGTAGTGATGATAATAAAAAGAAGAAGAGGTACAAACCCTATGAAGATATTTCTAGGGAATTTAAAAAAAAATAAACCACCTATGTTTAACGGTGAGATCGAGAAAGGAGAAGAGGCGGAAGCCTGGTTGTCAGGAATGATGAAATACTTCCAAATACATAATTACTCCGACAAACTGAAGGAAAAAATGGTCATTTATAATTTAACTGGAAAAGCGGATATACGGTGGCAAGATATAAAAAAATAATAGGAATAAAAGAACGATACATAACTTAGAAAACCTTTTAAAAAACATTTTAAAGGAAAGTACCTTTCAGGACAGTACTATGAAGAAAAGGCTAAGGAATTATATGAGTTAAGGTTAGGAGCTATGACCATGAAAGAAATATGTAGTAAATTCTCGAGTCTGCTTCATTATGTACCATATATAATATATGAAAAACAAAAAATGTAGTGTTTTCTCAGTTGTTTTCCTATCTTGTTTAAGGAGTGGATTGAGTATGAAAATCCAAATAAGTTGGAAGAAGCAATGAAGAAAGGGAATTTATGTTATGACTAGGATAAAAGCAAAAGATAAAGTGTACCAAATTGGAAAACTAAAAGACAAGATAACTTTGATCCAAGAAAGAAAAATAATAAATTTTACAAAAATACTAGGAATAATTACAAAGGGTATCAAGGCAATAACTATAAAAAATTTAAACCACGGAATCTTGAAGCAAAAGAGAGAAAACCTCCCACTACTTTTAATAAAAAAGTTGCACAGAGGGAACCCTTAAAAGGTTGGGAATGTGGCGAGCCACATTATTTTAAATATTGTCCTATAAGAAAGAAAAACGTTAATAATGTTCACACTAGAATTTGTAGTCGTATTCATTGACGACATACTGATTTACTCAAAGAATAAATAAGAACATGAAGAACATCTAAGAATAATTTTACAAGTATTAAGAGAACAACAATTGTTTGCTAAGTTTTGCAAATGCAACTTCTTTAAAGAGGAGATTCAATATATAGAACACATAGTGTCCAAGGATGGAATATCTGTCGACCCTGACAAGATTAAGGCCATCACTAAATGGCCAATTCCTCAAAATGTAACAAACATAATATCATTCATGGGGTTACGGTTTATTATCAAAAGTCTATAGAAGGATTTTCTAAGATAGCCTACCCCATAACTTCACTGCAGAAGAAATGTAAGAAGTTTGATTGGACGAAAAAGTGTATGGAAAGTTTTAATAAATTAAAGCATTTGTTAACTACCACCCCTATCTTAAAAATTCATGATCCTTTCAAGGAGTTCATCATATGCACCAACACATGTAAGGAGGGATTAGGCGGGGTGTTAATTTAAGAGAATTACGTCGTGGCCTATGAATCTAGGAAACTAAAATAACATGAAAAGAACTATGCTACACAAGACTTGGAACTTGCTGCAAACATGCAATAAAGATGTGGAGAAACTACCTCATCAAAAGGAAATTTATGCTAATGTCAAATAACATAACTTTAAAATACTTAATTGACTAACAAAATCTAAATCCTAGACAAGGTAGGTGGTTGTCATTCTTAAATGAATATGACTTCGAAATAAAACATATAAAGAGAAAAGAAAACAAAGTTGAAGATGCTTTAAGTTGTCACGCAAATTTATTATTTGCAAGCAACAACTATGAATCGGATTTGAAAAATCAGATCTTAAATGCTGAAATTTCAGATGAAGAATACCATAATTTAAAGGAAAAGTCTGTTGAAAATGAAAAGAACTAAATGAAAACATATTTTAGTCTAAATGGAAGAGTAATACTCCTTCATAAAATCAGGTTGTACATATCAAATATAACATAAATCAAATTAATTGTTATGAATGAGTTGCACAAATGACCTTATTCAGGACATCCTCGATACCAAAAGATGATCACCATGATCAGAAAAGGCTTTTTTTGTCCTAACATGAAGAAAGAGGTAGCAAAGTACTTAGCTCACTACATAGAATTCCAACAAGTAAAGGAGGAACACCAACATCTAGTAGGGTTATTGCAACCGCTACCCATTCCAAGATGGAAGTGGGAAATAATTAGCATGGATTTTATAACATGTCTACCTAAAAATTTCAGTAAGCATGACTCAATCATGGTCGTAGTTGATAGGTTAAGTAAAGAATCTCATTTTATTCCAATGAAATATACTTATAAATCTTTTAACATCACATATATATTTATGAAAGAGATTTTCAAGTTACATGGCATAACAAAAGTAATAATCTCGGATAGAGATGTAAAATTTATAGAAAGTTTTTGGAAAGCGTTGTTTAAAGGACTAGGCACGCAATTGAATTTCAGTACCACGTATCATCCAAAAACAGATGGACGGACTAATAGGGTAAATCAAGTCTTAGAATACATCCTTAGAATGTATGTAATGGACAAACCGGGTAAGTGGGAAGATTACTTACACTTAGTGGAATTTGCTTACAATAATAATTCTCAAGTATCAGCCGGTATGAGTCCTTTTGAAATTTTGTATGGACTCAAATGTAATACTCAAATTTCTTGGAGCAGTCCAGTTGATAGTTTTGATATTAGGACCTAAATTGTTAAAGGATATGAAACTAACTATGAAACAGGTAAAACAAAATTTGAAATCTTCCCAAGTCACGCAAAAAATCTATGCTAACTTAAAAAGAACTCCTAGAGAGTTACATGTAGGTGATCATCTGTATATAAAGGTGAATCCCAAGGAAATCTGTCTGATATTGGGAAAGTATTCAAAGTTGGCAACGAGGTATTTTGGGCCATTTGAAATTTTGGATAAAGTAGGGTTGGTTCCATACCAATTATCCCTACCACCAAATGTTAAAGTACACAATGTTTTTCACGTTTCCATTTTAAATAAATATGTTCATGATGATACTCATGTGATCGATTGGAATGTTATACAGGTGGAACCCGAAGGAGAGTTCCAGGTGGGACCAAAGTGTATTCTCGACAGGAGAGAACTTTTACTCTGAAACCGTACCATCAGACAAGTAAAGGTGTAATGGAAGCACCTTATTCCGGAAGAGACCACTTGGGAATTGGAAAGTCATATGTGGGAGGCATACCCAATCCTATTCCAAGATGAAGAAATGGAAGAATAATATAGAAAGTTAATAACACCAAGTAAATTGTTATCCTCTAAGAGGAGGTGTATGTAATGCACGGAAATTTAATAAATTGTTATTAAATTCTTTTAAAATATTTTATTTTATCATTTTAAATATTTTTGACAAAAATTCAAAAATTCAAAAAATGTAATGGATTATTCTTTTATTAATAAAATATATTGGAGGAGACATAAATAAAATAGATGTTGAAGAGTGTTTGTTGACCAACAATAGGAAAATACAAGTGGTTGTAGCTGCTGACTTAGAACTCAAAGTGCAGGAGGCATCTTCCCCAAAATCAGGTCACAACTCTTTATGGAGTGCTAAAGAGAATGAGGCTCATAAATGACCAAGTCCTAGGAAAAATACTATATAATAGTATTCCCACAAGTAGGAGGCTAGCATTGAACGAGGATTGAATCTGATAATGCAAAAGATGATGCATTAAGTGTATTTTTCTCGTGTGGTTCAGCAAACATGTTTGGGGGTTCTGGAGAAAGTGAATTGGATGCTTTAGGAGTTGGTTGGGAGGAACGACTATTCCATTTTTGTTTTCCTGATAGTGGTGCCATGTTCCTTGTCTTATTCTCAACCAATGAAAACTAGTTACAGTAGGATGTTTATCTTAACTTTGAATTGCAACTATATTCTTCTAGGAAGAAATGTTTTATGCATTTGTATAGGACAAAGATATATCATGTATCTAAATAGAATGTAGATTTGTTACAATTCATTATCCATTCCTATTATGTTATCAAAACTATATCTTCTTTTATGTATTTTATTATTGCATGTAAAGCACCAGATTTAGTTATTAATGTATTTCTGATCAGGCATCCATGCTCAAATCGAAGATTGCTAGTAATGTGTATTATTGTAACAATTAGTAATTTGAGCACGAACTACTATAAATCTAGTTATTATTTTCTACTATGTATTCAAATCTAAGTAATTTCTTCTTTTAATTATTTTCATGTCTATAAATTAATCCTGCTAGTATGTTACGATCAACTATTCTCATAGTGTATGCCCGTGGGGGCTAGAGCAAGTGGTAAAGTGGAATTGTTGAAATTGGTTGTAATTGGAAGGTATCGTGTTCAAATCCCCCCCACATTTACCCGTGCACCATGGTTCGGACCCTATGGATGTACCTAGGGGTATAGTTGTAGCGGGATTGGATCCTTGGACCCCGTGTCACGCGAGTACCAGCCCGTCCCCAGTTGTTGATTCCCCTAGTTACAAAAAAAAACTATTCTCAAAGTGTATATTAGTATAATTTTAGTTAACTTATGATCAAGGTAGATAGAGATAACACTCTCTAATTATTAAAACAAAATCACATGAAGAGCACCAAAACAATTGAGATCGAATATTACAGTGCAGTATTCCTCTGCATAAAACTACTAGTTGAAAATACTATAAAACTGGATAGTTCTTCTATCAAGCTAAGAGCCGAGAATATTCTACATAAGTATAACTTATTAAAATAAATCTCATTTCATAAACCCCAGTACAAATCGAGAATTTTCAGATCGGGATTGATTGGGATCTAAATAGATATCTACATATACTCTATATAAAAATCATCAAAATACATACATACATACATACATACATACATACATACATACATACATACATACATATATATATATATATATATATATATATATATATATNCTTTCAAATAGAGAATCGTAAATATCCTATCTTTTATTAAACTAACAGTCAATGACCAAAATCAAGGAAACCCTTAAATTAGATTTTGGTTCAAATCCAACCGCGGGATAATATTAAAGGAAATAAATACTACAGATTTCCAATTAAAATGCACAGCTATTCTTCGCAGTAGTGAATCTTCCCAAATCCAATATATGGAAGTAAGGACATCAAAGGATGGAAACCATTTCATAGGCAAATAAATTTAACAAGTATATATTTATTAATCAAAATCAAATCTACATGCGCATACAACAAGCAAATCCCATCAAATCCTTTACGTGGCAGTAAGTCCATCGCTGATGGTATCCCGAGTATTATTCAGGTATAGTAATCCAGATCAATCAATCAAAAGGGTTTAAACCAAATGCGTGAAAATACATATTACAACCACGATATATATTTATGACAAATAATTCAAGAAAACTTCAGAGAAATCGCAAATACCCTATGGGTCATATTAAGAGTTATAAATGCTAACGCTGTCAAATGTTAAACCATGATTTTGTAACCTATGTGGTCGTAAGACCATCACGATGGAATCCAAATACACTAAAACAAAAAAATTCGTTGATTTATTAAGTTACAGGTGGTGATAAGTCCATCCATGATGGCTCCCACAAAAACCCTTTTAACCTTAAAACAAGCTAAAATGCACATAACCAGTTAAAAACAAATGCTGGAACATAGAGGTTGTAAATCCCTTTATCAGTTAGGTTTTAAACCCTAAGTGTTGAAACAAAACAATGTAACTTATCTTGCACAAAGGTAAGCCTGAACTTCCATCACGACCCAAATTATCAGTCAAGAAGCCACCTGCATTAACAAACGAAACATTTAGAAATTGTGGGTCAAAATTTAAATGGCATTGAAACAGAGTAAGAGTTTTGCTATTTCTTACCTTCGTGTTCTAAGACATAGGCCTAGGAGGAGGGGATCCTATTTCCATCCTCACTAGCACTTTGTATCCTGCAACCAACCGGCGACAATCATAACCTTAACATTATAAATAATTTAAACAGTGTAAAACTTTTGCATTATTTCTTACTTGGTGGAGTTACAGAGAGGGCCAGGGGTCAACTCCTCTGAGATTCACTTATCCCTCCTCTTCCTATAAAATTATTTAATATTAGTATATTACAAGAGAGAGCTAATAAATCACTTAAACAAAACCCTGTAGATTTTTAAGAAGCGTTCTTACCTTGTAAAGGCAGTTTCAAAACTAAATATGGTGGTTGGGTTCATTGGAAGTGAAGCAACAAGCTATGGGTGGCCATTAGAGTCGAGAAGGCCTCCATTTCACCTTGGAAACCAATAAGGAGGATTTCCATTACCAACAGGAAGGTAGATAACAAAAAAGACTCATAAAATCACCATTAACAGAGCAGAGCCTCGACTCCTTAACTTACAGACCAAATAAATGAAATAATGCAGGGTTCAAACAAAAACAATGATGCATTAAACCCTATCAAAACCGTGCAATATTTCTGTACAGGTGGACTACCAAGATTCAATCTCGAGTTGTTCCTTATGGATTGGGTGCACTATCAACTCGCAACCATGACAACACTTTAAATTCACAAGTCAACCAAAGTACCGATTTTATCACCATCATAACTCACGATCAATAAGAAATCATAACATTCAATCATTATTTTTATGCCAAGATTCTAACTATGGTGGAAACCCCATAGTCTTTAACATATAACCATACAAAATCATAACTGGTAATCATCGTATTTATATTAAGTTCTAGCTATGGTATAAACCCCATAGTCTAAGTTTTAAAATTTTAAATCGACTTCCAAACCTAATCAAATATTAACCCTTGCGCTTTAGGACCAAGGTTAAGCCTTGGATCCTTTAACACCTTAATGTATGGAAATTATGGGATCAAGATATACCATAGTCTCCCAAGTAATGTTACATGCACATAAATATTCTATGCCCTATAGTTAATGTAGGAAAATGAAGATCAAGACTTAGCCTTAGGGATAAGCGAACCTTAGTAAACCCAAAACATGATAAAGGAACAAAACATCACCTATGGGCATGACGACAACTTGATGGTAAACCCTGTAAACATCAACATTTTTGTGCAACCTGTGATATAGCAATTTAAATATTTGTGTAAGCAACTTTACAAAACAATAAAAGATGTATTTAGGTCATAGAAACTAATACATGTGGGAACATAATGATGTGTTTATGGATATATGTTATATCAGTTTTTTTTTTTTATGGAAATTAGAGGTGTGCGACACTTTATCATTACCCTTATAATCCATTTTAAGAATATTCCAAGCATATTTAGTAGTCTTGGCACCAATGATTTTAGGAAATATAGAATCATCTAATGAAATTAAAATGCATGATTTGGATTTTCCTTCCTTTTTCTTAAGTTCATCTAATTTTTTTCTTTGAGCAGTAGACATAATTGCAACATTATTTGAATCAGGTTCCGTGAACCATGTTTCAACACAATCCCAACATCAGTGACCTTGCAAAATGGCTTTAACTTTCTCACTCCAAAAATCATAGTTGGGACTAACTAGAGTTGGTGTCGAAATTGACCAAGAACTAGAAGACATTGGTTTTATTCACAAAATTCAACCACAATAAAAGATTTGTTATAACTCTTAGGTTTAAATAAACCACTATTTCATATAACTCCAATGTTAACTTTAAAATTTCAACCCCCCCAAAAAAACTTTTCTTATAACTCCTGAATTTCAAAAAATACTTTGTTTAATCACTTTCAAAGTCAAAACTTTTTGCAACTCCCGAAATTCACAAAATATACTTTTCTTTATGAATTCCAAAATTCAAATAAAACCAATTTATCCAACTCACATTCATCACATTAGCTTTACATTCGCATAAATGTTGTAAAAGCTAATTTAGAATTCCAATATGAATATGAATTTTGTACTCAGTAACGATAAAAAACAAATTACATTTCAAAATATTACCGAACGATTATCAAGGATAAAGCCAATAATTATTGCAACAGTCCTTGACACTTTATCATGGTCACCAGATGTGTTTGAACTATATTATTCACGGTTGGAAAGTGAACGTATACAACAATGATCTCTTCTCACAACCTAAGCCTCTAATACCATGAAAATAATGGAGAAAGAAGAATACAGAAAATATTGTATAGAGAACACTCCAATAGATCTCTTATTGATGTATTAAATAGTATACATTGGACCATTTACGCTTGGTAATTGAAACAACTAAACAAAGTGGTTCAACTGAAGTGAAATGTGTGGATGACCGATATTGTATGCAAGTAGACTTTGATTACTGTGATTGGGAAGTACGTTGAAGGTAAGGTTACCCAACTCATTGAACCTCCTATAAACTATGAAGGGATTCTTCCTAATAAGGATGAATTTCCTTTAGTATACAATCCACTGGTCACAAGAGAGATTTATTCCCCATGCACTAGGGTTTTGGTTGCAATAGGCTTCACATTTCGCTAGTCGACACCAACATAGATAGGTTGTTCCCACACATATCTTCACAAAGACATCCATGATACAAGAGAGAATACTTCATGATAATTCCATCATCACTCAATGAGGAAATGCATCATAGTTTCCATGATTGGAATTGATGGTGACATTCTATGCAATATATAGGTGAACAATCATAGGTAGAGGAGGCTTGTGATAAAGGGCCCGATCTCAACACACTTAGGTGAAATCGAGACACGTCATGGGAACAAAAAGACCTTCAAATATGGTTCATGTATCACTCAACACAACTTTTACTCTCAACACTACATGTTGGTGTAGATCTAGAAAATTCACACAGCTCTTAAAAAATGACCCCTTTCAAGAATTGCAAACAATCATTACACAACACCAATGTATTTTCTACAGGACGCGTGCAAGGTAAGAGACCACACACACTCCAAGAAACAAATTCTCAGGATAGTCTCCACTTTGTTAAAGCACCAATATGGATGTTCCATAGAACTTTATCTTAGTACATTCATGATGTTGGAGGAGTCTTCACACGCAATTGGAGTCTACACCCTATTAGCACCATACTTGGAATCTAAATGTAGCTCCGAACTTAGCTTCCACAATGTATCCAAGAGATGAGAATCGGTCTTACGGTGCTGCAAATACCCTCATGAGAATTTCCTTCTATTCCATGGCCATATTCATTCAATTCATAAGTTCATTCTACAACTCATGCAACACTCTCATTGGTTGCAGTAATGATGAGGATACAACCCCAACACAAATGTTATCTTATACACAATAGCTCCACTGTTAAGCAATTAGGGCAAATCATGTTTTCCAATGCATTATCTCCAAATTTCAATGGGCTCATGCTCCATTAATGTGCTTGAAATTTCTCTTCATACACGAGCATACATAAAATTTGAAAATGTTACAAAGAGTCTTCACACACCACGTGCAACATTTGACAATGATCGATACCAATTATGCTTTCGATGCATTATGCAGTTCCACATTCATTCCAATATAACAAAGTATTTACAATGAATTCTTCACACTTTCAATGCAATATAATACTCCAGCAGAATGCTTCACTCACCAGAAGAAAAATATGGGGTTCATCTCAAACAAGTAGTGAAGAACCCATGTCTCATTTCAGTTGGCTCTCTAGTCTTCACCAAATTTATTACAAAGATATTCACCTTCATTTTCATCCAAATGCAGTTTTTCATAAAAATTAGGCTCTTATAAATAGATCAACAAAATTCCAAAACAACGAGGAGATGAATGGAATAGAAGCACTTCCACGATTGTTTTGGTTGTTGATTTCTTATGGGAGGTAATAAAATGCAGCAATCACTTCAATTCAGAATTAGGATTCATGTAGGATGACAATATACAACAATATTCATGTTTGAAATGGAAGAATTATACCTAAAATAGGTAGAAACAAAGAGCATATTGTGTGGTATGAATATGTGTGGTATAACAAACTGTGCATAGGGCAGATAGAGAAATTGAAATGGGTAGAGCATAATTTGAAGAGAGTCTGATTGAGAATAATAGCATAATTAAAAGAATCCTTTGGGGAGTAATGGCTACACCAAACATACGATTCTAATAACTGAGCATATGTAGTATGGGAACTATGATCACACAAAAAGATATATTAGGTAAACATAATATGCAGAAAAATTAATATACCAGATAGTAGGAAATCCAGGAGTGAAACATATGGGATATTAGCAAAGGATGAAGGTTCACAAGTTACTTTGATACCACCATTAGGATCCCAATAGGGCATAAAAATTATTGGCAGACACAAGCCAATATAGGAAAATAAACTAACCACACAAAACAAAAAGATAGGTGTTGAAGCACATTTACTTCTCATTAAATAATGTAAATATATCATGAGAAGTGACCCTTGGTTTCATATTCCAAGTGGCCTCTTGGACTCTTGAGTGACTCCTCATTTCCTTTTCTCATGAAAAGGATGAATAATAATAATAATAATAATAATAATAATAATACAATATGGAAAATACTAACCCAAAGGTTTAGATTCCCAACACACCAAATAACCAGGAGGAAGGATAAAATGAGTCAATGCACAACAAAATAAGGTTTCTAAGGCAATTCCATCCTACCATCAAGCCAACTAAGATAAAAATCAATGTTTAGAAATAAATTATGGCACGTTAAAATACAATTATGATGTTCTTAAAAGCTCATGCAGATGCAAGACTATGCAAATATGAAATTAAACCACATGCCTATTAAAATTGGGAATAAGAATTATTTAAACCTTCATGAGTGACTATAATGAGCCTGATAACACTTATAAATCAGGTTTATGGAATCCTTTGCAAACAACCTCAAACCAAAAATTCCAATAGTTCGACTATGCAAATTACAACACTTTCATAAATCCAAACTATGACACTTGAATAATTTTGCATTACTTATAAAATTAGGTTTGAAGTTGGCATATATATCCATTCAGTAATTAATAATAATAGGTATAATTATTCCATATATAGCCATTAATTTACTTAGAAAATAAGATCTATAGTTAGCTTGTAAAGTCACAACGAGATCATCTAATAAGCATATGATTCCCGGAAATACCATGTGTGAGTCAAAAATAAAATCATATAATACTATGGAGGCACTATATAGCCACTAAGGGAACACAAGCATGTTCAAGTACAACCATACAACAGATGATAATTTTATCTTCATAGAAACTATCAATACTTTCTAGTTTTCAAGCAGAAAAACTCATCAACTATTGATCGAAATTCAGCATTTCATTCTATAGATTCATTTTACGGATCAAATAAGTCATAGAGGGAGAATTTGTAGAGTAATATATAAAAATTAAACACATAGATAACATATTTCAATCTTCCATCAAGATCATATCTCATAGTTATTGAGGAGAATGTACAAGTTTCCAATCATTTTTAAATCATCAAATCTGTGTCTAACCATTCATTCATAAACCATGTACATCAACAATAAATAGTTAATCCATTAAGGGTGTTATAGAAGCAATGGAAACCATATAAACATATAAATTAACATAAAATAAGTCACTTATTTTATCAAGAGGCAGCTGGAATCAACCAGTCCGCATTCGACCCATCCTTAGGCATTGCCAAGCCAAATCCTCTTGGATAAGCCACCCTCGAGATGAGGTCACAAATCCACAAGAAAAGGCGCACTCAATCAATTGAATAACTTAATAATATCATTATGGAAATCCACAACTCAATTTCTCACCACCCACATTCTCCTCCACCCCACTACTAAGTACTATGGTAATCCCTTCACCACCCAAGTCCCTAATTAGGACATCACCATTCACCATCAGGATTTACATATAGGGTCAAGACAGAGATAATAATTGGAATCCAAGTAATTATACCAAATTTGTACACTGATCTTGAATCAGACACAAATACAATGTCTCAAATACCTAGTGCTTCAAGCACATAGTTCACAGACATAACATTGCATACATGGCTCCTAATCTCACAAGCTCGCCATGAAATTACAAGAGTATTGCATCAATCCATCCCTTCCCAAGGAGTCTAATCATGAATTTATATACCAAATGAGGCATTTCAAACCGAAGGAGGTTAATTAGAACCAAGTTAAGCCAACTTGAGTCAACTGAAGGAGGTTAACTAAACCACAAGAGACCCATTTAAATTGTACTGAAGTAACTCGAATTTCAAGGAGGGTGACTCCAAACCACTGAACCCAAATCCAACTCATGTGGGGACACTTCATTCATGAAGAGGAACTCGAATGAATGAGAGGAGTTACACAAGCCAAGATACCTTCTTGGAATAGAAAAATAGGTTTATACGAGGAGTTACACAACTTTTGAGGTGTCAAGGCTAAAAATAGCCAATGAGCGCACACTTGTGCAAGTGGAGGGGTTACAAAAACAAGTGTAACCTCCAAAATGAGTTACAAAAACACCAAAGGGGCACATTTAAAAAGAGGGATCCATCCAAGCACCAAGGAGAGAGCATTCACCAAGGAAGTCCCACTAAATCATGAATTAGGCTCAATGATATCAATATAGGCTAAAATAACAAAAAAAGGAAATAAAGAGTGTTGTTAGGGAGAGTCACAACTCCTAATATCCAACCCCCTCACATGTGGAATCCATGACCTACCATACTCTTTTAGTGGTCTCCATTCCTCCATTTATTTTTATTAATTAATTATTTACAATAATAATGCCTCTGAGACATTAAAGACCCTTGTCTCTGCACCTAGTGCCACAATAATAGACAATTACACATTACATATGCCTAGGGATTGACACATGGTGTATTACATCTCACAATGAATGAATTAATTAAAGGCTTATATTATGTTGCAATTGGTCTCGTGAGGGTCTCTTTTGACACATTAGATGCTATAGTTTTTAGTAAAAAAGATGAAATGTAGGAAAATAAATCACTTTTCCAAATATATAAATTTTATATATTGAAAAAACCCTTCATACATAAAATAGATTGAAAATTATTTAAAATTAAATAATCCTAGAAATCAATTTGATATTGTAAATCTATGTAATGAGATTCATGAGATTGAAGTAGGACTTGTTGCAAAAGAAGAGTCGTTATATTACACTCCATTTTGTTTAACAAAGAGTCTACATGGTAAATTGATACATAATTGTATGCTAGATTGTGGGGCATCACACAATCTCATGCCTAAAGTGCTAATGGATGAACTGGGAGGATTGGAAGTTACTAATCCTTATCACGACCTTTACAACTTTGAATCCAAACTAATGAAGCTTATTGGCATAATCAAATATCTAGTTGTGACTTTATCCCAACTTCCATAAAAAGTATCATGCTTGATGTTGTAGTAGTAGATGTTCCCTCAAGATATGGCATGTTATTTTCCAGGTCACACAACATGATTTGAATACAAAATCCGATGACAGAATCCGACGACATCCGACGTAATGTAGGGATGTGTCGGATTGCAATGATGAAAAGTATTGTATCTTTCGAATTATTTTAGCATCGTCGAATTTTCAACATAGTTAACGTAGGTTTTTCGAAGGAGGTATTGGAATCAGTTATGCGACGGTGCCCTGTCAAATTTGCGACGGCCTTGTCGTCAGATATCTGACAAAAGGGTGTTGGAATTTCGACGTGTTCGGGATATTTTCTGAAATACTATAAAGACTTATTTCAAATAGTTTGGCCCAAATTTCCAATGGTAACTATGTTCATGTCGTCCAATATTAGATGACGATGTGTTTATAAATGTAAACATTTTTAAGCATTTCGACATGTTTGCTATAGAAATGACAGACGGTTTGCAGAAATTATTTATCCCTCGATGAACGGTTTCAAGAAATGTTTTATTCTTCAATGGGCGGTTGTGGGAAAAAAAATTTCTTCGACAGACAGTTTGCGGGAAATTTTTTATTCTTCGATAAACCTCCGTTTGAGAAAATTTTGATGCGTGGAACTTGAATTTTTAAGATTATCTTCATCAACATCATTAACATCATCATCATCATCATCATCACCATCGTTGTTGTTGTCTTCATCATCATCATCATCATCATCATCATCATCATCATCATCATTGTCGTCGTCGTCGTCTTCATCATCATCATCATCACCATCCACATCACCATCATCATCATGTTGATCATCATTGTCTTCATCATCATCATCATCACCGTCTTCATCGTAGTCATTGTCTTCATCATCATCGTCTTTATCATATTGATTATAATCATCATCGTCGTCCTCCTCCTCCTCATGATAATCATCATCATGATCAACATCATCATCATCATCATCATCGTGTTCATTATGTTCGTATTCATCATCATGAAGATGATCATCATTATTATCTTATCATCATCATCATCATCACCATCGTCACCATCCACATCACCATCATCATCATGATCATCAGCATCATCATCAATATCATCAGGTTGATCGTCATTGTATTCATCATTATGATCATCATCATCTTCATCATCTTGACCCTCATCATCGTCATCATTGTCATCATCATGTTGATCGTCATCGTATTCATCATCATGATCATCACCATCATGATCATCTTCATCCTCATCATCATTATCATCATCATCTGCATCACCATTATGTTCATCATCATGATCACCATCATCACCATCCACATCACCATCGTTAAGCTAGTGACATATTGCAGTAACCAATATTATTAATATAAAATATCTTGTACTATAATGTATGTTTCACTATATTTTATGTACTTGTTTTCTATGTTTTTTATGTCATGTTAATTCCAATTATTTATCACTAGATGGTTTGGGTATGAATATTTGAGAATGGTACGAGAAAGGTGGGAGGTTTTAGATGAGATTCCACCTTCACATGGTTGGCATGTTTAGTAGAGGATAAAAATTACTTTCAAAACTAAGATAAACTCAACCATGAATGTTTTTTTTATATTTTATGTTTTTCATAGTATTGATATAATGCTAAATATGATTAGATAAATAATGTAATAGTGAGTTTATTATACATTTTACGTCTTTTCCAATTATTCAATCAGATGTTATTGCTAGAACATTATTCACCTTATGTATTGTTGCAAATTTTGTGGTTTTTTAAATTATTCAAGTATTCATCTTCACTCATTTTCCAATCTCTTACATGATTCATGATTCTGTGTTTGTTTCTTTACCTAATTAGTTTGTCATATAAACTTGCTACATATTTTTTGCAATTCCTAGCAATACAAACACAACTATTGTTCAATGTCTATCATAAACTCTCAAAGATTATTCTAAGCCACCACCATATGCCACATTTATCATATCCGCAATCATGATCCCAACCATTGGGGTTCATAACAAGTCCCTTAAAACTCCTTATTATTTATGGTGATGATGGTTATGATGATGATGATGATGATCATGATGATGATTATCATGATGATGAAGACACAATGATGATCAACATGATGAAGACGATGATGATGATGGAGATGATGATGATGGTGATGATGGTGAAGATGTTGATGGTGATGATGATGATGATGATGAGGGTCATGATGATGAAGACGATGATGATAAAGACTACTGGGTGTTATAACATCTTAATTAATCCACCTAATATTTAATTATCGACCGAGGTTGGTAAACTTAGAGTTGACACAAAGTATATGCGAAGGTGGAGGGGTTCCTAGGGTTTCGTGGGAATATTTTAACAAAGAAAAGATCGAAATATCTTTCAAAATGAAAAACCAAATCAAACTCCTAAGAATTCAACTATTAAGGTAATCAATATTGGTGAAAATTGGGTCATGGTGCTCCAATGTAATGTAATTGAAATTGAATTTTCAGTTGTAATTAAACGCTAAATTTGAAAATTGAAATTGAAATTGAATTGCAATGTTAAATTGTAATTGAATTCTAATTTGTAGACTGTAATGTAATTGTAATTTAAATTTTAAATTGTAATGATGTTGACGATGATGATGATTATGGTAATGGCGATGATGACTGTAATGATGTTGACGATGATGAAGATGAAGATGAAGATGATGATGATGACCATGATGATTAAGATGATGATGATGATGACCATGATGATTAAGATGATGATGATGATGATGTGAATGATGATGATGGTGATGGAAATGTTGATGATGGCAATGATGATGATGATGATGATGCTAAATATGGCACTAATGATGATGACGACGACGATGATGATTATGAGGGTCATTATGATGAAGATGACATCGATGATGATGGTGATGATGGTGATGATGGTGATGATGATGATGATGATTATCATGATGATGAAGACAATGATGGTCAACATGATGAAGACGATGATGATGATGATGGTGAAGATGGTGATGATGATGATGATGATGAGGGTCATGATGATGAATACTGTTGGGTGTTATAACATCTTAATTAATCCACCTAATATTTAATTATCGACCAAGGTTGGTAATGTTAGAGTTGACACAAAGTATATGTGAAGGAAGAGGGGTTCCTAGGGTGTCGTGGAAATATTTTAACAAAGAAAACATCGAAATATCTTTCAAAATGAAAAACTGAGTCAAACTCCTAAGAATGCAACTATTAAGGTAATCAAACCAAAACAGAACAGTTAGAATAGAGAAGTATCAATCTATACTACTCTATTCTATAAAAAATTACTGAAAGATAAAAATATGAACATTAATATTCTAGGAAAATTAAACTACTTATTAATTAACTATCCCACTTCTTAATCTAAGAATTAGAAAGCTTCATAAACCACTTAAGAAACTAACTATACAAGGAATTATAATATTAAAAACAAGATTACAACAACTAAATAAATGATTTTGAGATCAGTTGACTTATGTACATGATAATGAAATGCAAAAAGGAGCGATAATTAAACTTATCTAATGTTTGAAACAACAAAAAGATAACTTGTAGTAATCTATATTTATAAAAAGAAACTGCTTCCTATCATAAAATAAAACAAACTTAAATGTGACTAAACCGAATCTAAAACTAGACAAGAGCTGACATAATTAAATCTAACTACAAACTAAACTAAACCTAAGGAATTAAACTGACTAACTTTCTATTTCATTGTAACCATGAAATCAAACATAATGTTGAAAGGAAAGATGGTAGGAAAACTGAAAACAAAGTTATGCGCGCAACCGGTTAATTGATTTAAAAACTAGAAATTGTACTAACAGTGCAATGTAAATTATACAAACTACAACAAACACATGAGACAGAGAATAAGGAAATCAATGATTGCAGTAATTTAATTGCATAAAAAATTGGAAATGAAACTACTTATTTGCAAAGAAATTGATGACGAAAATACACACAAGAATGAAAACCACTGGTTGATGAGGGGCCCTCTGAGCAATCAAAAGGTGACAAGATGAATGTCAAAAATGTAATTTATCAGCCAAAAATAGTAACAAAACTGGGGTCAACAAAGACAACGACAATGATGATCATGATGATCATGATGATGAAGACGATGATGCTCAACGTGATGAAGACGATGATGATGGTGATGATGATGATGATGGTGATGATGGTTATGATGATGATGATGATCATGATGATAATGATCATGATGATGATTATCATGATGATGAACACGATTATGATCAACATGATGATGATGATGACGATGATGATGAATATGATGGTGATGATGGTGATCATCATCATTGCCATCATCATCATCATCGTCATCATCCGACAATCCGTAGTTGCAAGACGACGATGATGATGATGATCTTCATCGTGATGCTAATGAAAATGATGAAAATGAGGAGGAGGAGGATCATGATGATGAAGACGATGATGATCAACATGATGAATATGACGGTGATGATGGTTATGATGATGATAATAATGATAATCATGATGATCATGATGATGAATATGATGACGATCAACATGATGATGATGAAGATGATGGTGATCATCATCATTGCCATCATCATCATCATCATCATCGTCATCATGATGACGATGACGATGGTGATGATGATGACAAGGGTCATGATGATGAAGATGATGGTGATGATGATGATGATGATGATGATGAGGGTCATGATTATGAAGACGATGATGATGAAGACAACGACAATGATGAGGAGGATGCTGATGATCATGATGATTAGGATCATGATGATGAAGACAATGATGATCAACATGATGAAGATGATGGTGATGATGGTTATCGACATCATCATCATCATCGTCGTCATCGTCATCGTCATCATCATCAACATCATGTTGATCGTCATCGTATTCGTTATTTATATCATTACTACATTAATAGTTATTTAAATTCACAACAATTGAAAAATGGATTTTTAATGAATGCAAAAGAAAGGTTACTCCAATTCATTCTATAAATGGTAGTACTTGGTAGTGGTTATAAGACATAGAGATTATATGACAAGGTTCATAGAATTTATATTTGAAGTATTAGATGTTTTAGGGGTTAATGGTTAAATGGATTAATGGGTTTAGGGGTTAATGGTTAAATGGATTAAGTATTAGATGTTTTTAGGGGTTAATGGTTAATGGATGATGATGAATAAAACTTTCAACATTAATTTTTATGATGGTTATTACTTATTAGGGGTTATATATTTAGAGTTGAAGTATTTGATGTATGTATAGGGATTAAGGGTTAGTAATTAGGTGTTAGTAATTATATATTAGATATTTTTAAATATTAAATATCAATGGTTATAATGTATTATGGTTATAATGGTTATATAGATTAGGTGTTAGTAATAAATGTATATTTTTTAAATATTAAAAATCTAAAAATAAAAAAGAAACCTATTAATTAAAAAAAAATGAAAAATGAAAAAAAAAATAAAAACGCAGACATACCTTACCACTCTATCATTGTGAATTGAGTTGAATTGTGCCTCCAATCGCCGCTGAGTGAACTATGAGCTGAATTGAGTTGAACTGTGCCTCCTCTCGGCACTGAGTGAACTGTACTAGACTCCACCTCCCATCGCATGGACTGTAAAGTCTACCTCTCATCGTTGAGCGAACTGTGGACTCCACCTCCTTTTGGTGCTAAATTGTGGACTCTTCCTCCTTTGGGTGGGAACCAAAGTTTCTCCCATCGCATGGACTATGAACTCTACCTCTCATCGTTGAGCAAACTGTGGACTCCGCCTCCTTTTGGTTCTAAACTATGGACTCTGCCTCCTTTGTTTCTAAACTATGGACTCTGCCTCCTTTGGGTAGGAACCAAATTTGTTGCAATCTATAAAGCTAAGAACATAATGCCTCCTAAATTGGCGAGTTTATGTCATACCTATTATATCTCTCATTTTTCTCATATTCATTCATGGTTTGGGGGTTACGAAACAGGTTCAATGTTTGGGTTTGGGGGTTACGTTTTAGGTTCCCATTTGATGTTTAATTAAGGGCATTTCAGCTCTAGTTAATCCCTAACTAGGTTTTAGGTTTTCATTCAAACCCTTAAGCCCTCGACTATGGAAAATATCAGGAAACAAAGTATGGAATTCATGTGAAAGTGTGGAATGGAAACCTCAAAGTCATAATATATTAAGTTGAATCATGTATTCTTTCCTTAATCCAATGAATGTTGAATAATAATTTATACAATTTTTACTTATTGAACATCCAAACCCCCTTTATTCTCAAGGGGGATGACTAAATGCCTTCTTCGATAAACCCATGTGGGCCTCTCGAAGGATATATTATGGAGGGAGTCCACCATATTCCTGACTACCAATGAATCTATAATAGATTCAACACCTGATTAATTGGGATTTCCTAGTACTATTGGTGTTGGCATAAACTTTTGGAATATGACAATTTTTACTATCTACATTTTATGCAACTATGACTAACTTGATAAATTCTAATTTCCCTAAAAACAAATGCTCATGTTTCAGTACATGGGTCAAAGAATGATGAGGTTCTGGAATGGGAAGTTCACTGTAAGAGATAGAAATTAAGAAAGGGTGGTCAAGGCAATCATACCACCACAATGGGGAAGGCAATCATATCCAACTGGGTTGTGATAGTATAGGACATACTGTACTGTCCTAGAAAGGAAGGCCCTACCCGTACATACATACAAAATTGTAGTTTATATTGTAGGTTAGATATGTCCGACACTAGCAATGGAAGTTAGGCATTTATCCACCTATATAGACTCAAGATTCTTGTGCAAAGCATGCTTTCCACTTTTATGAGGATAGCCATTTTCCAATTCAATACTTTAAGGGTTCAACAATAAGAGCGACATATTGTTCTACAGCCTGCTTCAACCAAAATATTGGTAGCTTCTTCCTTATTCACCCCTTAATATACTTAGTAAAACATGGACTTAAAAGAAGGATTCACATAAAATTTGTTGGAAATTAATGGATAGTAGTCTAGACATATATATGCCAAAATGAATAGCACTAGAGAGATGGAATTATGAGGGATTGATGTCCAGAGAAGGAATGTTTTCTTTTTGTGTTGCATAAGTAAGTATTGTGGTTTTAAAACAATTGATCCAACATAAAATTTCAATAGTGGTATACTTTGAAAATCCTACCCCTTCCTTTCGGTTATAGAAATTGTCCTCATAATTATATACATCCTTTTTCACCTTAGTGGTGCCATAGGATAGCTAGGGTGTGGAATGGACATTGTAGTATAAACGAAACAATTATTCCATTAAATTTTTAGTTCTACATTTCCTTTGACTATCCTCTATGTTTGGTCATTTCTGGCATATCCTTGCACCTTAGATCTACAAACTCAGGACTGCATTATTAATTTTTTCCAAAACCTGCAAACCCTAATTTCCCTATTGTGTGTCTATTGTTATCTCTAATATACCTCTCAAGGTTTGGTTGTAACCCTAAATGATGGAAGTTTTCCATTACATTCATGAAGAATTTAATTCAACCCTAAACATGAAGAATTCCTTTCAATTCAACCTTAGACGATGGATTTGGATGCAACTGATACAACCTCAAAACCACAATGGCTATCGGGACAAGATTCGGACGGGAGTTTGTTGTGATGAGTTGGAAATTTTTCTAAGTTATATGTAATCCTACGGGTGTAGAGTAAGGAGAGAGGAGTTTCCAAGAAAATGAATAATTGGACAAATGTAGACTGGAGAACTGACCTAGAAGTTGTGTGATCAGGTTGGTGTAGTGTTAGAAGCTCTCAGAATGTGAACTCATCTAAAGAGGTTGGAGAAAGTAATGCCTTTCGTCGGATATGCGACATATATGCTATACCACCAAAATCATAAATTTGTTTATATGAATTTAGACATGTCTACAGGGAGCACAATATGAGTGCATAACATTTATCCAACAAAGCATTGAATATGAAGGCTGGCCTCCTCTCCTTCTCATAATTTTTAGAAGGAGAAATCATTGGGGAAGGCATGATACAGTTAATTTAAGAGCCTTTTGATTTGTGTGAAATAGTCTTTTTTGGTTCTTTCTACTATGGGATACATCATCATCTTTCTTGTTTTAGTTGGGGATATACAGTTTGTTTTCATCCCCTCAGGGGTGTGTTTTCTCCACCCTCGATGCCTCCTTAGATAAGTTGTTTGGTCTCCTTATGTTCTCCGTGTGGTATTGCTACTTCAGTCATCTTGGGATTGTGGGTTCCATCCATCTTGACGAGGTTTTTTTAATACTTATGATCTCCACTCGTTAATGGACTATTTTATTGCCAGGACTATGTAAAAGTTACCTTTTATTCACTATTGAATATCAAGCTGTAACACCTCTTTTTCTTCTGAAAAAAAAAAGATACAGAATATTTGAAAATGCTTTTATCACATATATTGAGATCTGTAAACTGGGTCTTTTATATTTTTGGGTGAGGAAACAACTAAATTAAAATAGGTACACCAATCAATATTGTAAAAAACATAGTTTGTATTTTGAGATTAATTGGCTGAAGAATTTGATATGGAACGACTTGATATCTACATCATCTTAAAGGACTATATGTTGAATTGTTATACTAGGGAATTATTGATATTATTCAGGATAATGATATCAACATGATGTCATGCTTGTAAGTCTTTCCAAGTTTTTTTGTGGTAGTTTGCTATGTTTTTGGCAAAAAAAATTTCGGCCATGGTGCAGGTAGAACCAAACAGGTATTTGTCAGACTTGTCTTCCTATAGCAAGGGGAGTTTGGGAAGGCTAGAGGAAAGTGAGACATCCAGTAGGTCTACAAAGGCTAGATCAACTAGATGTCATAAAATCAGAAGAAAATTCAATAAATGCATGGATTTTTTTCTCAAAGGAGGGGGTTCATGTTCCTATGATGATGAGACAATAGGAGACATCGAGGTGCCCTTAAGGTACAAACAACTAGTGAAACAATGGGTGCGTAGGGATCTTCCTCAAGTAAACACTGATTTTGGTGTGAATGAGAGGATATATAGAATTGCAGGGTCATCATTACATGGATTGGGTTTATTTTGCATGGATTGCATAAAGGTTGGATACGATCAATGTACAGAATTGATGGAGTATGTTTGACCCTCTTGCAAATACAGTGATTGGATGCGCCTAGTTCAATATACATGAAGTATGCATAGATATGGGTTGTTAACAAATTATATACAACTGAAAGACAAAGCTCAAAATAAAGGATCAATGTTGTACATTGACGAAAGGCCAAAAACAACTGGTAATATTGAGGGGTTTATAAACAGTACACAACCGGGGTCTACACTTAAGCAACCCAACTGCATATTCAAGTCACATGAAGAAAACCGTGTCTTTTTCTGTGCCATTAAATCAGTAGTTGTTGGCGAAGAACTGCTTATTAATTACAATTTGAATTGTGTAGATACAAACACAGTTAGTATGGTTGTGGTCATCCAACAATTTACACAACATTTTATTAATTATTTTAACATCTATAGGATTTTTCATTAGCATATAGTTATAATTATAAATTTCTTATGTTGAATTCGCAGGGAGGTGATGGAGGGCTCATCACCCGGGCAGAAGGTGAGAGGAGTACACAATCCGTGAGTAAACATGTATACATCAAAATGTTATGTTTTAAAAAAAATTAGTGAATATTCTGGTTTTTTTAGGTAATTTTTAGTATGTTTTTTTATGCAGGGTTCTCTCAGGGGTGCCTCCATCTCCGTAGATGTTAGTAGACCTAAATCAAGGTGGCAAGTATACATCGATATTGCCAATGTAATAAATTTAGGATGGACTAACAGATCTATTGTTATGTATTTTCATTAGTATATCCGGTTCGTTTATATAATCTAATCTATTTTCCATGCAGTGTTGATCAGGGAATCCAACCGACTATTGATCAGCCGACTGCAACATCGGGGCAACAAGTAAACATGAATGTAATTCTCCATTTAAAATACTTTAAAAATGTACACATGTATATCATGTAGCATAATGTTTATTTTGTTATGTATTTTTCCGTTTTTATGTTTGCATTCATGATGATAATGTTGTCTATTTTTTTTGCAGGTTGATGACTAGGGAAAGTCCCCAACTGTCGATCAGATGACTGGAGCCTCGATGAAACCTATAAACCTAAATGTAATTCCACATTCTAAATACTTCAAAATTGTACACATATAAAACATGTAGCATAATGTTTATTTTTGTTATGTATTTGTTAGCTTTTACATATTGCGTTCATTGTGATAATGTTCTCTACTTTTTTTGCAGGTGGCTAATTAGGGTTAGTCCCCAGCTATTGATCAGACCACACCCTTGTCTAGGAATAAGGTAAACCTATATGTAATCCTATGAATCTATCATGATAGACAATTTTTGTTAATATAATTTTTTGTGCACACTATTGCTTCAAAGACTAAGCAATGTTTTATATATTTTTGTTGCAAATAGGGGATTTGGTTTATGAAACACCATCTCAACACTCTTTACAGTTTGAGGTCTCCCAGTTGATGAAAAATAATGAAATTAGTGGGTCTACAAACCCGTTGAGGGTGCTACAGAAGACTTTGGAAAAACAAAATGAGGAACCGGTTCTTTTGACATTGACAGTTCCACAAACAGAAGAGACCAAATTAAACATTCAATTGTTGTTACAGAGATGTCGACAATTGAAAGCAAGTTCCCGAACAATAATGTAAATTCATTTAGAACTTTATAATATTTAATTTTATATGCTATTGAACTTATAATACAATTGTTTGAATTTACAGCAAATTATGCAACTTTACAGTGGTGTTCAAGGAGTTGTTGGTCTCGGTGACCAAACCACTCTACGTACACCACATATTACTCCCTTATTTCCCACTAAACAGTCAGCAACATGCTTAGTGACACCCCCGAGGGTAGCAGAGGATGCAGCCGATGCTAACCGACCCAGAACAGATGCTGCAAAAGAAGGGGTGGATGCAAGGTTAGATAGAGAGGTGGATGCATTTACTGGATCTTCTCGTGTCACTAGCACTGGTTCAGTAGTGAAATTTGTTTTGGTGAATGAAGAACTGGTTCCAATAGATATAGAGAAGATTCTAGGTGATTATAGATTGTTCAATTTAGTTTTTATAATTTTTGTTTAATATACCGATAATACTTTTTAATGTTGACTAATGATGGCATTAAAGTTTTGTAGGAAATGATGTATTTTATAAACATATAAATGATTTGTCCTTGGAGATATTCGAGCCCACCATCTGCATAAGGTGGGACAGATAGCCAAAATATTTAAACGATGAGCTGACTAATCGCTTGGTTGGTCCATTTGGAAAATATACCTTCGATATATCGAAGGTCCTGCAGAAGGCTGGAAAACATCTGAAGATTATCTGAGGCCACTATAGGGTTCACCTATTAAAGAAACCTAGGTATGAGCACCCTCCGATGATTCCATATAGGGAGTGGAAATCCCTGGTGAAAGATGGAAAAGATAAGGGTTTGAGAAAAGAAGGAAAGATACCACCAGGAACAGGGAGGTATGCAGTACATTCCGAAATGTAATGGTAAGCCTTATTATTATCGGTTTTTATATCAAATTTGGAACATCGACAAACATAATTCAACACTTGATGAGGCTGTCGGACACATCTAAGGAACCAAGGAATTAATGGAAAAAAATGGTCAACACAAGCTTGGGCCTGGTGGTTATTCGAACTTGGAGGCCCAATATGTAAGTATCTAAAACCCGAAACTGCTTCCAAATAATATAGAGAAAATTATTTTCGTTTTATTCTGGAAAATAATGTAAAATTAATTACAACATGAAAAAATGCAAGCTGACTGATTCAAAGAATTGCCCACCAAGGAAGACATGAAGATTGGCTTCGACCAGGGCTTTGACGCCGTTGTTGAACGCTGGAAAAGCTTGTCTAGGCATACTGCACAATCTTCTGTTGATCCATCTGGTGCGCAGGTATATAAAAACTATATAGTTTAATGATAATTTATTAGTTCTCATGCAATTTATTCGTTATAAACAATTAACATAAATTATTTATTCCTATTTTAGTAGGAAAGTAATGATCATGTTCATATTGTGGATGTAAAACAACCAGACGAAGATCATGCTTCGGTTCCTGGTAATGAATTTATTAATATGCTATTATTTTGTATAGATAGTTGCAGATGATGAACATTAATTCTAATACGACACAATTCAGTTGTAAGGCATGTAGATGCAGATAACACTGAATAGGTTGAGCCTGTACAGGATAATGATGAACATGCTGATGTGCCCATGCCAGGTTAAAAAAACCTTTGTAATGTTTTTTTAAATGAATTACTTGCATTTATAAAAAATGAACATAAATTAATGAAACATTTTGACATTATTGCATAAATTCATCACCCCTCGCCACAAGTTCAACCTTGCGAGTAGTCTAGTAGGGAGACTGAGGATCAGATTCCGGAAGATGCGCTTCTAACTAAGTATTTAAAGAGAAGAAAAGTAAAAAGGAAGTGACTAAATAAATTTTGAGAAATTCTTATTTATAATAAAAAAAATTACATGGTTGTTTCCTATGTTTCATGAATGAATGGTTGAATGAATGCTTTAATGAATGGTTTACTGATTTTTTTTATCGGCTATTGACTAAACGAATGGTTTAATGAATGTTTTTTTCAGCTGTTGAATGATTGAATGGTTTAATGAATGATTTAATGAAAGCTTCTTTCAGCTATTGAGTGAAATAATTTGCATTAAATTGTTATTTGCAAGTAGATGCATTGGGTTTGGGGAATTGAGAGTGATGTGATTGGGGGGGAGGGGCCATAAGAGCTTCCATATTCATATGGTTGGTCCTGTTTAGTAGAGAATTTTAAATTATTCTCAAAACGGAGAGGAGCTCAATGAATGGTGAGGAAGAATACATTAAACAACAACTATTTCTATAATTTTAGTGTTTCATTTTCACTATGCTATTTGAATCCTCCATTGGAACTTGTTACATATAGCATTGAGAAACATTTTCATAGTTAAGAGGAGAGAAATGGAGTTTTGATGTGATCGATGGCCTTATATACATAGTGTTTTTGGTTCTCCATGTTTTATCAGGTGATTTATTATTAACAATTAATTTACTTGAATAGTTGAATAGTATTGTAATTTACATTGTAATGGTATTGTATTTATTTAGAATGGTTTTGTTATTTTCATAAACAAACAAAAATTTATTTGATGGGTCCTAACATGAAATTGTTGCAAAAAGACAAAATTTAAAGTATGTTGAATGATTTTTTGAAAGGTAAAGCAGAAGAAGAAAACGCGAAGCTCCACAAATCAAGGTATCATTATGTTTTCATTTTTTTTATTGAACTGTGTATTGGGTATTTATGCATGTGCACACACCCACATTTAGTTGATGATGGTGATTACCATACATTCATGCAAAATGTGTTCTATCTGATCTAAAAACTTACCTTAAATAGTTTGATTTATCAGGTTGTTTCTATGATTGAATAACTTGGAAAAGAAACTTATGATCTTTATGAGTTAGTAGGTTGTAGAATCTAGCCTTTTCACAAATATTTTTAAAAATATTCCCAATTCTGAGCACCCATGCAGCAATGTGTGAAAGTTATGGACATGTTAGGAGCATTTCTGAGCAGCAAAAAATAGTAAAACACCTTGCGAAAGATAAAGATGGCATAATTCATTGATTCATTTGATGTCTTATTATATACCTAGATACATCATTATCATAATCAAAAGAGACAGAGAGAGTTCTTAGAAAAAACCAAGTACATATTAGTATGGTGGTAACATGACCAAAACCAGATTTGTTGTTTTCATTGCTACAATAACTAGTCTCGATTACAAAAGTTAATTGTTTTCATTGTTGTATAGAATATTACTATATGACTCCTAGACTTGCAGCTCATATCTTTTTTTGTCTAGATTGAAGGTTGTAATGCCTCCTAGAATTTCCCATTGGTGACTATACCTTAGTTTCATCACCTTCACTACTCAAAAGTAACCCTAATGCATCCAGATTTGTAGGCTAGATGATGTTAAACTCAAAAATACTTCCTAATGTGTTGAGCAGACATGTTGACTACCCAGAAATGTGAGTTAAACCTACTTACCACATTTTGACACACATGTCAAAATGTGGGTAACAAGAAATATGAAGGAAATGGTTTTTATTAGATGTATTGTAAATTATAGTTTACTGGATGTAAATCCTTTTACAGTTGATATACCTTCAGAGACTTCCTAGATTGTTGTTTTATGGTGGTTTTAGGGTCATGTATGCCCAAAATTTCCCTTTATAATTTCGCACATAGATATATCCTCAAATTTAATACAAATTTCCTTTTTAGGTCTAGTTGCACCTTGTTCTACGATGAAAAGTGCCTGGAATCAATACGATTGGTGTTAATCAACTTCTCTTTACCATATTTTACCCATGGACTTGCACAAAATGGTAAACTCACCACTTCCAAGTAAGTTAAGTCATGCCCAGGTTAAGGCATCAAGTTGGTATTTCCCTTGTGGTGGGATCAAGATCTTCCAATTTTCTCGGTGCTTTCTAAGCTCTCTAGCTGGTGTGATGATATTGATTTAATTTTATGGTTTCATCCCTTAAAAATAAAATTTCTAAATAGATGTATCAAATGTATTGTTAATATGAATGGAGTAATTTAAGCTATGAATTTATCAATAACGTCATGGGTATTGATCAAGTCTATGGGCAATACTCAAATCTATGGGTACAGTTATGCTGCTGGACTTTTTGATGTACAGTGCAGACCTAAATGGTCTTAAATTGAGTAGTGCTTAATTGGCTGCTAAGGAGACAGTATCATGTTTCTTTTCTTCATAATTTTGTTTCAAGGGTCTTTCTTCTCTATTTGTAGGACCTTTTGATACCATTTATATCACTTTCATTATTGAAACTTGAAATCACTCATATTTGTTGATTTCTCTCTTAAGAGATATATATTGTTTTAAAGTACTTTTCTATTTTTTCTTCTTCTTTTAATTAGTACAACTCTTTGTTCATTATTAGTGTGTTTTTTCTTGTTCCTTGTTCCTTTTTTATTTGAAGTGGTGGTCTATTTTACACTTTTCTTGTGTAAATTTGTGTGTGAAAATATGTTGGTGGCTAATTTGAAAGCCTTATTCTACCAGCAAAGATATGGTAAAAGATTGATCATCATTTCAAATAACATTATGGTTTTCCCTGATTTTGTTTTCAAACTATGTGTGTGCATTTATGGGTGTTTATTTTGCTGAAAAAATAAATTACTAACTTGGAAGGAATTGGGAGAAGTTTGCTACACGGGACTACTTTGACAAGCATTTAGTTTTTCTTTCAAATTTGTGGTCTAGTAGTCTCCTAATCATTTCAACAATAATCTTGGTATGTTTTATGAAATGCATGGGCAGAACAAGTCTTAAGAAATGCTAAATCAAATGCTCTTTTTCCAGGCATCCATATTTGAAGGTCAAGACAAAGATTGAATCATTTTGTTGTTTTGTAGACTAATACAGTAATTACGTTATCTCAAGGGTAGAACTTAGACACCGGGCATGCATGGCATGTGAAAAAAATGAATGATTGTTGAATAATTTATGCAGAGTCACATTGTGCTGCTAGGCACGTATATGAATACAATCTCTTGCAAAAAAATGAAAATCCACTCAATGGAACCCAAGATAATAATTTTCTACGATGTGTAGAATTCATGACTGAACAAACATTTGCTATGACATCTAAGAAGAAATAAAAAATGAGGGGATATATATGTGTTTGTTACTCTTTTGACTCCACTGGTTGGCCCAAGCAAGCTTCATACTTGAATAGTTTTCGTGCTTGGTCTACTAACTTTGAATGAACAATATTAATTTACTTTGGGAGTATGATTACCTAAAGGTTACATTTTTATTTGTTGTTACGTAGGTTGGACCTCAAGATATCTTGGTTGTTGGTGGAGACGAAGATGATCCATCCATCCAGAGTAGTGTTGAAGAAGCAAGTTGGGAAACAGTAGATTCTGATTTAGCTGAGTTGATAGATAGTAAAATTGATATAAAACATAAAAAAGAAGATATGGTGCATAGCTTACCTAGTTCTAGTAGTCACGTGTCATGTCAGTTCAAACATTTTGACAGTGTAAAGGATGCAGTTGATCACTACTATCAGAATGAAACAAGCCAGGTGCATTTATGGAAAGGCATTATTTTCTTATTCCTTTTTGTGACTCTCTTTGGCAAAATCAATTTTGTTTTCCTGGTGCAATTTGAATCAATTTATTGAACATCTTCTTCCAGCATATTAATGAGCGCACCTTGATGAAGAAAGTTCAACAATAATGGAACATCCTTGAAAATAATTTACCAGGTAACTCCTAATCCATGCATATTGTTTTCTACTTGGTTGGCTTGATGAAGTCATGATATTTACAAATAGATTGTAAGGGAATAGCTCATATAGACACTTAGTTAGAGGCTTCTTCCTCTTTTTTGCTATTGTTGCTATTAGTATACTTGTTTTGAGTCTTGACACTTCCACACTGCATTCACACTAGTTGTACCCTTTAGTCTCAATTTATCATCTTTGGATGTTGCTCTTAACTTTTTATTCACAACTGAAAAGTTATTCCATATCATGCATGTGAAAATTTTTACATTGGTAGGTGTTTATATTTTATAAGCTGGGGTTGGATTGTATGTATAATTTTCCTAGATTACAGGAGGTTTTGACAAGTGTACCTTCCAGATTGATTTTATGGATATCCTTCCAAATTCAAAATAAACAATTATAGAAAAACAATATCATAAATAACTTGTAGTTGATGATGCATGGATAACCAGAAGTGGCAGACAACCCATTTAACTAAAAAAAAGATATAACAAGTAGCTGAGACATAAACAACCGATAATTATAATCACTACCATAAGTTAAATTGTTGTAATAGTATTCAGTATGGTAGTTAAATGGTTGTACTAGTATTCAGTAGAAATAATTTTCTTCTTGTAACATGCCTAACCATACCATACAATGTCATGTATTATCAAAGAAAATTATAACCTAATACACTTATAAAGGTTTTGAAAATAAAGTTTGTCCTAATCATTTCCATATATAAACTCATTTCTTGCATAGATTCAATTCATGTGCGAGTCTACGAGGATAGGATGGATTTGTTGAGGGTCATGGTTGTCAGAGCAGCTGGGACTCCATATCAGAATGGGATTTTCTTCTTTGATATTCATTTTCCATTCCAGTATCCTGATGGGCCATGTGTAAGCACATTATTACAACTGTATGATTTGAAACTGAAATTGTTAAACATCTTTCACGGTTTTTTTAGAGTTCAGACTTCCTTCTTTTGCTCCATTTGTCATTTTTATTTTCATCTGGTTTTGATTGTGGGATGCATTATGTCAATTCACAGGTGACAAGAATTATATTTTTGTGATGGAAAGTATAAAATATAGACTGTATTTGATGGGAAAAATGACCCATGATAGGAAAAATATAGATTGCATTTTGCTGGTCAAATTCCAACAATGCATGCAAATATTGAATGATTTATGTATATTTTAAAATTTTCTAAAATTTGAAAAATAAGTTTTTTAAATCTATAAGCAACCTACTCCTACATGCTACCAAAAGATCCAACCACTATCCTCTACAGTGGGGACAAACTTATAGATAGGAGAAATACTATTTTGACTCTTAAGAGATTCAAGAAGTGAAGTATTTAGCTAAAGGAAGAGTAACCTTGATTTTAGTCATAAACTCTAATGAATGTACCCGTGGAAATAGGAAAATTATTAGAATTGATAATAGACAATTGCACATGCACATAACACTCCTCACCATATGAGACTATGATTGCATGAGAGTTGGAATAGAACCTATAAAGTTGAGCTTGGATCCGATGCAAACCACTTTGCCTATTGGAATCTAGACCATGTATACTAATTTGATTATGATATGGTATATTAAATTTGACTTATATTTTGTTATTTGTGATATGATAATTCATGTGACAGATGTTTTCCTTTTTAACGGCTATTATTGGTAATCTACCCAGTGTTATAGATAGGATATTGTTCCTGAGTTGTGAATATTAGACAGGGCAACAGACAAGGGGAGGGTTAAGGCTGAGTTTAATGATTGTCACAATGCTTTATCTATCATCTTGGGTGATATGAATTAGTGTCAAGGCTGAAAATTAACATCCCACTCTTCCAGTGATGTGGATTTTTTTTTAAATAGTCACTTTGTGCTGCTAGGAAAGTATATGAATACATCTCTTGCAAAAATATGAAAATCCACTCAATGGAACCCAAGATAATCACTATCTGCAATGTTTAGAATTCACAACTGAACAAACATTTTCTATGACATCTGAGAAGAAAGAAAAATTGACTAATACCCAAGTTGCAGGGTTAGACCTTCTGATATAAGATATAGCTTATTGTTGTTTGTTAGAATACCAAAAAACATTTACCTGTGGTAACCTCTGAATTTTTTTTTTTTAAACTATACAACGCCCCATCAAATTTTCGACGCCTTGTGGCCACATTCGACGGGGTTGCCAAAGATTCGACAAGAGCAATCATTAGACCACCGATGAGACCTCATCACATATTCGATCCTTATGGCCTTGTCTGATAAGGTTGTTGTAGCACCAACGAGCGAGACCATTAGACAACCGATGAGAGGCGTCAGACATTCGACAAACCATTCCTTTAATTCGATGGCATAATCCCAAATTTTTACAAAAGAACTCTCTTACATTCGACAAGGAAAGGTTGTATTTTTTATGAGGATAAGTCGGACATTCGACAAGGAGAAGTCGGAGTTTCGACTAGGATAATTCGGAGTTTCAACGAGTAGACGTCGAACATTTGACATACCATTCCTCTAATTCGACGGCATAATCCCAAATTTTTACAGAACAACTCTCTGACATTCGACAAGGAGAAGTCAGAGTTTCGACAGGAATAAGTCGGATTTTTGACACAAATACATCAGACATTCGACGACTTAGTGGTGAAATATTTTAGCTTAGTACGTTGAAAAATTGGCGGGTATTGGAATGTCCTTGAAGATCCGATGTTATGCCACCGACGACAAAAAAAATTAAGGTGGTCGAATAACCGACAGGTTATTGTCGAATTTCATACATGGCAGCCGTCGGATTTTGGGCTGAAATTCTGTTGTGTCATGTTCAAAGAAGATTGGTGGAACCATGTAGATGGATATTTACTATGCAACCATCCCTTTGTTTGCAAGAGAAATGAGAAGGTTGTACAAGGAAGCTAGATATGAAAATGTGTTAAGTGAAGGTAGCAACCCTATAAACTATCCAATATACACTACAGAAGATGATATGGGATGTTGTATGTTGACTGAAGGAGTAATTATTAAAAATAATACTATCCTTTGATGGATGTGAAATATACAAATCCCACACAAGATCAAATTTGGGACATGTATTTTGATGGATCTTCCACCAACGAAGTGGTAGGAGTAGGAGTGGTACTCATCTCACCTAGTAAAGAAGAATTTTAGTTGTCCTTTAAATTGAATTTTGAGACCAAAGACAATATGGAAGAATATGAAGCATTATTATTGGGATTAGAGCAACCACAAGAATGGGAATAACTCAAATTCCAGTCTTTGGATATTCAGAGTTCATAATGAAGCATATTAAATCCATTTATCAAACAAAACATCTTAGAATGAGAGCTTATAGAAATTAGTATGGGATTTAATTAATCATTTATTCCATTCTTTACATATTAATGTTGTTCCTAGAGACAAAAATAAAAAAATTTAGCGCATTAGTAGTAGCATCCAGTAATTTTAAGCCTCCTACATAAATTAGAGTGAAACATGGAGTAGAGATGATTTATAGACAATTAGTTCCTGATATTACTAAACATTGGAAAGTGTTTGAAGATGACTTGAAAATAAAAATATTTTTGGAACTGGTGGATGAATTTTCCTTCACATGTATTGACCAATAACAAGATCAGAATGAAAGTCTGAAATGTAAGGAGGAAGAAGAAATCACTGATACGAAGTTAAGCAACAAAGTAGCAAATCATAAAATTGTAAAGTTGAAAAATAACTTCATTCCTAAAGGAATGGCTCCTTTGGAAATAATATTTGATAAAAATGATGTTCCTCACAAACCTTGTAATTCAACCAAAAGAGGATGTAGCAAAAATAAATATTGGCACTAATAAAGAGCCTAAGAAGATTAAATTATCCATGTTCTTTCCTAAAGAAATAAAACTAAGATACATAAAGTTGTTCAAAGAACATATAGATGTGTTTGCATGGAAGTATGAGGATATAAAGACATGACAAATCAATAATTGAACACAAGATCCCTTTAAATCATGGGACAAAGCCTTTAAAGAAAAATATCAGGAAAACCAATCCCATATTATTGCCCATTATAGAAAAGAAAATTAAAAAAAAATCATTAGATTCAAAAATAATAATTCCTTTAAGATACTTTGAATGGGTGGTTAATCTTGTACCTGTCGCAAAAAGAGTGGAGAAATAAGGTTGTGTGTTGATTTCATAAACTTGAACAAATTTTCACTCGAGGATAACTACCCTCTAAATAAAATGGATCAAATTTTGCAGAAAGTGGTAGGAGCAAACAAAATTTCTATGATGGATGTTTTTTTAGGCTATAATCAAGTTACCATGAGTAAAGAATACTGGGATAAAACATCATTCACTACCCCATGGGGAACATTCATGTATGATAAGATGCCATTTGCGATAATGAATGCAGGAGCCACTTTTCAGCATGCAATAGACATAGATTTTGTGGGAAATACTAATAAATTCATAGTTATATATCTTAATGACATGACTGTGTTTTCAAAGAATGGTGATGAACATTTATCTTATTTAAAGGAGGAATTCAACAAATGCAGAAAATATTTACTTTCTCCAAATCCAAAGAAGTCAAGTTTTTCCTTGCAGGAAGGAAAGTTGTTGGGTGATTCCATGAATACGCTTCACAATTTTTGGCAAGCGGGGTGCCAAAAATATGTGCAGCAAGCCCTCAATCAAGGGGATCGAGGTATTTTAAAACCCTTGATTGAGATTTAAATACCTCAATGATGGATTAAAAATACCTCGATCGAGGGCTTAAACATACCTCAATCAAGGTTTTAACCTAGACCTCGATTAATATTTTAAACCTCAATCGAGGGCTTGGTTAAACCCTCAATCAAGTTGTTGAAACAAAACAAAAAATATGACACACGGTTCTGCCAAGGCTCATTATAAACCATGACAACAACTTTTTAAGAGCTTGACTAAGGATCTTAAGCTTGATCGAGGTGTCAAAGCTCGACCAAGGTGCCAACGACCCCTTCGCATAACTATGTCTTTGACTCCACCAAGTAGGTGGACCAAGAACCTTCCTTTATTTTTTGTTGTTGTTATTTAAAATAATTTTATTTATTATTTGTTTTTGTAAGTTTATATCAACCGTCAATGTTTATTCTTCTAGTTTTATTTCTAAATGTGTATTGGTAAGCAAAAACGTTGTTGGATTACACATTTCGAAATAAAACCAACAACATAAATGTTGCCAGTTTTTTTTCAATAGATTTAATGAAATTATAAAAAATTATCATTGAAACCAAATTTTAAATTTGTTTTTAATATGTTGTTTTGTTTTAAATATGTTTTTAATTTAAATTTTAAATTTTATTTATTTATTTAATTTTAAATATATATGTTTATATCAACTAACAGTGTTTATGCTATCGGCTTTATTTTAAAATGTGTATTGGAAAGCATAAATGTTGCTCGATTTTTTTATATGATTAGTTAACATTAAATTATTTTGCACACACACAAGACACTTGTTAATTTCTCTTCGAATTTTTAAGGATAAACATTTCATTAAATGAAAATTTGACACATTAAATGACATTGGTATATATTTTTAAAAATATCATTAGAAATCCAACATAATTCTCTACATTTTATTTTTAAACCACATGCCAAAATTCATATGGAGAATATGCGTTTTAAGGGCTTCAATTTAATACATGGGTAAAATTTCCATTTTTCGTCACCATATTTGGCCAAAAATAATTACCGATCTTCATGGAATCACCATGTTGGGACATATTATATCAAAATATGGAGTGAAAAATGAACCTGAAAGGGTAGAAGCAATTCAAACATTAGAAGATCCAAGACATAAAAAGGAGGTACAACATTTATGGGAAGAATAAACTTTTTGAGAATATTTAATCCAAATCTGGTTGAGTTAATTAAGAACATTACCAACATGCTAAAAATAGGTAATGAGGTGAAATGGAATAAAGAAGCAAAAGAATATTTTGAAACTCTAAAAATATATATTGGGGAGGCACTATTGTTGATTAGCCATGTTTATTCCAAGCCTATTCTTATATTTTCTTTTGCATCAACACATACTATTGTAGTTGTATTGTTACAAAAGAATGAAGATAGCCATGAGCATCCAATTGCGTTTTTCATTAACACCCTAAGAGACAAAGAATTAAAGTACAATTTGATGTAAAAATAGGCATATGTAATGGTGAAGGAATTAAAATATTTTAGGTGTTATGTGTTACATTCAGAAATTATTGCTTATGTCCCACACATAGTAGTAAAAAATATTCTATGTTAGATTGATAGTGAAGGAAGGAGTGGAAAGTGGATCACTAAAATACAAGAATATGACCTGGAAATAAAACCAACCAAATTGGTAAAAGGACGGGGATTTCCCAAACTACAAATATTTAGACCTAAATCTAATTATAGAGCTGACAGAAGAAAAAAAGTTGGAAAGTGTATAAGAAGCACAAGACAATACCATGAAGGTAAACCCAAAATGTCAAGAATCTGAATGGTATAAGGACATTGTGTAGTTTTTGATGAATTTAGAATGTGTATAGCATCTATACAAAGACAAAGCTAGATCTATGAAGTTGCAAGAAGTAAAATATTGTATCTTAGATGAGTACCTGTATTGGAAAGACCCTCAAGGAGTCTTGTTGAATTGTGTAGTTGAAGATGAAACTAAGGGTATTATAATAGAATTATAGAAACTTCAAAGGAGTATGTGGAGGCCATCATGAATGGAGGGATACTTCCTACAAAGTGTTAAGATATAGGTATTATTAGCCAAAACTATTTGCAGATACAAATCTCATTGTAACATTGTGCATTGAATGTCAAATATTTGTTGGGAAACAAAAGTTGAGGCCACTACCTTTGAAGCCTATTGTAGCTATAACACCTTTCAAGTAGTGGAGTGTGTACTTCATTGGGGAAATAAATCATAATTCTAGTGTCCATGATGGATGGATTCTCACTGCCACATATTATTTTACCAAATGGGTTGAATCTATTCCTACCAGATTATCAAATGAATATGTGATCATGAAGTTCCTAGAAGCATCTTGCAAAGATTCAATTTTCCAAAGAATATAATCATTGACAATGCACCAACATTTAAATATGTCAAGGTGATTGAATCTTGTTATAAATACAATATTGAGCTTGGTCATTCTACAACATACTACCCACAGGATAATGTACTTGTAGATTCATCTAACAAAATTCTATTGATGATCATTAAGAAGATGCTGGAACAAAATAAGAAGGCATGGGATGTAAATTTTAAGTATTCCTTGTGGGAAAACAAGATCAATGTAAAGAGATTCATTGGAACCTCCCCTTTCTAACTAGTAAAAGGGAAATAATCTATTTTACCTAAACAATTTCCAATCCTCAAACTCATTCAACAAGTAACTAGAGAACTAAATAGCATGGTCAGGAGGGTATATGAACTTATTGAAATTTAGTAGGAAAGAGAGAAAATGAGCATGAAGCTGTAGGAACATAAGAGAAAGATCGAGAATTTTTTTGAAAAAAGAGCCCTAGCAAGATATTTCCATCTAGGAGATCTAGTTCTGAAGTGGGATGTTAGAAGAGTAGATAGGGGGGAGCATGGAAAATTTGACAACCTTTGGATTGGCCCATATCTAATATTTACAGTTAAAGGAAATAATACTTTTATTCTGGCTGACTAGGGTGGTGAGAATATAGAAGATCCTGTCAATGGTAGGCTTATGAAATGTTTCTTTATCTACTAAATCCATGTTCCATGATTTTTGAATAGTAGAATAGAAGCATTTTAATTTCATGCTTTGTTTTAATAACTACATTTCAATTACAATAGTTTATTTTCAATTGTTTGTAAATATATTGAAATAAAATAGTATACAAGCTTAAAAATGTGTTAGGAGGTGAATCCATAGCCCAATGAAAAAAAGGCATAGATCTACAAATTCACATCACCCTATGCAACAATAAGTTGTCCCCATAGAACCAATGTTAGTACAACGATTTTTTAAGGCTCCCAAGCTCTTGAAATTCCTGCTATATGACCAAGGGATAATCTTGTAGGAAATAAACCATTAATATCGAGGGTTATCATACCACAATGGGTGTCCTGAGACATGCACGGGGTCTTCACTTAGTGAAACCATGTATAGCACCTTCGTTCATGGGATATTAAAGATACCCCTAATTTCACTAGATATTGATAATTACTTACAAAAATAATTTTGTTGATCCCCCCTCCCAAAACATATTTCCAATTAAAAAACCCCTAGTTTTACAATATATTCCTTATTTTTGTAACACCCCGGTTTTGACCCCAATTGCATTAAATTGTAAGTGATGTAAATAGCCTTATTTAATCATGGTGTGGAGCTCAAGGCCAAGGCCCCACCATGGATTTAGTGTTTTATGTTCAGCAATTAAAATGGATGCCGATGGTTCACGTGCTAGCCAGGCACAACATAATTTTTGAAATCATGTAAATATGCAATTAATAAAAATACTCACAACTAGCTATGTCAATGCAACAAAGAGATGGCGGCATGATTTCACAAGGGATAGGGAGGGAAAATATTCAAACCCTTAAGCCAATAGGGTAAAGTAAAATGTCAATGGGAGAGCCCATAAAGATGTCAACTACCCATTTTTTATTTTCTGCTCAATCATTTATTTCTTCCAGAAATCGGTTGAGGTAGTTAATGCCTTGGGATTGGAAGAGTACGGAATTCAACTTCGAATTGGGGAAATCCATCATTTTTGGAAATCATGTTTTTGACTTACGGGGAAAGAAAACTCCAAGAAATGCATGCCCATCCCATTATGCACCCATTTCCTTCATTCCCTTACGCAGTTGGAGAAGCTAGGGCATTTTCCCTTGCGATTTCCTGCATTTTCCTCACTGTCTCCATGTATGGAAACCTGTTTTTTTATTGTTGAGTGAATGTGCAGCAGGAATTCATGATTTGGGGATTTTAAGAGGCCTTTTTTGTTTCCATCACACAGTTGGAGCTTGTTGTGTGTTTCCCTCACGATTTCTTGCATTTTCCTCATTGTCTCCATGCCTAGAAACCTATTTTTGTATTGCTGAGTGAATGTGCAGCAGGGATTCACAATTTGGGGATTTTAAGAGGTCATTTTTGTTTCCCTCACAGAATTGGATCTTTTTGTGTGTTTCCCTCATGATTTTCTGCATTTTCCTCATTGCTCTCCAAGCTGGAAACCCGTTTTTGGTTATGCTCAACGGCTGGGAAGATAGATCCATGATTTCTAGGTTTATAGCAATCGTTTTTGCTCCTGTAATGTCCCTGACCATTTCTTGAAATCATATTTGCTATCCCAGGGTGTTTTCCCCTTTTTACCATTTTTCGTTTTTATCTCCTAGGAATGTTATGTTCATCCCCAGCATATGTATGTTGTTTTTCTGTCAATCCTTGTATTGGTCTGAACTTATTAGGAGTGGAAGAGGCACATAGTTGGATTGATAAATCTAGTGAATAGAGGAACCTCATGGACAGATCAAGAGGGGTTGGTTGTCTTTCTATGCACACCCTGAAGAGCACTGGAAGGGGATATATGGCCTGAGGGACTGTGTAGCAAAGAAGGGAATATTTCCTTATGTTGGGTGTGTAGGTATTGTGGAGACCAATCCAGATCTTATGTAGGTGTCCATAGCTCAGTGGTTGAACTCACTAGCTTATAAATTCTACCTTTCCACTACCTTAGCAGCCTAATAAACCCATATGTAGAGTGGCTTGGCTGAATTTGATGTGTATTTGGCTATGTATGAGCCTGTTGTTCCCTAGTTCCTTGTGGAAATCATGCCCAACTCGGGGGTGGAAGTGGTGCTGAGAGATTGATGAGCACACTAGCCTATGGTTGGGTGGAACGTTGTAGCGACATAGCTAGTTGTAGGACAACTCCTTTCCAAGATAAGTATTTCTTGTGTATTTAAGTTCTACAAATGTGTTTGTTTATCAATTATTATGAACATATTGAATGTGTTGAATGATATTTGCTTATGTTGTGTATTTTCATGTATTATGCATCTGTGTATGTATTTTACTTCAATGCATTTTATGTTATGTTCATGGGGCTAGATTGCTTGTTTTGACAGTAGCAGCAGTGTAGTCCCGTCCTCTCTTTCGGCCAGTGGAGGGGAGGGGACGTTACATTTTTCTAGAATCCCCTTTTTATACCCCCCAATACCTATAAACCCCCGATACCATATTCCCAACCCCCTAATACCTACAATATATTGACCTTATTTTTCACAATTAAAAACCCCCCTTTATGAATGAACGTGATAAGATATTGCTCAACAAGGTGAATCCCCTGTGAAGACATGTAACAAGTCGTTAACAAAAAATTAATGGATCCATCGTCGATCCAATATTGTTTGGTCAGTTAATAGAAATAATTCTTGTGAACTTTCATCATGGATACAACAAAGATAATCAAGCATATTTGCAACCTTGATAAGTCAAATTGACGGGCCAGATTAAAAGCACATCGATGAAGTGAATTAAGATTTGAAAAGCGACGATCACTTTTGGAGAGGTTAGATATAATATGACAATGAAAATCAATAGCACATATTTAACTTGAATGGAAAAGGAATAGGCTTGAGCATGTGCAATGGAGAAAATCACTCGAGACGCATAGCTTATTTTCATTGGTTGCATGCCCTCGGGGACCTTTTTACAAAATTCCTAGTGAGTAAGTGTTACCACCCTGGGAAACCAAGGTAGTTTTCACTCAAGATAAAGTGGTGGCCCCATCATTAGTCTAAGTCACCCCTACCCAATCACGTCGTCTAGTTGGGGCCCAACATCAGAAGTCACATCACCCTCCATCATCCATTAATGCCTTGCATAATGCCTATTTTGAATATACAAAGTCATTACAATGTCATTTTGTATGTTTTTAGAGGTCATTTTCATTTTAGTCATTTAGAACACCACCTAACCAGACCTCCTATGTGCAAGTACTACTAGTAGTTGTTCCAATCACCAATCCAAATAGCCAGTCAACTCCACATCAGATTAATCAGGTAATTTTTTTTCACCCAACTGCATTCAATATTTATTGTCGCAATCCCAAATTTTTATACTAACTTGTAAACCAAGTCAATTTAACCCTAATCCAGTAACATCAACCATTAAAATGTCTTAGTCAACCTTTGAAATGACTCCAAAGACTATTTCATCTGAAAATGCGACCATATTTTACCATCAAGCTGACATAAAAGACCCTGAAGTTACTCATTCCAACCTAATCCAAACCTTAAATGAAGCTCTATTTAGGGATTTTTATGATAAATACACCTACAAGCTCTTGGATTCAGGCCTAGTATGTTCAATGTTCCCCCTAGTAGTCCATTTCCCAAAATTCATTGTCTAGTGTTTGGCTTGTTTCTCCCAAGTTGAAAAATAATCATTTCCTTAGATAGAACTAGGATTATTTGTTGGATTGATGTTGAAAATGTTAGAAAGATGTTTGTTATCAATGAAGAACAAGGCATCCTACCTATGGGGGAAAGATAAATGGCCCTAAAATACCAAACCCTAAGCCCTAGCAATAAGACCAAGGTCTTAACCCATCTTATGGAACTAGCTATGACTACACATAGCTCAAATCCCCCATATAAAACTATATTCTTCAAACCTGAATCTAGGGAAAATCATCCCCCTCTTGTGCATTATCCTAGGTTATAAAAATGATGAAGAAGTTGATGAGACCGTATTAGTATTCCTAGCACACCTCCACCCAATTGTCAAAAGAAATTCCTAAATGGAATATCCTCACTTTTATAGCCCAAGCTATAAACCAACAATTGATTGAATACCCTTCCCTAGAGATATTCAAATACCCTTCCTACCTTTTCTTCATGTTCTTATATCAAAACTTCAAGGATTTTGAAGTTCTACGTTTAAAGATGATGGATCAAATGGATAGAACTCCTAGTACATGAATGGAACCTGTTATTTGTTAGGAAAGAAAATCATTATAATTTTACAGAGTTTATAAATAAAGTGATTAAGATCACATACAACATCATCCATGGATTTTACCTACCCAAAAATCCTAAGGAGGGTAGATAATGGTTGCAATTCACCCCATAAACCAAAGTAGGTGATTGGTTTCTATTTAAAGGCCACACAATCATCATATTTTATGGTTTTGAAGGAAATCCATACAAGCTACCTACCTTTCTGATAATAATAATTCTAGCCATGGAATATGTCAGACAGAGGTTCTCGTTAGATGAGCTACTCTTTCGAGGTTTCAAGAAACATAAGTCTTTCCATATCCCCAAAGATGTGGGTCCTTTCCAATTCAAAGCTCTAAGTGTTGCTCAATATATGGAAGGATTCCTATAGCAGTTGAATTTAGAGAATGATGAAACAATGGCATATCATCCACACAGGATAATATCAAAGAAAAGATTAGAAAATAAAAATGCAGCCTATGATTGTACTCCTAGGCCATATTTGGGAAATATTACAAATAAAGACAACTAGGAGGATGTAGAGATGATTCTAAAAGTTGTAGTGGAGCCAAGTGATCCTGAGTAGTTAGCAGGGCATAAAAGAGGAGTAGAAGACATGGATATAAACCACGAAGAGAAATATCCTTAGGATAAAAAGGAAAGAGCTGATCCAACAGAGATATCCAAAGCATTGGCATAAAAGGAGATAAAGTTAGAGGTATTAAGTAAAATGGTGAAGTGAGTAAACAAGAAATAGTCCAAGGAAGACCACCAACTAGGTTTATTCCTTACCCCTCCCCGGAATTTGTGGTTCCACATAAGTCAAAGGCCCTCACTCTAATAGTACTTGTCTAGATACAAACTAATTTACAGACAATCTAAAGGGAAATAAGAAAGGATAGTGTGTGGAAAATAAATAATGACAGAAAACAAGCCATTCCTTCTCAAAAAAAGACTGCTAACAGTAATAGATAGTGTAGATGAAAACTTCAGGTATGTAGTGATAGAAACTATGGTGCTAATACCCACCAGTTTGAGAGATTACAAAGTTGAAGAACATGTTATAAATGGGGGTCAGTTTGGTTAGTTGGATAAGGTATATTTATTCAAGAAAGCAAGTGACATTATATATGCAAAGGTAGTAAAGGCTACCAAAACATAGAAAATACTGAGAGAATTACTAAGCATTGTGGGAGACCTTTTAAAAGTAGAGAAATGGACCACAAGGTCCTAATAGGTAACCGTAAAAAAGCCAGAAGAGAAGATACTGGATTTAAGTTCAAATCTTGATGATGGATCCCAATTCAAGTCACTAATGGATAACAAATATAATGGGATAGAAAATATGAAGAAGGAGCTCAAAATACCTAATGTGAACTCAGTGCAAGCAACATAAATCCATCAAGTAGAGAACTAAAAAGAATAACTACTAGTTATTGTAGTAAAATACAAAGGATTAGCAGAGGAAAAAGACAAGAGAATCTTTGAGATATCATCACGGATGGCGACACTAGAATTTCAAATAACTGTTAGAGCATAGTTTGTTCCCCTGTCAACAATTTCATATGTAGAATCATATCAATCATGAATTTAGACAAGAGCATGAGTATTCCATAGTATGTAACTCAACCATAAGAAAAACAAATAGTAGATGTGGATGAAATGGAGGAATATGAAGTTCCAACTGAACCAACCAAAATCGAAGAGGATGTATAGACCAAGATTAAAGTCTTAGAAGATGACAATACATAGAAAAATAACAAAATTGTTGATTTGGAACATGATGTCAGTAAAAATGATGATGACATCACTAACCTAAAAAGAGAAGTATATTAATTAAACGGTCAGGTTACATCATTGCAAATGGATGCTCAAGGATAAGAGTTATTGAGGAGAACAACTCAATAAATACGGAACAAAATTACTCAACTATTCAATGAAACATGGGATTTCTTGGAATTATGAATTTTGAGATGCAAACATACAAGTCACCAATGGAAGAAACGAAGAAGGTAGTATCTACACTGGGATATAATACAAACAAAGATAGATAAATGATTGACTACCTAAATAACAGAAGCAATAAGTAGTTGGAAGAGTTGCAATTAAATAACAAAACACGGGTCACTAAAATTTCTAAAGAACGATCTTGAAATTGACTTTGTACAGAGTGTTGCAAAATAGTACCAAAATTCTAAAATATGATATCTCATCTTTCAAGGCCATGTTTAATGGAGTGACTAAACTAGGATTACCACTGTTATTGGATGGAAATGTGGAGTTATATTCAAAGGATTAATACAAAACAAGTTAAAATAAAAGAGGAATGAAGATCCTGAAGAAGAACTAGAAGGGGTGATTAATTGAAAACAAGCCTTTGAGAGGTGTTACAGAGAAAACTTCCTATGGCTTGGGGTGTACCACAACAAACATAGTCACCACATAAATCAATCCCTTCCCAATATGCAAGAGAAATAAAACATCTAACACTAAAGGATCTTGAAACATACCTTATTCTGGATGGTTGATGTAGATCCCTGTTGAGCTTTTCCAATCCCTCTTGTGTTAACAATTTTCTCTCTCAACAATCAGCAAACAAGACAAGCATGATATATAATGGTGTTAGACGTACTCTAGCATATATAATCAATAATTTATAAGCAATTAAAAGCATCCATAGATTCAATATTCATTTAAATGCACATCATTGGACAGGAAAAGATATTTCTATTAATATAAATCAGAGATTACAAGAATGACAACCTCTGTCGACACGACTATGAACCGGAGAAATTGAGTCCTCCACCTGGGCCTCCACCACCTCAATCCTCCATCTCTCGATAGCAAGCTCACTAGAAAATGAAATCTTGGGAAGAACACCAAGTGCTCCAAGGGACAAAGGGATGCAGACTCAAGTATAAGCAAGCTACGGCAACAATGGACTATAGTTTTCTTGCTCTTCAATTCCTCCTCTTCAATGTATCCAAAGGGTTCCTTATATAGTGCTTCAATGGGGTAATGGAAGGTCAAATCCAAGTCATATCAAGGCATATGGAAGGCCAAGAGATAAGTCACTTGGATCCACATCAAGGAAAACTCCAAAATATTTGGCCTTTTGCACACATCCTGATGTACGCGGGTTTAAGGGTTATATCCACGTATATACGCGAGAAAGGGTTTAAAAGTCACGTATAGAAAATAACATGTGTTTTTAGGGATGATCTTGGAAACATCAAAGGTACAAAAATAGTCCATGGGGTCCAAAGAGTCTATAGAGGGACAGGGAAGGCCATAAATGTGTGATCTACCATGTGTGGTAAAATTAGCTGTAACAGATGCCCCCTAATGTGTGAGGTCAGAGAGGTGATACGATTGCTGAAATACATTATAAGTCCATCCCAGAAGTGGAGTAATGAAGAACCAGGTGGAAGAACTAGACATCCAACAATATAGTACAAATATCTCTGCATATGACTGCAAATACATACAACAGTCCCGGATACATAAGAGTACAATGGCCATGAATAGGCATGATACAAAATATGACATGTGTGGTAATTGCCACGTAAAATATTGATAGATCAGAATCTCCATGATGAATATATACAAAGGATCATGATCTCCATGAAAGTTGAAGATATACAATGGATCAAGATCTCCATAATGGTTGAAGCTATCTGACATACACTGGAATCAAGTCACGAGAGCTGAAATATCATGGACACTGGCACGATCAAGGAGGTAGCATATCAGAAATTCCACCAATATGGAAAGTCTTCTACACAAACCACTACAATTACATGTCCTACTATGTGAATAAAGCTGTCGAGGTCGAACATAGTAGTCCATCATCTGATTATCGATCATTGATGTATAACGTTAACAAATGCGAGATCACCCACCTATAATGAAAATGGGAATCAAGGTACTAGAGTGCAATCTAACAAGTGTGAATAAATGTGTTGAGGTCAAACACTTGAAATAATCCATCGATAAGGGTACATTGATGTATTTCCAAAACTGTCGATGGAAAGAGAACCTACCACTGATGACTGTAAGTCTCAAGGCACTCAAATGACTCTAGACTCCCATCTTAGAATAAATGCTCTGAAGTCGATGGGATGAAATCCACTGGAAGGAGGGAATTAAGGAATCCCCCATCATCCAACACGAGGTACTCAGCAAAGCTGTATAATGTGGAAGGACTCGATCATAATTTGCTTGAACTAGTACCAGTATCGGGAATGACTGACATGCAAAGTCAAGAAAACTGAGGAATGGCTGACTTAGGATTCAACTTCCTTCGAACAAGAGCATAAATGTGAATGGTGACTTAATGTAGGCAGCATAGACTCAATATAACAAACTCAGACATCTCTGCAACACAGGAGGCATCGATAGAGGCTCCATAGGGACTGTAAGCTTAAGCAGTCAGTGGAGATAAAATCAGAGAAACAAGTACAGCTCCTAAAGTCAAACTATTAGCCCAACCCACGAATGTGATATACAGTGCTCTGTTTGAAGGTGACATGACTCGACTGCTGCCAAAGATAACATCTTTTCCTATACGGATTTTTGGTTTTTTTATTTTTTTTGGACTTTTTCAAATATTTTGAAAAGTTTGAAAAAGAATAAAAGTGCTTTATCGTTACAAACTAGGAGGAGATGAGTGTCAAGGGGAAAACAAGCTAGTTCCAAGCAGCGGAACATACCTATGCTCAATTCAAGTAAACATGTGTAGGATAACGACACTCAGGGGAACATCCCCTCTTGGTAAAAATGGGGAATCAAGCTACAAAAGATATGTAAAATGGCTCTACGTTGCTAGACATGAGACAAGATTGGGCTATATGGATGATAATCAAAGTCAGGGAAGCCAGCATAAGGATCAATAAGGCAAGAAAAACTCATGATAATGCAATTACAACTTGACATAAGGGATTCCTGGGGAAAAGGACAACAAAAATATCAAGAGGAGTATGAGGCTCTTGCACAAAGTCATGGCAGTACTATACAAAGGACTCCCACACCCTAAAGGAAAAATGTCGGCATGGGAACCAAATGCAAAATAGGAGCTAACTAGAGTACCCATGTATGGTCAATCTCTACCATTCACATCATGTCACTTCTAAAAGCAACAAGAAGGTTCTATGACAAGATAGAATGGGTTCGTACCTAAGGTTATAATGAAACGGTCATAAGGTCATGCAAAGTGCAAACGGATGTGAAACCTAACCTGTATGCTAGTTTAGACATAATACCTAAAATCGGCACGAAGAGGTCAAAACCATGGTCAAACTGCGCTCAAAACAGACTCCTACATCATCAAATTAGTCCAAAACGGTCCAAAATGGTCAGAAATGGTCAAAACTATAGAAAGTGGGTAAAAAATTTCTATAAATAGTAAAAAATTTAAAAATTCCATATCATTTGAAATTTTTACCCATTTGAGCTCAAAAATTCCAACGTGAATTCCGGGAGCATCGTCCGGCGAAATTAGACATCGTTTGATCTAGGTAACTCCTCATGTCCTCCTCTTCCTATTTCATGCAATTTTTTTAAGTTTCCATGGTCCAATTAATTTTCTAGGCCATCCTAAGTTGTGTGTTTCATCCCACATAGGTATCGGGGTTTTTTCCACGTATAGGGCTGACCATACGTGGAAAAAATGCCCAAACCCATGTACATACGCGGTTGTTTTGCAAACAGTCGCGTATGAGGCTGCAAATGAGGTTTTCAAGGGAAAATGATAATCAAAACTCTTGTTTTTTGTGCAGGATGGTTTTAGAGTGGAGGGAGAGAGAACATGGTGATGTGGAAGTGGCCATGCAAGGTGATTTAATGGCCCAACAAGCATTACGTGCGTATGGTTTGTATAAGTTTTGGTGTCTTGGCAGCCTGAGGGCCAAACCAAGACTCCTCCAGATGCTAGTGGATTACTAGGATCCAGACTCTAAGAGTTTTCACATTGACGGGATGTTGCTCAGCATAGAAGTTGAGGACATATACTTTATCACTGGTATATCACGATGAGGAGAGGTGGTAAATCTTCAATATCGTAGACTAGGAGGTGGATTGACTATTGATGAGTACATTGCGGTGTACTACTTTCTAGACACGGAAAAGGTTGGGAGTCAAATCCTGACAAACTCTATCCAGGTTCTAGGACTGCATTAGGCATGATAGCTAGATTAGCTTCACTCCACCAGGCCTCTCGGCCACTAATGTTCTATGCAGTGGAGTGTATGACTGGTGCACTACACTATTGAGCAACATGAAGCAGCAGCTCAGTGATTGCAACATGGATAGGGTATGGAACTTCAGTTTTGGAAGCATACTAAGCACGTACTTATTTGAGCATGTACCAGGGCTAAGCCTTAGAATGGAAATTCCTCCACACGGAGTTCGAGATCCGACCCAACGACCTTAGGAAAATCTTATGCACAGACTGGGCGGAGGTAGGGTGGCTAACCCCTACCCAGCAAACTTCTTTCCATGGTGGCGGAGGTAGATCATTGCCATCGATGACTACCCCTATGTAGGGATAGACTTCCATGGAGATCCAGACATGCCCCTACCACTAGGAGCGGCATATGGCGACATAGGTAACGAATCCCAAACCCACTTTTTAAGTTTTTTGAATTATTAAATCTTTAGTGTTTTTTGATATATTGACTCAAAAGACATGTTTTGATGTGACGACACATAGTGACACTCTGTCATGTGTATGGAGATGTTGGACCACGACGACCAAATGGTTTCCCTCGTCATAGATGAAGGGGAAGAGGAGACGATATCATGGGTGCAGCTGCGGAGCAGATGCTCCAAAGCATTCACACAAACTTTGTACGCTTAACGCATAGGGTTCCCATGGCACAAGTCGAGGACTTGCCTGAGGCCATGTAGCGGTAGGTGGTTGGTGTACCATGAGCATGGGTTCGATTATTCTGATGGATAGCTAGATCTGTAGTGCACTACTACGATCAAAACCCCCCTACTCCTCCTCAGGCTTAGAGACCTGAGAGTATTCATTTTTGTACAACCGTGTATTATATTTTGGTGGCTCGGAAGCCCCAATTTTGTATTATGACACTTATGTATTATGACGTCACTTTTTGGATGTTAATGAAAAACTTTTATGATGATCAATTTTATTTATTTACATGTGTTTAAAAAATGTATGTTTGTGATATGCTTATGGTCTATGAAATAAATTCCAATCTAACACATAGTTAGCATATGAGTCAACAACTTGATTAAAAATTCTTGAAACATGAATGTATGTTATATTCTCAAATTGTCATTCTAGCAATCTCACACGTAAGAATCTTCATAATAATATCAGATCCCTAATATGATACGAGCCATTAAGCTGTGAAACCACTAACTGTGAATCAAGACGTACCTCAAGAGAGAGAACACCATGTGAAATGGCATCACGCAATAACTCAATAACGGCACTATATTCAGCAACATTGTTTGAAGAAGGTCATAAACATACGCCTCCTGAAGACAATACTTGACCCGTAGGAGTATAAATCGCCCAAGCAGCCGAAGGTGAGTTTTGAGTGTGACGGCTAGCACCATTGGTGAATCCTATGTAAATGGAAGACTCCATCGACATCTTCCATAAGAAACGGAAGCTAATCAACAAACCCAATCACCATAAGAAATCCTAACTATGCAATTAAAAAACTGTACAATAATATACAACAATCAACCCTGGCTGAAGATCATGCATACTATTTTTTAAGATAGAGCTCATTTCTAGGCTCCGCCAAGGCTGTCCCTTCATAATCCACTAGCTCATAGGTGCCCTTATCTAACACATGTTTGACCATGTAAGGAACATGCCACATGGGGTTAAACTTCCCTACCCCCAAGGGTTCTTTAGATTGATCCCACAAAAGGACCAAATCACCTTCACTAAACTTCCTCGGACGAACAGACTTGTCATATTGTACCTTGACGCGACGCTTATTTACTTCTAGAGACACTAAGGCATCTCGGAACTACTCATCACACTGCTCTAAGTGGACCAAATGTTCCTCCAATGTGGAATTGTCTGGTAAAAGCTCTATAGCTAGCTTCAGCGAAGGGATTTCACATTCAACTGGCAAGACAGACTCCACCCCATGTACAAGCTGATATGGAGAGAAACCGGTGGCAGTCTTAACCACAGTTCTATAGGCCCACAAAGAAGGATATAACATGATATGCCAATTCATCTTGCTTTGTGCGATGGTTCGTTGGAGAATGGACTTAAGTGATTTATTCACTGCTTCAACCTGTCCATTCGCCTGAGGGTAATAAGAAGAGGAGTGTTCCTGCTTATACCCTAACTTTGAAGCCAACTCTTCCATCATTTTATTCTGAAAGTGCCTACCATGGTCAGTGACAAGCTCTTTCAGAATGCCAAATCGAGTAATAATTTGGTTGAAAATGAAATGCGTGGCTGTCTCACCGTCGGATTTAACTGTGGGCATAGCCTCTGCCCATTTCATGAAATAATCGATAGCCACTATAATGTGATGATGCCCCCCACCTGAAGCTGGGTTGAAATCCATAAAGTCAAGCCCCCACTTGGTGAAGGGACTGGCGGTGACAATAGGATGTAACGGGGCTGGATGCGAGCGCATATTGTGTGAAAACACCTAGCAAGGGTGACACTTCTTGACCGTATTAACACAATCTTTGAAGATCGACAGCCAATAATATCCTGCTCTCAATATTTTTTGGGCTGTAGAAAGCCCAAATAAATGAACATCACATGCCCCTCCATGGCAATCATTCATCACAACCTCATCCTCATCATGGGCTAAACAACGACGCAAAATGGAATCTACCCCACGGTGGTACAAAGTGTTGTCCACTATAAGGTAGCTCCTAGCTACATGACGTAATCGTCATCGCTCATCCTGTGAAAGGTGAGTAGGGACCTTCAACGTTTACAAATATACAATGATATCCCTGTAACATGGGTCCAAAGTTGAGATAAGGAAAATATGCTCATCGACAAATGTATCCTCATAAACCTCTTCCTCCTCCAAACATGGAAAATTATATATGATCTCTGCAACGATCAATGATTTCTTCAATTTCACGAAAACGAATTCGAGATTGAACTCTTGAAAAATAACAATCCATTTATTGTATTTTCCCCCAATCATCCTTCGAGTGAGGACGAACTGAAACGGATTGATATGAGCTATAACCAAGGTTCGACAAAGGTGAATGGAATGTCTCAATATCTAAACTGCATGGACGGTGGCCAAGTCAAGCTTCTCCACATCGGAATAATGGATTTCTGCATCAATAAGGTTTTGGCTCAAATAATATATGACATGCTCGTGGATCTCCTCATCCTCCCGAACCAAAACCATACCAACCATGTCCATGGATTTGGACACATAAATCAAGAAATCACGACTATAGTCAGGTGGACTGAGCATAGGGACCAATTCTAAGGCTTGCTTAAGAGCATCAAAGGACTCCTGGGCTCGCTCATCCTAGAAAAAAGGAGTGTCCTTCTTTAAAAGACGCATAAAGCCTGTATTCAAGTTGGAAAAATTAACCATGAATCTCCGCAAGAAATTTTTCATGCCTTGCAAACACTGAAGGTGTCTAATATTACACGGGGGAGACAATTGAAGTATTTCCTCAACCTTTAAGGGATCAACTCGTATACCCTCCCTGGATAAGATGAACCCTAGAAAGCGACCAACAGTCATGCAAAATATGCACTTATGAGGATTTAACCGAACCTGGTAATGACGGCATCTTTCAAACACTAACCTCAAATGGTATGGATGACACACTATCAAATGAGAATGAGCAGCAAGGTTATCCAAATACACTTCGATAATCGTTTTGAGATAATGAAAAATTAAGGTCATAGCCCGCTGAAATGTAGCTACGACTTTTTTAAGGCTGAAAGGCATCTTTCGATATGCAAAAGTACCCCAAGGACAAATAAATGCATTCTTATGTTGATCCTCGATTTTGATCTGAAACTGATTATATCCGAAAAAACCATCCATGAAGGAGAATAGCTCGCTTCCCACACACTCATCCAAAATCTGATCAATAAATGGTGTGGGAAAATTATCCTTAGGAAAAGCACGATTTAAATCACAGAAATCAGTGTATATACGGATTGCTACCTACTTCTTATCAACCAGAATGGGATTTGAAACCCACTTCGTCAGGAGAATGGGATAGATAAAACCGGCTTTTAACAATTTCTCTATCTCATCCTTAATGGCGAGTGCTTTCCTAGGATTCACCGCACGCAAATGTTGTCGAACCGGATTCACATCCAGATAGGTCTTAATCTCATGTTCGACAATACCAGGGTCAATACCTGGCATTTCCTCGTATGACCAAGAAAAAATGTCAGGAAACTCTTTAAATAGCTTGGTATACTCCTTGATCTCATCAAGCGAACAACTTGCCCCAATGTAGACATTCTCAACTTTTCCAGGATCGCGAGAAATATTGATAGGAATAGTAGGTGATAAATTTGCCATGTTCCCATCAGCCATCTGACTAGGAGAGCTCAATGGAACCACGGGACTACCAATCTTCTCGGTAAGAATATCCCTAAAGTCATTACACTCCATATGGTCAAGTTTAGGAAGAAAATATGATTGATGATGTAATTCTTCCCAAGGTGGCTCAACCCCAAACATGGCCTCAATAATGGATTCATCCGATGGAAAAACATCATCGAGGCAATCATGTGCATGAGAGGACTCAACTGCCCATGCAGGCAGCACATACTGGTCCTCCTCCTCCATCTGCAAAGAGGAAGGACTAGGCTCTGCAACTTGATCAAGATTTGTTGATATGCTACCATCGTTGCAGGAAACAACACATATGTTTCGATAGGTCCAATCAAAGGACTCGGTGAAGGAAGGATCCAAGGATATTCCATATGGGTAGTGCAAAAAGACACCGAATTCAACGAGGACGAAGCCCCACCAAAACTAGATCTGATCATAAGAACGGGCACAGGACAACTAAAGGTTCCCATAAAAGATGGATACATACCCACACCCACACTCCCAGTTGTCGGCTGAGAATGATCGATAATCGGGATAGAAGTTCCTGATGATGCATTAACACTCAGATTACGGAATGACATCTGATCAATCGTAACGATATTCCCATTAAATGGAAAGAATACCACTCGAAAGAGAGAAGAGGCTACAGCTTGCATACTACATCCAATTCCGGCCCAGCAAAATATTGTAGTCAAGGGGCGCATCAACCACCTCGACCTCGATCGCGATGGTATTCCCTCCCAATTGGACCTTAAGAGAAGGAAGGATCCCGTGCGACCAAAATGATCTACCATCAAAATCTGTCAACATAGTATCAAATTGAGAAAACTCGGGAGAACCCAAACCCTTCCAACATGACAAAGACGTCACGGAAGCAGTAGCACCTTCATCAATAACAGTTCATTTGACGGTCATATTAAGACATTCTACATGAATCAAAAGAGACACATAGAAAGGCAAGTGAGGCTATATTCCCATGGTTTCAAATTTGATAATGGAAGAAGAGTTATCATCATCAACCCCAATAGAAGAAAGCAATGCTCTCCTCTGCATAGGATAAGTCTGAAGTACTTCAAGCGCATACATCGCACAAGGATTTTGGCCCAAATATTTGACAATGGAATAGTTCTGGGTGGCTCAACCATTAGGATTGTTCCCTGAACGCTTTAGGACTCCCTTAGGAATGCGAGGTGCAACTTCACGTTTATCCATATGTTTTTCGATACGCAAAGGGCTCTCGAGTGGAGTGGGTTCCTTTCCAAGGTTTAGTTGTGACGAACCATAATCCTTCGCATGAGTCACAACCTTAGTAGCGTGCACCATGTTAATGCAATCATGACCAGTATTGGCCTTCAATGGATTTTGATCTCCACCCGATGCATAATGAGGATCAATGGTCCTCGAGTTCATATTTTGATTGTTGGGTAAAGGATTAGTTAGCACGGCTGGGCCCTATGCTATGAACCTCGAGGCATCTTCCATATGAGGGCACAAGTGAGTGAGGTGGTCCTCCTTACATAACTTGGAAGAAAAATTTACCTTACATTTAGTCTGTTTTTCCCCACCAGCATTACGAGTGTTCTTGTCATTATAATTAGCATTTCCATTCTTATTCCCACCCTTACGATTATTTTTTCCTTTTTTCTTATTCCTTCCAGGCTGCTAGTAGCCTTTCTAGTTTGACGATTACAAGGAAAGTGAACTCACTGTTTGGGTAGGTTGAGACGAAGCTGTGGCTTGTCCGGACGTGAATTGATTAATTGATAATTGGCTCACTTGTTTCACAACCAAATCCACAGGTTTGGTACTTGTACAGCCCACAATGCCATCGGCATGTGGCCCAGGCTTGATATTGGGATCGAAACTAGATCACAGAGAATTGGGTATAATCTCATACAAAAGTTTGGATTGAGTGCAGATCAAATCCAAATCTTGTGCCCTAAAGATTGCTTCTTCCTCATTTTGGACTCTGGATGTAGAAACGTCCTTCGCGATGTAAGGTAACAATGACTTGAGGAACCACTCAAGGAGAAATTTCCGTGGTATAAAGGCTTTAATCAACCTCTTTCGTCTACGCCACTCTTGAATATGATCCGAGATATGTGTGGCTTTTTCTTGTCGAAATGTCGACAAGAGTTTAGTACCAACATCGTAACGTACGGGTAGCTGAAAGTGATTGAGGAAAGTCATGGCAAGGTCATCAAATAAAACGTATGCCCCCCTTGGTAACTCTATATACCATTTTACTGTAGGACCGGTGAGGGTGCGTTGAAATAGCCTCAAACGGATTGAATCGTCATGTAAGGAATTGGAAGAGCACCAAAGGTGAAAAGTAGTGACATGCTCACTAGGATCTTCTCTAGCTCTACCCTCGAACTTGGGAATGTTTGAAGGAAGATTGTTAGGGACGGTCGGCTAGGCCGGGTCATGAGATACTAGATCGTTCATAAGTCTTGATATGTCAGGTAAGTTCAATGTTGCGAGGAAAGGGAGCCTAGGTTGAGCCAGTCTATGCCACGCTCCCTGATGATTCTAGTTCATGTAAGGATGATTGCTATAAATACCATGGCCTTGGCCTTAATAACCTCCTCCCATTTGACCTGTATAGGGCTGTATGGAAGCATTGTAATGTGGTGTACCTTGATTATGCGATGCTACAAAGCCATAATTGGAAGAGTAAGCAGGTTGTAGATACCTGTACCCATAGGGTTGATAGTTCTATCCATACTGTGGTCCATAAGACTGTCCATGAGAAGCTCCATAAGGTGTCCAATGAGAATGTCCATAGTTAGGGATATGGGGAACTCCTTGAGATGGACCATAAGATGATCCAAAAATAGGGATATGAGCTCCCGACACAACAGGAGGTACTTGACTCTGAGATACTACCGTGTGAGCAGTCGCAGTATGAACATGGCTAGTAGCGATATTCCGGCTCGAAGGACCACATGAATGAGGGGGAGGAAAGGTTGTCAAAAATGCATTCGAAGGAGTAGGGTTCGAGGACGAAGGGACATGTGAAGGGATGTAAGTGGTGTTCCCAATGGTCACTCGTTTCGGTTCTGGTATCTACATATGATTACTAAAACTAGGTCTAGAACGGACATGTGAGGTTGCTTCCACCACTGGGATGGAAGGTGCAATGTGACTAGTGCTCCCAAATCTCTTTGCATGGAAAGGAATAGGAGTTCCCCCAGCTGTAGTGCTAGGTTCAACTTCTGACTCAACATGATCTGTCAGATCGAGTGTAGGGATATCATACATGCCATAACGAACATGACTAGTACTTGTGGGTTCATAATGAGTCTCATTTCCTGGTAACCAATACCGGCGACCTGTGAATGAGGGATCATAACCAGAATGTGAGGTATTTCCAGTGAAGGATCATATACGAGAGTAGGATCTTCATCCCCAACCTCATGAGGTGGAGAGGACATCTCTGGAATATCATCCTCGTGATCTCCCATAGTGTGTGAATCAAAGTGAGAATTAGTCCACCCAGACTGTCTGTTTCTCTTGCCCAAGTGAGGAGGATATGTGGAAGGTAGAATTCCTGCTAAACGATGAGAACGGTGAAGCGCCATGCCTGAATCCACAATGAATCAAAAAAGGAAAAGACTCGATCTAATTACACAAACCCTAAGAAAACTAGCGTGCACAGAGCACACACCTATAAAATGTAAATCCAAATCGCAAGCAAACAAGGGTAGGATATGTGAGCTCCCGAATGAAGCAGGTATGTCTCACCTAGGAGAGGCTTGAGACTCACATACACAAAAAGGGGAGGTCCATAACCAATTATAGTGGCCCTCAACTTCAACACATATAGCGACTGTATTGTCCGACCCCTACTTGGCCAAGACACCTACAGAGTAACCTCTACGAAGTACCCCCTCGATAACCTAGGTAAGGAAACTAAGGTCGCCTCAATATAATTAATGCTCAGGTGGATAGTCACAGGTGGGATTGACCGTATGGGTAGGGTAGAAAATCCCAAAACTCTTGAAAGAGCCCCTTGATACAAATACAATCTTGGAAATATCTCCGATGCTGCTCAGTTACAACCAGGGGTCATCCCAATCATAACTGCTCACACCGCCTCGTGCTTAACTCCCTTGTAAGAGGAGGATCTTGAGAAACACTAATTATATAAATAATTTTCACACTCTCACCTGGATAGACACATAAATGTTTTGTTTAGTGGTCTTGGAGAATTTACTCACAATGAACTATTCCAAGACCCTAAAACCTAATCTTGTTGGTGCACCCTATAAAAGAAAAGAGTGTAATTCATTTTATTATGTGTTAATTTTAATTGGCTTATTACTCAAAGGGTAAATGGTCATGCAACTAATGATGTTATGACGCAACAAGAAGTAAAATGCACACCTAACAATCAATGCAAATGCACTGTGTCAAATGAAGAACATGGTATGCTACTACGTGAAGTGCAAAATTTTCCTTCAAATAAATATGCAATCATTCCTATATGAAAATCTGACTAATACTTTCCAAGCAAACCTAATGCAAGTACCATGCAAATGCAAACAATGCATAATGATGCAAAAAGCAAATGTTTTTTGTATTATTTGAATTAAATGAGATAAAAAGCAAAAGTATGACTCTACAACCCCCGGACTCTGCAAGCACTACTAGATAGCACCCAAGCAAAGAACCAAGGTAAAAGAGACCTAATGCATTAATCCCAAAACAAAAAATAGAAAATGAAATGACAAGAACATTTTCAAACATTTAAACTAAAAAGCGTCTCTAGTAAGAAACATGGGTGTATACAGACTCCAGAAGCATCCAAGAAGACTCAGCAATCATCCAAACTCACCCAACAACACTTAATCTTCCCCAAAAAGGCAAAAATCAGGGCATACATGACTGTTTGCAGAAAATCCGCATACATACGCGGCTATTCCAGGAAAACCCGCATGTACGCACGACTATGAAGGAAAAACCCACGTATAGGGAGAAAAAGAGATAAAAAAAAAGGCAAATAGACAAGCTGAGACAAAATTTACTCCTATCAGACACTACTAGGAAAACATGCCCTTAGACCCGACTTAGAAACAGAGAAATCAAAGCAATTCAAGAACATTGAATGCTGACAAAAGCCCTAAAGGAAATGACTAGGAATTCCCTAGTATGGTCGCCAATTCTGTTACGGAGAAAACTTCCTATGGCTTGGGGTGTACCACAATAGACAAAGTAACCACAGAAATTAATCCCTTCCCAATATGCAAGAGAAATAAAACATCTAACACTAAAGGATCTCAAAACATACCTTATTCCAGATGGTTGATGTAGATCCCCGTTGAGCTTTTTGTTCGGGTACACAGGGTACTCCCAAAAGACCGAACACCTTCAGAAACCACTTCACACAAATAGATCATAGATCAACACACCAATGTTTGTCACGTGGTTAAAACCCTCGAGAGGGAAATAGTCCACGACCCCAGCCAAATAGCTACTTCAAGCAATTTATTATGCAAAAGAAAGAAAGTTACATGAGCTTCTCATAATCGATCAACTAGCCAAGCATCCTCTATGCTCTTTAAATAGAGATCATAGACCAATCGGGTGTTAAGCCACAGATCAATGGTAGGTATGATCTAAGAGAAGTTGAACAGTTGGATCACTCTATGTCTAGAACATATCGTGACCGTCGAATTAGAATATTTACAAATGCATACTAATGCATACTAAAGAAACACACTTTTACCTAACAAATATATTACACAAGTTGATCTTAACTAACTCCTAAGTGTCTAAATATCCTAACATCCCCCCTTAAGAACAACTTGGGATAGGATTGAAGGATTTACAAAAGTGACACTATTAGGATAAGGAAGGATGCATTAGAGCCTATCCCCCCTTAAGGACACATTCCTGAACTCCTAACATAGACCGAAGTTTAGAAAACTTCACTTCTATAACGGACTTGGTGAAGATGTCTGCAACTTGATCATATGTAGGGCAATAGAGCATTTCAAGAACACGATCATGAACAAGATTTCTGATGAAGTGCATGTGTAGCTCAATGTGTTTGTTGCATTGATGTAGAACTGGATATTTAGCAAGCTTGATGGCACTTTGATTGTCACACCAAAGTGGAGTAGGATGTTGCTGCTCGAATCCAAACTTTGAAAGGATCTGTCGAAGCCATAAAGCTTCCTGACTGGCAATAACTGCGGCTTGATATTCTACTTCTGCTGAAGAAAGAGCAAGAGCTTGTTGTTTCTTACAAGCCCAAGTGATAGGTCCAAATCCCAGACTGAAAACATAACCTGCAGTAGACTTTTGATCATCAGGATTGCCGACCCAATCTGAATCAGTGAAACCAACCAACAAAGGTTTCCTCCCTGTACTATAATGAATCCCAAATTGAATTGTACCTCGAATATATCAAAGTATTCTTTTTGCTGCTTCCAAGGCTGTCATCTTCTTAAAACACTTAGATTCATCATGATTATCTTTCCCACAAAAATTGCAATGATGCTCAGTCTTCTTTCCTTTTGGCTTGGATCCTTTGTCATCTTTTAAAGAAGGAGCTGACTAAGAGGGTTTGGGACCCTTATTGTTTGGCTTATTATTGCGAAAATTATTTTTTTTGGGAGGCTTGGACTTTTCTTTCTATTGGGACAATAAGGCTTTCCCAGATGTATATGCATTGTTAATTATTCCAAGATGAATGAGCTTATCTTGCTCTCTAATTAAGGAATCACAAAATGATTGAAGACTAGGCTCTTGATAGCTAGCTGCAGTCAAGGATTCTTTCATGAAGTAGAATGTAGATACAAAAACAGAATATGCAGATCCAAGTTTGGAAAGAATATGATAAATACATTGTTTGTCTTCTTTCTTAATCTTGCATTCTGCACATAAGAGTCTAAGAGTTTTATGCTTAGATAAATAGTCTTGAACGCATGAAAAATCATTTGGATTCAAGAAAATCAACTCATTCTCGAGTTGATGACCCCGAATTTCATTGTGTTTACCAAAAACAGATTCCAACTTTTCCCAAGCTTTATCAGGTTCATCAATTTCAATTATGTGGAATCGCAAATCAATAGAGATTGACATCCCAATCAATCCACGAGCTTCATCACATCTATTTGCCCATTTAATTTTCTTATCATCATTAGTGGGTTCTGTTTCTTTCCCTAAGGTTATCCTGAAAAGTCCCCTACTTCGTAGAACATCTTCCATACGAGATTTCCATGAGAAATAGTTAGAACTTGTAAGTATAATATCACAAGAGACAGGCATATTGTAAACTAATGGCTAAAAGAATAGAAACTAACTATCTAGATGCAATTTAAAGAGATTGAAAAAATATGCGGTTTTAAAAAAAATGGCACTGAAAACTGATTCTGGATGATGAAGTTATGCTTAATCAAAGAAAATGTTGAAGATGTCCCCAATAGTGACATGGTAGATATTAACTTGACCAACTAAAAAAAAGAAGCCCTATCTTCCCAAATCAAACCTTTGACAATCAGTTTACAATAAAGTTGCTTTGAAGTGAATCATTTTTGTAGAATAAGTGATGTTCACTTTTACAATAATGTGACTTTTAAATAGTGCGGCAATAAATTAAAGACTTAAGTGACTCACTTTTTATTTTATTTTATTTATGTGAGATACACTTTTACAATAAAGTAACTTGAGAATAGAAATTGCATGCACTAAAAAATAGCTTGGTAAGACTTGAACTCAAGACTTATCAAGGAGCAAAGCAACTTTGGACCATGTGAGCTAAGTTTAAAATGTACGTAAAAGTATGGAAAGAGGAAGAAGACTTTTTTTTTTCTTTTTTTGAAACTCTTCTCTCTCATTCTCCGTGCTTGCTTTATTTTCCTGCAAATCACACAAAAAATGAAAAACAAAAACATAAAACTTTTTCCACACAATGGGGTTAGATCTTGGTTACCTTACGCAGAAAGTCTACGTTTTCAAATTTTCTCGTTGTTTCTGATTTTCCGTGATCGCACAAGGTGCACGGCAAAGAGCATACGTAGCTGAGAAGACAAGAAAAAAAACTTTCCCTCACTGTTTCTGATTCGCCGTGATCGCACAAGGTGCATGACAAAGACCATACGCAACCAGGGAAGGCAACAGTCCGAGACTAAAACAAAAAAATCTAATAATAAGACTGATAAAATATGAGAGATTTAAAAAAAATAAAACAAATCCATCACTGTAACATTATAGCTTCAGATTTGCCGAAATGGGTGTTTCTAGAACAAATGGAAACAGTTTTCGATGAAACAAAAACTATTTCCAAATGGAAACGATGCTCCGAAAGCAATGAAACAACTCCCACAAGCCAAAAATGCACAAAATATCCAGAACCAGAAACCCTTTCAAAGTTTCGGCAACATCGGTTCCAAATCTAGATCAAAACCGAAAGCGGCTCTTCATAAAAGCCCTGATACCATGTTTGGGTACATAGGGTACTCCCAAAAGACCGAACACCTTTAGAAATCTCTTCACACAAAGATATCACAGATCAACACACCAATGTTTGTCACGTGGTTAAAACCCTCGAGAGGGAAACAGTCCACGGCCCTAGCCAAATAACTACTTGGAGCAATTTATTATGCAAAAGAAAGAAAGTTACATGAGCTTCTCATAATCGATCAACTAGCCAAGGACCCTCTATGCTCTTTAAATAGAGATCATAGACCAATCGGGTGTTAAGCCACGGATCAATGGCAGGTATGATCTAAGAGAAGTTGAACCGTTGGATCACTCTATGTCTAGAACATATCGTGACCATCGGATTAGAATATTTACAAATGCATACTAATGCATATTAAAGAAACACACTTTTACCTAACGGATATATTACACAAGTTGATCTTAACTAACTCCTAAGTGTCTAAATATCCTAACACTTTTCCAATCCCACTTGTGTTAACAATTTGCTCTCTCAACAATCAGCAAACAAGACAAGCATGCTATATAATGGTGTTAGACCTAGTCTAGCATATATAATCAATAATGTATAAGAATTAAAAGCATCCATGGATTCAATATTCATTTAAATTCACATCATTGGAAAGAAAAAGATATTTCTATTAATATAAATCAGAGATTACAAGAATGACAACCTCTGTCAGCACGTCTGCAAACTAGAGAAACTGAGTCCTCCACCACCTCAATCCTCCATCTCTCGATAGCAAGATCACTAACAAAGGAAATCTTGGGAAGAACACCAAGTGCTCCAAGGGACAAAGGGATGCAGACTCAAGTATAAGCAAGCTACGGCAATAATGGACTATAGTTTTATTTCTCTTCAATTCCTCCTCTTCAATGTATACAAAGGGTTCCTTATATAGTGCTTCAATGGGGTAATGGAAGGTCAAATCCGAGCGATCTCGAGGCATATGGAAGGCCAAGAGACAAGTGACTCAGATCCACATCAAGGAAAACTCCAAAATATTTGGCCTTTTGCACACATCCCGATGTACACGGGTTTAAGGGTTATATCCGTGTATATACGTGAGAGATGGTTTCAAAGTCGCGTATAGCAAATAACATGTGTTTTTAGGGATGATCTTGGAAACATCAAAGGTACAAAAATAGTCCATGGGGTCCAAAGAGTCTGTAGAGGGACAGGGAAGGCAATAAATGTGTGATCTACCATGTGTGGTAAAATCAGTTGTAACAAGAGGCTTAGGTCTTCCTTTCATATTTGGACAAGGCTCAAAACAATTTTCAAGCAGATGGGGCCACTAACATATGAAAGGCATTATGAAGCAAAACTGGCATTAGAAATTATGAAATGTCATAGCATCCCAATGGGAAAAGAGTGGCATCTAGTCACTAGATATCACAATATAGCTTTGCCACCTCCATCTCAGTCAGCTCAAAAACACCTAGATCGTTTTCTCAGTAGCCACAGACTACACAACAAGCTCCTCCTCAACCTCGACAGTTTACATAAGTACCACTTCTAACACAATAATACACAACATAAAGTACTTCACTGGAATTCATGCCACTTAAAGGTTCACTCCATCGTGGAAATCCAGCATACACAGAGATTATGCAAAGAATGATCCAAATCAGTATCTCACTTGGCTACTCACCCGCTCCATCTCAGCAAACAATGTGTGGACAACAATAACCCTCTCAAGGAAAGAAAAGAGGCGAAGGCAGGAAAAATAACTTTAAAATACAATCTATGTTAAAATGTAATATTGCAATGTAAAAAATTAAATAGTGAAAAACTAATACTTTTCTGTTAGAGGTCAAATCAAAATCAAACTGATTGCAAGTGCCTCAAAGACCTATATATTGTAGCTCAACGAAGAGAAAATGGCCAGAAATTTTAGAACTAGAAGTATTCTTTCTATGTTGTTGAGTCGGATGTATATTTTTTATATGTAAATATTTTGGATAGAAATTAATGAAATGAAGTCTTGTAGATTATTCATTCTATGTTTATCTTTTATGTTTCCAATATATTTCTATGAGGATTCATCAGAATGTGGATACACCGAGTGCTATATTATTTTATCTGAATTGAGAATCATGGATGCTCTGTTCATGATTAATTTTGGATGTTATTACAGAAGTTCAAAGTTCATTTGATTATGCTATGAATTTTAATACATCTTATGTTTCTCTGTATATGGAATATTTTTGTATATTTTTCTATTGTGGAATGTATTATTGTCAAAGAAACATAAATATCTAGTTTTATCCATTTCAAAGTGTAAAGAATTACTAAATTATGTTCATTACAACTCAATACATTCAAATCCTATATTCCTTTAGGAAATTCATCCGTCGGTGCTTCCTAATGTTAAATATTTATCTTCATCATTTCATATCTTTTCATTTCCTGTTTGTTCTTCCTATCTCCATCAAATTCCTCTATTCAATTTTCCTTTGCATTCACAATTTTATTCACTAAACCTGTTAAATATTTTGAGCATTTGAAACAATGACTCAAACCCCAATCTACACTACAATATAACTCCAATATCGTAAAAAGTTGAGCCTCATCATGCATGGGATTGTTTTTTCTTCAACCTAGTTCAACTCTAAAACTAACACCCCCTGCGCCCCCCCACCCCCCCCCCCCCCCCCCCCCCCCCCCCCCCCCCCCCCCCCCTCCTCTCCCTAACTCTTACTAACCCCCTCCCTCACTCTCTCACCCCCTAATTCTTCCCTACCTCTAACACCCCCTCCTCCTCCTCCTCCTCATCTCTCTCTCTCTCTCTCTCTCTCTCTCTCTCTCTCTCTCTAACATCAAAAGAGACCCTCATTAGCTTGCACCATCCCCACAAGGTTCTCTAGCTAATTGGAATATTGTTTATTAGTAGAGAAATAAACCTCCAGCTCTCTTCTCCTCCTCAACATTATTATCAATTCTCTCTCCATTTATACTTTTCATAGATCATAGGGACTTTTATTTCAAGTTTAAAAACCAATCAATCCAAACATACTTAATTTCATCTTTATTTAGTTAATTTTGATATAAAATTGTCACCTTCTCCATTATATTTGTGTCACTCTCCCACACATTTTCACTCAACAAATATGATGTTCATTTACTCTTTTATATGCTTTTGTTGAAGTCAATTCATAGGATTTCTTATCATTTTCAAATATTTTTCAATTTCACCAACTTATTTTACAAGATTATTGGGAATGTCCCTACATTTGTATATCATTTCCTTTGAAACTCATAAGCTTTTAAACCTTTCTTCCAAGTTTACCAGTAAGGTTTTATGAAAGTTGTGGAATGGAGTATCATCATTTGTACATGGACACTTGGGTATGAATGATTTATGCCCATGAGGCATACATGTACTTTGTTGGGGATAGAGCTCTTTATAGCAAGGTGCAAATTAATTGGTTCCTAATGGTTTCTGTACATTTCTATGAATATCTTGCAATACTTAACAAAATAAGATATACCACATAAAACTAGTTAATCCCCTTTAGTGTTTTCCAATATGCTTTGGCAAATGAAAAGAAATATTTCAATGATAATAAGGAAGCTCTTTATGACATCTATTTTATTGCTTCTTTCTCACATTATCACATCTATTTTATTACTTCTTTTTCACTTTATCACATCTACTTTACTTTTGTTTTTTATTTCATTTTTACAATTTTTTTGTATTTTTAAAAACATTTGTTATTTAATAATATTATGGAAACATAAATGGCACTATATAACTAAATTATTAATTAATACTATTATACTAATTATAAAAATAATGAAAATGATTATAAGAATGAATTATGGTTATATATATAATTACGATCTAGTGAAATGTATGAGATACTTTGAGTTGGAAAATGCACATTCTTTATCTAATCAAGATCATATATATATATATATAACTTACGTGGCATTCTTCACTTTCACTTGACTTCATTTTTCAGTGACCATAAATAGCTAAATATTATCGCTACATGAAAAAATATCGTGTTTTCAAATTTCGGAAACAGCTCTAAGAATAATAAGTTCAACAGCTTTAATGATATTCAAGTTTCAAATATTATATCTCCGCGTGTAATCATTGGAATCATAGCAATTTGTAGAAAATATGTGTTTTGATACTTAATATAAGCATCTTAGAGGATATGCCTCTGTAATAATTCGTGTTTGTTAAAACACAGATCCTCAAAGCAATTTCAGAAATAATGAGTTTCAGCAGATCAATAACTTAATGATGGTCAAATAGCAATTGCAGAAGAAAAGTATTTTAATATTTAATACAGACATCAAATTGGATAAGCAACACAAGAAAAGTATTTTAATACTAACCCAAACATAAGAATTTAACGATAAGAATTTGTAATTATAACGAGTGTTTGATTATGCAATGACAATTTAAATATAAAGAAAGGACTCATTGGACATGAATCTAGAGGTGTACATTTTCAACGTCAACGCACATGGTTGGGAAGATTCCAATGGAGCATAGCAGCTTCAGAGCTTTCATTGTTGCTTGTTTTACATATGTTTATAAAGAGCTTTCATTGTTGGTTGATTCGTGTACATATGGTGTGCATTTTATGGAGTTATTACAATGGAATGGTAGAAAACGCGGTGAAATCCAAAGATATTATGAATCGAATACTCAAGTAATTGATTATACGTCGACAGACGATTCTTTCGAATACCCTGCTCTGCTCGGGGCGTTGTTCAATCGGTTTCTCAACTGCGTTATACGTCGACAGACAAAGCCGGTGTCTTCATGTTTCTGGAGATCAGTGCCTAACAGCTTCACCAACCCTTGCTTTTTCTAACAACTTCAACTTCACCAACCTTTGCTTTTTTCCAACGACTTTAACAACTTCAACAGAGACTAATCACTAAACTGATAATTTGCACTTGGTAATTTGACGTAAACTTGTGTATATAACCGATTACAATATGATATGCGCATAAGTCAATTCTCGTCACATATTAAACTAATGTTGTGTGGCCCGTTAATCGCAAATTCAGCTTCGGTCTACACCTGTGAAAAGGCTATGTGGAACACACAATATCATCACTGTGAACGGACAGTTCCCAGGCCCAACTCTCCATGTTACAAACGGAGACAAACTTAAAGTCAAAGTGCACAACCAGGCGCAATATAACGCCACAATTCATTGGTACGTCTCTGAGTATTATATCATATTGATATTAATGCATTTTAGTCTTAGTAAATATCGGAGCAGCATAAAAAGAGTATTTTATATATATATTTGCAGGCATGGAGTGCGCCAATTCCGCACAGGGTGGTCTGATGGACCTGAATTTATAACGCAATGCCCCATTCGCCCAGGGCGAAGTTACACATATAAATTCACCATCACTGCTCAAGAAGGCACTCTCTGGTGTCATGCGCACAGTTCATGGCTTCGGGCCACTGTCTACGGAGCCTTGATCATCTTGCCAAGGCTGAGAACCACGTATCCCTTTACCTTTACCAGGCCCCATCGCCAGATTCCCATTCTTCTAGGTTTCCCGCAACTATTCTATTTTTATGTTCCTCACAAATACTCCATTGTGCTTGATTTCAATTTATGTCTTGAAATATTTGACCCGGTTTGCATTCACAGGAGAATGGTGGAACAGGAATCCTATCGACGTTGTGAACCAAGCAACCAGAACAGGAGCTGCCCCGAACGTTTCAGATGCATTCACTATAAATGGACAACCAGGCGCACTGTACAAATGTTCAAGTTCAGGTACATCTCTGGCTGCGTTAATGCATCCAAGGGACTCAAACTTTTCAGCTATTTCCAAATTTAGTGCTGGCAAAATAATTGACTAATGGCAAATGATGGATGCAGATACTTTTCGTGTCTCAGTGAAGCCCGGGGAAACAAATCTTTTACGCGTCATCAATGCTGCACTCAATACTGACCTATTTTTTTCGGTGGCTCACCATGCAATGACTGTTGTGGCTGTGGATGCTTTGTATACAAAGCCTCTTCAGACGAATTTTCTGATGCTCGGCCCCGGCCAGACAACCGACATACTTGTCACTGCCAATCAAGCTACAGGTAGATACTATATGGCTGCTCGAGCATATTCCAGTGGGCAAGGAGTTCCCTTCGATAACACGACTACCACTGCCATTTTAGAATATGAGGGAAGCTCTACCACATCAGCTCCAAGCATGCCTAATCTTCCATTTTATAACGACACCAATACTGCGACTAGCTTCGCTAATGGTCTGAGAAGCTTGGGCTCACACGACCACCCAGTCTTCGTTCCTCAGAGTGTCCAGGAGAATCTGTTCTACACCATCGGTTTAGGGTTGATCAAATGTCCAGGCCAGTCTTGTGGAGGTCCCAACGGATCAAGATTTGCTGCAAGTATGAATAACATTTCATTTGTGCTGCCAACAACTTCTTCAATTCTTCAAGCTCAGCATTTTGGCATGAAAGGAGTATTCTCCGGGGACTTCCCCGATAACCCTTCTGTGCAATTTGATTATACTTCACAGAACATAAGCAGAGGGCTCTGGTCCCCAGTGAAAG
>LPNX011234093.1:205305-220305 GCA_001517045.1 Pseudotsuga menziesii
TCTCTCGGTTATCTTTCTCTTTCAGTGACAAATCATGGAAATTGTTATATGTGATGCAGTTACATAATCAAGGAAATTGTTATATTATATATGTGTTGCAGTTAAACAAATAGAATGTGGGAAATGTTTTATTGGCGTCAGCCGTACCTGAAAAAAAATATTCCCTTAGAAAAGTCTAAGTGATAATATGATGAAAACGTAGATATGACGAACAACAAAGAATATCATGAGTGGCCCCATCCCTTGAAACAATCATTTCTTATTCTATTGCTCGTGTTAAGAGAAAATACGAGAAGTTACCAAATGCAAAGCCCATAAATATGAATGTTACCATGCAATTCTTACCTCGGAGGCCATGAGAGATTTATACATCAGGAAAACTGATAGAAAACTGATAGCTTGTAACTTTTAATTTACTCTAGAACAATTGAACATCCTCATCAGATCGAGAAACGTATTTTGTATTGGAAGTGGTAAATTCTCCTTCAATCCCACTCCCAAAAGTACTAAATTACTAATTACCCATATGCTAGGTTCTTTAAGTCAAATTAAACAGCTAGAGGATCCAAGAAAAATGCCTTGCTTTATGAAGCACAAGTGGATTCGCTCCATAAATTCTGGGGAAACTAAGAATTTATCATATGGAAAAGAAACATAATCTTAAGCTTGATCACAAAGGTATGGATCTTGCTCTTGCCCACTAACAGCATCGGATCTCAATCATTAAGATCAGAATCATAAGCTTGATAACGATCATTAAGGTATGATGGGTAAAGTGGACTAGTTCTTTTAGATGCCTACACTATTTCTTAATTTATTTATGAATGTTAATTTGATTGACCTAGAACGACTACCTGTCCCCATTTTCTGATGCTATGGTTTAACAACGGGCTCTGTTTATACTACTATTGCTTATTATGCTACTTATGCATCTGCTCCTGCTTATGATGCGTTTGCTTGTGCCTTTGCTCATGGTGCTACTGTAAGATCTGGAACTAGTGCCTACGCGTTTGCTTATGTATATAGATATGGGTATTTATCTGCTACTGTATAATTTATAACTGGAAGGTCTGTTGGTCCTGTGTCTGGATCTGCTTATGCTGCGTGTTTGGGATCTTTACCTGGTGCTGTAGGAACTACATACTCTTCATCATATACCAGATTATGTATATTCTATTTTTAGATTGCATTGTATAATAAAAAGACGTTGCAAGCAAACAGGAATCCTCGTCACCTCGGCCATAAGCAGTTTCCACTCGTTCGTTTAATTCATTATCAACCTGATTAATCAACCTTCATTGTAGCTCGGTTATATTTTGATATAACACAATGTTTCAATCCCCACCGAATTATTATTATGAATAGCAAGTAAGGAGGAATCTAGAGGTGATTTCGGTTTTGAACTATGATCTCTAAGAAAATAACATATGTTCTTAATCATTAAATCTATTTAAATGAAGTTATTTTAACCAATAAAATTTTAAAGGTTCCATAGATCAAAGTTATGGAATTGAATTTTTTTTTAATATATATATTCTTTAAATATTTTTGAAAAAATACAAATAAGAGACTCCAAGAGTAAAGCTCATTTTATTTCACTATTATTAACAAGTTTATGAAACTTTCTCATTTTTAAGTTGGGTGTTGTTGCCAGGTGCTGCTGCCACACCTACCATTCCCACTTTGGAACAAACTTGTCCTGGAAGGAATTGCTAATACAATTGGCAGGTTTGTAGCTGTCGAGGCGGATTTCCATCTCGCCTATGACAAGAGGATCGCACGGGTTCTTGTCAAGTTGGACATCTCACTGGGTTTACCTACGGAAGTTGACATCCTCTGTAATGAACGACTCTTGGTCCAGCGGCTCAACTACCTCCATGTGTCATTTCGATGTAGCAGTTGTCATGAGACTGGTCATCTTCGGCGTGCTTGTCCCTCCCTGCAATATGGATGTGTTGATTCGGGCTCGGATGTCTCTCTGACAATCACCAAACAGGTCGACCCCTCAGTACAGGAACATAATATACCAGGTACTTACTCCAATTCTCTCTCTCCTTCTGATGTTGTCTTTGATACCTTTCTAGACGCCATTGACGATTTGATTCTATCACATACTAATGTTCCTCTACCTGATTCCTCACTGGCCCCCATTCCCCTTATTGATACTTTGTCTTCGATTCCTGAGCCAGTGCATGATCAGGCACTTCCTGGTGATACCATGCCTCCTGTTTCGAACACTTACTCATCATTCAGGTCTTCTCCAACTACTGTAGGCTTGCCTCCCCATACTGCTCCTGATCATACACATATCTCACTACCTACACCTTCCTCGCACCACACCACTGCACCGACTCTACCATCTTTAACTTCTCTTGTGGATTTCCCACCACTCTCTCGCCCAAGAACTCCACTGACTTTTACTCCATCCTCCAGCAATCCTACCACATCCCCTTCTTTCTCTGACCCCTCCCTTAAAAAATCACTGTCCATTTTCACGGCTACGACCCCTACATCACCTTCCACCCTTCACCTTAACTCCATACGATTTTCCAATGTGACTGTTCGAAAAAAAAAGAAAAAAAAAAGGATAACTCGAAGGTGGACCTATCTTCTACTTCTCCTCCCTATATCCCTCTTTCTGTTCGCATCAAAGAAGCGACCCGTGGCATGCCTTCCCGGGAACTTAGAGCGATGTCTCCCCTCCAGGATGTTCTGTGATGAAGCTTTTATCCCTCAATGTCAAAGGTCTTGGAGGTATGACCAAAAATCATAACCTCTGTGCTCTCTTCCAGTCTCTTGGTCTGGATATGATTCTCCTATAGGAAACCATGTGTAGCTCTCTCCTGCTTTACTAGCCTTCCCTAAACTTCTACCTTCTTAGGAATTCTGTGCTATCAGTGCGTCGGGCCTCTCGGGAGGTCTCCTTACAGCCTGGAACCCACATAGGGTTAAGTGTCATGCCTTTCAGACTTGTGTTGGCCTCCTGGTTCAGGTCTCTTTCCGTGGATTGTCCTCCCCCATTGCCATCCTTAATGTATATGGCCCCTACAGAGATCATGAACTTTTATGGGAAAAGGCACTCAAAGGGGGCATTCTTAACATTCTGAATCTTGTCCTGGGAGGGGACCTTAACCTCACATTGAACTCCTCAGAGATTTGGGGACAAAAGGATTCCCTTGACCCCCTCACACAACACTTCTTGTCCCTTTTTGACTCGGTGGGTCTTGTGGATTTGGCCCCTCAGTATGCTGGGCCTACTTGGCGAAATGGTCGTGCGGGTGCTGATGGTATCACTAAAAGATTAGATCGATTTTTAATCTCAGCATCCATGATTCCATCTTTGGGGGTACACAGGGTGTGGACTCAGTGTGCTGACATTTCTGACCACTACCCTATATGCTTTGAATGGAACAAGCAGAGGGGTTCCTGTAACTATCCGTTTAAATTTAATCGTCCATGGCTCAATGATCCAGCTTTCTTTGAATGGTTAACAAAGCAGTGGCTTCATCTTTCCCATGGTGACTATGCACATGGTCTTGACTCCCTCTACCATAAGCTACGTATTCTTAAAAATGAAGCTAAGGTATGGATCAAGGACAAACTGGCAAGGATGGATTCCGAGTCCAATTGTCTTGACTGAGCCATTGTATCTCTCCTCTCGGGCACGTTTAATGGTATTTTCTCCAATGAGGATATGGCACAACTGACCCACCTTAGGACTAAAAAGAAGAAGATTCTGGATCATTATTTGTTGACTTGGCAATTAAAAAGTCGAACAAAATGGGCCTTGCAGGGTGATTCGAATACCAAATATTTCCACATGCTACCTTCTAGCAGGCGAAATCAAAACACGATTTGGTCTTTGGCTGATGAGGATGGTAATAGCTATGAAGATGAGGCAGCACTCAAAGAACTCGGTCAGCCACATTTTGCAAATATATTCAAGGATGATGGAGGCACTTGCTTGCTGCAACAACTCAAGGTAGTCATGCTTTATCCTAAGATGATATCAGATGAGAATGCATTTGACCTCACCTGTCCTGTTACTCTTGGGGAAATAGAAATTGCACTGAAATCTTTTAAAAAAGATAGGAGCCCTGGCCCAGACGGTTGGCCTGTGGAATTCTATCTGCACTTTTTTGAACTCATGGATCATGAATTATTGTCTACTGTTGATTCTACCAAGGTCTCAAGTATTATCCCATCCTCACTGAACTCGACCTTCCTCTCTGATACCCAAAAAAGATAAGCCTAGGACCTTTGTAGATTATAGGCCCATCTCATTATGTAATCTGCTGTATAAATTGATCTCTAAGGTCATTGCGGTCAGGATAAAGCAATTTTTGGACTCTCGTATCTCCCAAGAACAATTCGGTTTCGTTAAAAACTGTCAGATCGTTGAGCCAATTGGTATTGTTCAAGAGACTCTCCACTCTGTTAAAACAAAAAATATATGTGCCTTCATCCTCAAACTAGACTTGATTAAGGCCTTTGATCATGTAAATTGGACCTATATTTGTCTCATTTTGATCCAAATTGGGGCTCTTCTCCTGACTGTTAATTGGATTCTGGGCTGCCTCACCTCTGCAAAATTTGTTGTTCTGATCAACGGGACCCCCTCAAAGTTTTTTTTCTGCTACTCGGGGCATTTGACAAGGCTACCCATTATCTCCATTACTCTTCATCCTTGTCATCGAGGGTCTCAGCCTTTTAATCTCCGATGCTCGGAACCATGGTCTTATCCGAGGCATTCAGATCACTTCCTCCCTAGCTCTTACCCATATTCTTTTCGTGGACAATGTGATCATAATGGGAACTGGCACATTACAGGAATGGGCTGCATTTGATGTAATTCTTGAGACCTTCTGTAAGGCATCCAGTATGTGTATCAGCCTTGATAAATCTTGCTTCCTGTATAATAATATAGATGCTTTCAATTACTTGGAAATTTCCAGGGTCCTACCTTATCAGATGGAGCCGATTATTTCTAGTTTTAAGTACCTTGGATACTACATTAAACCTCTTGGCTATAGGGTTTGTGATTGGAATTGGCTGGTATAGAAATTTGAAAAGAGGATTTGTCTATGGACCCACAAGCTACTCTCTTTGGGAGGTCATCTGATTCTTGTTCAGTTTGTGCTTTCCAGTATTCCGGTTTACTAGCTAGGATTAGCTCCCATCCCAGCATCTATCCTGCACAAGCTTAGGAGCATCACATTTGCTTTCTTATGGGGAACCACCGAAAATAATCGAAGATATCATTTGGTAAACTGGCAGAGTCTCACATGGCCAAAGGAGTATAAAAAATCTACACTGGTTCAGCATTGCTCTGCGCCTTAAAAATATCTGGATGGTTCTGTCGAATGATGGATTGTGGCATTGTGTACTTACCAACAAATACATGAAACACCTCACGGTGGTTGCTTGGCTCAGAGGTAAGAGGTTTTGTACACGTGGGGTATCTACTATATAGAGGGGTTTTTTACAGACTCTCCCCTGGCTGGGAAGTCACCTTGCTTGGCAGGTGGGTAACGGTGAAGATATATTGATTGGTGTTGACCCGGTTATTGGTGTCCCTTCCTCACACAACCTTCCAGACGAGCTGAGATCCTTTTTGGAGGACTTGGACATCAATACACTCTCACAGGCTCGCAATACTTTACCAGACTCTCAGCATTACTGGTACACGTCCGAGGAGTTGTGTTTAGATGGGGTTTGGAAAGAAGCCTGTAATACATACACGATGGGTCTAGTACTTGTTGGGATATAGGGCATACCTAGGTTTTATACCATTAACTTCGCACCAACAAACAGATCCACAATGTTGGCCCTTTCGGCAACAACCTACGAACAGGTTGCAGTCTCACCCGAAATAGCTATGGGGTGCCGCAGAACTAGGTTTCTGCAAGTAGAAGAGGGATATTACTGTACCTTTAGCCTTAACAACAAATGTTTATACCAAAAAGAGCTTCGATATTCACTTAATTAGCTTCTCAGTTAGATAAAAGACGTTTCTTGCCTAACCCTTAACTGGAAATTCACAACGAAGTTAATATTAACAGTTATCTTACTTTATCACTTATCTACTTATCAATGCATAAAATAACACCATAACAGAAACAACACAAAAGAACCACAACACAATATATAACGTGGTTCACCCCCAGTGTAGGGGCTACGTCCACAAAATTGCGCTTTTATTCCACTTCTTACAAAACAACAGTTCTGATCTGCGCACTCAACAACAGATCCGCTCTTCAAGTTTAACTGCGCACTTAGCTGCAGTCCTTTCTTACAATCTCTAAGCTGCGCACTTAGCTGCAGTTCCTTTCTTTACAAAACCCTCTGCACACACAGCTGCAGAGGTCGTCCACGCACACAGCTGGGACTTGACCTTAAAACCCAAAAGATAGATCTATCTTCTTTGCATCAAATGATCCTCATTTCATTAGATGATCTTGACATATTTACATGAGTGCCTATTTATACAAGTGCACTATTACAAAATCATGGGCTTACACCCGAATTTTATGGAAAATTACAAAAAAGAGGGCTTTGACTCAACCCTGACACCCCTAAGACTATTTTGAGTCGCAACTCTGCTTACAAGCTTCCATAAAAACCGTGGAGTTACCAAAATTAGTGACCGTTAAGGTGCGCGCCCCAACAGGCCCCTAAGACTCACCAATGTCCCGTCCCGGGACACTCTGCTGCTTGTCTGGTGGGAGAATCTTGTTGGCAAACAGAGTGAACTGTTTGTTGAGGCCGCGCATGATATCATCGGCTGCTTGCTCCTTCTCCACCAACTCCTGCAATGCTACTGTTGATGCTTCGCTGGCCTTTTCCTATGCAAATGCATCATATTCCTTCAAAACTTTGAGTTGGTTGTCCACAGCAGTGCTCAACTTCAAGGCCTCGTCGACAAGGGGCTGCATAGAATTTTCCAACAACGTTGCTTTCATTTTGTACGACTCAATTTCCTGCTGGAGTTCATTGCTTTGCTTCACCTTGAGCATCTTCTGCATAGGAGGCAGAGTCTTAATTTCTGTTTTCACTGCACCCAGCTCTGCCTGTCGCTACTTGATGGTTTCTTGCAGCTTTTCTACTTCTGGATTTTCCTATAGTTTCATCCAGGTGTCGATGCTTTCTTCTAGTAGTTTTGCTACGCTGCTCACAAGATCGATGATATTCGTTGCTGAGACCTGAATATCTCTGCGACGCTGCTTCCTGACCTCTGGTGGACTCTTCAGCGTGATGCGAAGTTGAAGCTCCACGATCTGAGCCTCATGTTCTGCTTTTAGCTTTTCAATCTCGCTGCGAGACTGTTGTGCATAGTCTTTCAGCTTAGCAATTCTTTACTTTGGTTCTTCCTCAGCCTGTATGTCGAAGTCAAGAAGATTTCGACATGCCTCATCCAACACTCGTACCAGTGTAGCCTGCTTACGTTCTGTGTCCCACTTCCTCTGCTCCGCTTCTTCAAACTGTGTTGCGAGGCTCGCATTCTACTTCATGGTTTTTTCCAACTATATTTGTGAGTAGTGGTCTCGTGCCTGGATCTCCTTCATGATTGCTAATTGACAGAGATGCAGCTCCGTCATAGACAACTTGGTGTAATCTATCCCGACTGTCATGGTCATCTCCGAGCAAGACACTGCGTCAGTTATTATGAGGGCTGCACTTGACACTTGTCCTCTGTTATCTCTGGCTGGCCATTGCCTTGTGCATCGTTTTGTGCCCTATAAGCATCATATGTTCGCTCACGCATAAGGTCAAAGCTGTGACATTCCTCTTCGTTGTGTCCTCCTGACTTACAGAACTTGCAATAGGGATTCTTAGGGACTTGCACATATCTTTGTAGAAAATAGTAGTCTTCAGGTCGATGCTGGCCAGTTGTTCTACAAATCTCACAATATAGAACATTAGGATTAAATGGGTTCGACGCACCAGTATTCAGGTAATTTCTTAGCGCAAGGCATTGTTCCTTGTCATGACCTTCTATCCTACATCGTGTACACCACACCTCTTCACGAATAGATTTCCCTTTTTTCATGTCATGCAGCTCCAAAGCCATTTCTGCTAACTGCACTTGTATTTGTGCTATGCCAGAATTATCTTCGACAGGGGCTGTCTCTGGTTTCATGGAAATCTCCAAAGCCTCTTACTAATCAACAACCTTCTGTTGCATGAGTGGCATTCTGATATGAGGTAATAAGGCTGCAATGAACCATTCTTTATGCTGCGCTGGTCCAATAGTGAAACTAACTTGATCTAGCAGAACTTTGAACCTCTGATCAAAGTCCCAAACTGATTCACCTCGTCTCTGCTGAATCTCTTTCAATTCAGTTATACACTGTGATTTTGACTTAGACTTCTTGAACTCTTTGATTATTGCTGCTTTAATATCAGCCAAGACATGGTTCTGAGTACTAAAAAACTTCATAAACCAAGTCAAGGCTCAGTCTCTAAAAGAAGTGACCAGCTGCGCTCTTCTTACACCTTGATCCAAAATGTTCTTAGCTGTCCACACAGCTTCGCGTAAAAACCAAAACTGTTCTGGATCCTTTGATCCAGTTCCTTTGAAAACTGGGAGCTTGATATCATCAGTCATATGGGCCATAGTGGACTGAGGGGGGGAAGAACTTACTAGGGTAGACTGACCTGCGCCCGGAATACTCGGGCTAGGGTTACTACCAGACTGCGACGGGTTCCCAGGGGTAGCAGATCTTCACTGGGGGGTTATAGGAGGATTTCTAACAAAAGGGGTTTCTTCAGATTCAGGGTCTTCTGGCATATACTCGGTATTCTGACCTATGGTATAGGATTCTAAGTTTCTCTTGTATCTTTTACCACTTCACAGCAAACCACTTTGCTCGTCGGAGTTACTTTCACTTCCAAACATAGGTTAGTAAAAATAATTCTAGCAATCTGATTCTATAAGCAATATTCCCTTCTCAGCCAAGAGCATTTTAATTTGCAGAATAAAGGAATTTAGGTACTTACCCCTTGGTCCTTTGAAGAACTGCCTTTCAGCTTCGCTAAAAGAGGTACTTGTGTCAATGGAAAATTCTGTCACAAAAGCTTCAAGGGTTCGCGTTGTCCAGAAATCAACAGCTCACGATATCGCGTTATTCACTCTTTTCAATATATTAACTCTTACTGGGGTCCAGTCAGGAAACTGATCTTCTTGGAAGTTCGTCCTTCTCTCTGTCAACCTGGATAACCACTGGTGCAATTCTATGTGGATACTACCAAAGAAAATTTCGTAAATATCAGCAAAAACATACCTTTGCAAGAACTCATCTGAGCTACAACGAGGATCCTTATTTTCTTGTTCAGCAAATTTCTGATAGGTAGCTTCAACCCAATCACCGATTTCTTTTACTGAGGGCCTCCAAAACATAGCCCTACAGGTACGATGTAAATACCTCTTTAGCAGATACTAAGTTCAACCGGCAACGGAACCAATTTGTTGGGCTATAGGGCATGTACCCAGGTTTTATACCATTAACTTCGTACCAACAAACAGACCCACAGTGTTGGCCCTTTCGACAACAACCTGTGAACAGGTTGCAGTCTCACCCGAAACAGCTATGGGGTGCTGCAGAACTAGGTTTCTGCAAGCAGAAGAGGGATATTATTGTACCTTTAGCCTTAACAACAAATGTTTATACCAAACAGAGCTTCGATATTCACTTAATTAGCTTCTCAGTTAGATAAAAGACGTTTCTTCCCTAACCCCTAACTGGGAATTCACAGCAAAGTTAATATTAATAGTTATCTTACTTTATCGCTTATCTACTTATCAATGCATAAAATAACACCATAACAAAAACAACACAAAAGAACCACAACACAAGATATAACGTGGTTCACCCCTAGTGTAGAGGCTACGTCCACAAAACTGCGCTTTTATTCCACTTCTTACAAAACAACAGTTCTGATCTGGGCACTCAACAGCAGATCCGCTCTTCAAGTCTAACTGCGCACTTAGCTGCAGTCCTTTCTTACAATCTCTAAGCTGCGCACTTAGCTGCAATTCCTTTCTTTACAAAACCCTCTGCGTACACAGCTGCAGAGGTCGTCCACGCACACAACTGGGACTTGACCTTAAAACCCAAAAAATAGATCTATCTTCTTTGCATCAGATCATCCTCATGTCATTAGATGATCTTGACATATTTACATGAATTCCTATTTATACAAGTGAACTATTACAAAATCACGGGCTTACACCCGAATTTTATGGACAATTACAAAAAAGAGGGCTTTGACTCAACCCCGACACCCCTAAGACTATTTTGAGTCACAACTCCACTTACAAGCTTCCACAAAAACCGTGGAGTTACCAAAATTAGTGACCGTTAAGGTGCGCGCCCCAACAATACTCTGTGGTATACGACTCACAACACAATCGGATTCTCTTGTTTGGGACTTTAACAAAAAGGATAGCTCTATCTCTGCTAAACATGTATATGACTGCATTGTTAAATCTTATTCCCCATATTTTGCAATCGGCTTCACACTTTAATATGGTCCAGTGCTCTCCCTCGCAAAATTGGATGCTTTATATGGTTGATATTAAGGAAGAAAATTCTTACGTGGGATAACCTTCAAAAACGGGGGCGATCTGGTCCAGGTATATGTGCTCTGTGCTATTCTGATGAGGAGTCTGTCATACATATTTTCTCACATAGCACGATATGGAATAACGTTCTTGATCACATATGTGATCAGTTTCAACTGCCTCCTCCTCCTCTCCGAGACTCATTTGCTATATTTGTGGAAAATTTGGCTGTAATTTTCCCTAGGCACTCGGCTCTATGTTCTATCCCATTCCATATGATGTGGGCCATATGGAAAGCACGGAGCCTATCCTTATTTGAAGGGAATAAGAGGACTATTCTTAACATCGTGCATCAAATCACAAATTATGTGCAAATGTATTCTTCTCAAACTGTCAAATTTAAAAAAGTCAGGAAGATTGGGCATCCTCCCTATATGATATACCCATGTGAATTTTTCGATGGTGCCTCTACCACAAATGCAGCCGGTGTTGGATACAGCTTGTACTTGAATGAGTCTCACTACTTCGAGTTCGTGCTGGGGGTCGGAAATGGATCCAATACAAAATCAGAATTACTTAGCCTATGGGCTCTTCTGCTCTCATCCCAGATGATGGGGATCCCCTTATCCCACATATTTGGTGACTCTCTAGTTATCATTAATTGGGAAAAGGGATCCACTTCTCTCTCCCCTCCAGAACTCTATCACTGGTATCGGGAAACTCAAAAGTTAATTACTAGCTTTCAGGATCTGTCTTTCAGCCACATCTACTGTGAACACAATCAGATTGCAGACCGTCTCTCTAAAACTGCTCTATCTTTGTCTCCGGGTTATGGTTGTTTCTCTGAATTTATGGAGGACCATTTGGTCACATATGATACCTTTCAACTCTTTTGAGTCTTGTTCGGGGAGCTTACTCCTCTATTTGATTTGTTGATTTGTTGTTGTTTGAGTGGCCTCTTTTAGATAGCTGATCTGATCCCTTTGGCTCACGGTAGATGGGGTTTGATGAGATTGGTCCCCTCCATGATGAGACAATTTTACTGATGGGAACCTTCACTCTTTTGTCTTGCCTTTCCCCCTGGCTGCGACTGGATGTGACTTATTATCATATGAGCTGTATTCTCTCTGAGATGTAACCCATTTCTGGGATGGTGCTATTGATGCCCTTTGATTCTTAATAAGAATAACAAGGACAGGCTTTTTTCTTCCTAAACAAAAAAAAAATTGGGTTTTGAGAAAAGGATTTATAGAAAAGGTAAAAGCTTTATTATTATTATATTAATAAAGGGTTTAAGAACTTTTTCATTTTTACTTAAGTTTTGGGAAAAGGATTTATGGAAAAAGTAAAAACTTTATTATTATTATTATTATTATATTATTAGAAGGATGGGAAAGCATAAGCATAATTTTTTTTTTTTTTAAACCTTGCATTTTTAAGTTGGTTTTTGGGAAAAAGATTTATGGAAAAAGTAAAAGCTTTATTATTATATTAATAGAAGGATGGGAAATTATAAGCATGGACAAAGGGGACCAAGGGATAATCTTAGGAACTTAGGGAAGGAAGAAGTTTAGGAAATAGGTTTTAAGGAAGGTAAAATAGAAAATGGTTAGTATTAGGATAATGTATGGGTGTTGGATTTTTTTTTTTTGTTGAATGGAGAGTATTGAGGGAGGTTATTTTGGTATTTAGATGTTAGACACAACAACAATATCAATAATGGATTTAACCATGAATTTATCGCGTGACGGGAAATTGGCAATTCTTAGCTAATAAAACAAAAATGAACATTTTTTTCAAAATTTTTATTTACTATCGAGAGTGTCAAATAAGCTCACAATTAGGGAAAAAAATGCAAACGATCAACATGGCGACCTGAACATTGTGACATGATTGACATGATGATATAAATGAAATTATTTTGCAAAAATTTCAATAGGTTTTTCTTTAGTGTCATGCTTCGACCTCTCAGAGGCATCTCGATGTTGAGCATCAACAAATTCTATCAATAGTTTGGTTCTCTATCTAAAAATGAAAACTCGTTATGGAAAAGTTGTGCGTTATCGGATATCGGATATTTATTTGGATCCAGGAATTTGCATGGGGTTTTGACATATGTGAATGGCATCGACATTTGAATCCCTTAACTTGGCCTGAAGTTTTACACCAATTTGCATTAGCAGCAGGTTTTGGGCCCTTATGGAAGAAATGCAAATTTGTACAGGAGTACATACTGGATGAAAATGAGGAGAAGCATTTGATTATATTAACTTTAAAAAATTCATGATGCTTCTAGGATACTTACTATGTAGATGATTCATCTTGATATATACTATTGAAATTCATCAATATAGCTCTCTTCTTTTGAATTTTTCTGCATATTTGAGTTGATGTGTCTTCTCTTTTTCATATGGAAAATGTGTCCTTGTAATACTTTCCTAGTTATGTGTCTCATTAACATAGTTAGTAGACTCAACTTGGAAAAATAACTCACTGAGACAAAAGAGTCAAGAGTTTGACTTGACTTGGGAAAAAATTGGCAAGTAAAAGAAATTAAACAATTCATTTTTTTATATTAAAATAAGATATTTAATTTCTTATTCTTGTGAGCTTTAACGGATCTGTCGCGGGATGAATATTGCTTACAATCAGAGACAAGCTTTGTTCAAATACAAAAACATCTTCGAACTTCTCATTTCTGTAAATCATAGAACATTAAATGAAACCATTCAATGCCTCAGAGAGAGTTGGGACTCACAGGTCGATAATCATACATCGGAATGCTTGTCTGAAAACATGGGGATGTGAAAAATAGAAATCGACCACTACTAAATGTTATTCATTAACTTGATTGGTCACTAACACTCATGATATTTAATACACATTATTACATAATATATCAAGGATCCTAATATATTATTGAGCGTCACTTATTCTAAAACCTCGTCTTAACACGAAATACAATTTTTTTAACTCCCCTCAATATAAAATTCATAGGAACTTACTCAGTAACTAAGAATAACTACAAAAGTCGAAGGGAGTTCTTGTTCAGTCTTCAATAATGCAACACTTCTTTGGTTCTTAATATCTAAACACTACATTCTGTTGTATGATGCAGGTTGTGTTGGTAAAGAAATGTATGCAATGTGATATCAACCAAGTTTTGCATTGGGACATCAAAGGTAATTTCTTGACTTTATCAATATTTTTACTTGTCTTTCTTTCATTATGAGATATGATTATTGAAACAAGTGTTTGAACATGGCATTTTATGCTTTAAATATAATATTATTTGTTAGTTTCAATAATAATGGGATTCTAAATATTATGGATTTTTTCATGACAAGATCTTTCCGTAGTGACCAAAATTGAAACCTGACCAATAGAGTAATCACATTGTGATATAGGTAAGTGAAATATGACCTATTCTATGATCGCAATCAATTTTGTCTATATTATGAATGCTTTCTTGTTTACAATGCAAAATCTAGATGGAACTTCTTTAGGGTGTTGATTTTGCATTATAATGTTATGCGTATCCCCCTAGAGCTTCCATTTCTGGCTTCTTTGTTTCTTTATGTTAGAAATAGTAAGCTCACTGCCATTGAGTATTCTTCTAATATGGAAGGTTTTGCATTCATATTTAAATGGATGTTGTTCATAGTCTTGACTCCTTTGGTAGTTATACCCATTTCCAACATATGCACAATGACTATAGAGTATTGTTATATGCCTTGTCATGATTGTAGTTTGTTAAGTATATATGATTCTATTCCTTATCCCAGTGTTTCAAATCATGCTTGGTTTTCCAAAGAAAAAGATAAAAAGACACCCTCATCCTATACTCTATGGCCCCATGAATATACTTATATCCAATATTGTTGGGGATCATGTAGATCTCCCAGTGCAAGCATTACAACATCACCCTGGGAAGCAAATAAACATTATGAATTGGCATCACAATATATCCTAACCATTTTTCATTGTGGATCTACTCATTATCTTTATGAAAGAAGGAACTTTGCTCATCCCATGGTGGATAGGATCCATGTGAAGCACCAACTATTGGGTTGATCATCCTCTTTTGATTCTCCTTATTGCTCCACTTATACATGGATCTAGGAGGATCATGCTTATTTATTGTATTCTTGGCATCCACACTAAGATAACTGTTGTTGATAGGTATCATATAGTGGTACACGTACGGTTGCTAGGGAATAGTGATTTTTGCAATCCCATTAAGCCAGTTTCTTGAGTTTTGTTCAAAATTCCTATAAAAGGTTTATGGATTTCATAACTTGCTTGATCATATATTCTGAACTTATACAATATATCATCTTTTTACAACCATTAGATACTCAAAGTTGCGATTGATCCTTTTACCATTATAGAGGACTCTGTAAGTTAGGTTCCCAAATTCTTAAAGGGTGCTAGCT
>LPNX011234093.1:225305-246037 GCA_001517045.1 Pseudotsuga menziesii
CAATTGAGGAGCTAACAAAGGCAATGTATTCTTCCCAATCTTCCCCCTAACTCAAGAGTATGTAGACACAATTTCTCAATATATTTACCAAGCTTGGGGAATTTCCCATTGAGGAGCACCATAGAGCATCTCTACCATTTTTTTTCTTGGAATTGAGGAGCTAGCAAAGGCAACATTGTTCCCAATCTTCCCCCTATCTTGAGTATCTAGACACAATTGAGCAATAAAGAAACCAAGCCTGGGTAGTTTCCCATTGAGGAGCTAGCAAAGGAAACCATATATATCATTGATCATTGTGGTCATGGGAAACTCACGCAATCGAGCAAGAAAATCAGCAAGGAAGCGGATACCCAATGAAATCCTTGAATAAATTAGAGAGAAGAAAAGAAATGACATGACCAATTGAATACGCTATATGGACACTCAACCAATTCCGGTTGTTGAGGATGCCACAGTTCTTCCTACCAATCCACATAAAGAAAGACAAAAGCATTCGCTCGAGGGGCATTCGGTCACCATATCAGTAGAAGAACAAGCACTACATGGCATTGATCAAGGAGTAAAACATAGGTTCACATCAAGGCCACCTGGAACCTTTGCAGATTTAATTGAATGTGGGTATACAAGTGATGAAGTTAGAGACATTGAATGCCAAAGTTATGCTCGAAGAAGATAATGTTGTTCAGACCACTCAAGAGGATTTCCAATTGCCACCGTCCGACCGTCAGGAAGATACGGAAGGACATGAAGCTCATGTTCAAACACCAGACCGACCAGGTGATATGGTACAGGGTGCAATTCCAACCTCCCTACCTCCATTAGCAACTTCACGCCGAAGAACTCCAAAACGTATACAAATCGATGAAAGCCTCATTGGTTCTCTTGAAGGTATGCTGTCTAAACGTAGTATTGCATATCAATCTCAACAGATACTTGTCAACTATTTTGATTCTAAATGTGATGGACATAAATTTCGTTGTTAAAATCTAGGTCTATGACTGTTGTTGGGAAAAACTTAAGGATAAAGATGATAAACAGATCTGAACCAAGTTCTTATGTTGTCAGAAGTTTGGTAGATTCATTTAGTAATATTGGAAAGAAATCTCGTTCAAAGGATCGTAATGCAGCTCATCGTGTGTTGTCACAATCAATCATGAACAAAAGCACCAGGGGCCATCGCCTTCTTAATCCTAAATCCAAACTTGTAGGATTGGATATCAAAGCACTGCGTAGGTATTGTTCTAGAAGAGAACAACTTGACTCTAGTGAAACAGATGTCTAGTCCTTTGTTGGCAGGTTTCCACGCTTCGAAATGAAGCTCATTGATGCGGTAAAGGGACTGGTGCAAGAGTTTTGGCGTGACAATAGTAGACCTTCATCCAACCAAAAAGATGTACTAAAATTGAGAATGGGTTCAAGGGATTGTGAGCCCCACATTAAACATTTTCTTGACATGACACAAACAGAATTATATGAGATATTTAGGCATGAACATAATGAACTTAACTTGGGCCAAAGATCCTTCGAGAAATGCAAACCATGGTATGTTAAAATAAACACAACTCGTAACACATGTTGTCGATATCACATTGAGTATGCTTATTGTTATGACACATATATACATATATTGCATGTTTTGGATAACACTCTTGTGCAGGAATGCTCAACTACATTGCCACCGATATCATCTAGAGAGTTTATCCATAGCATCTTGTGTAGAAGGACAGAAGGTTGCACATTTTATCAAAGGCCTTGCGTATATGGGACATGCCCAAGGTGTGGTGGAATGACATTTTTAGACAAATGCATACATGTCACCGATGAGCATGAACTTGGGAGACATGAAATGAACTTGTAGTCATTCAAATATGTCACGTATGATATCGGTGGAGGGAATGAAACGAAAAAAATACAATTGGTCACCTCTTAGGTTATCAACAAGTTCCTGAATAGTATTTTTTCCTATATTGCTACTTCATATATGTAACACCTATTGATCTATACATCTTTATTGTTGATCTACCAGGTACTGGTATGCAACTTCATGGAGGAATTCTTTGAAAAGACACAATTGTATGCAAAGCATGTACATGTGGCTTGTTGGAAAGATGAGCAGTTTAGAGCGTGCAGGGATACATTTCCTATTGGAACTATATTATCAGTGGTCGATTTTGCAGAAAACTACACTCTTCAACCACAAAACGAGATTCAGAGTCAATATTATGACTCAGATCAGGTTAGCATAATGGTCCATATCACCTATAGACATGGGGAAGATAGTACTGAAGAGAACAGGTTTATATTGAAGGAGTATCACTTTTACATAAGTGATGACAGGTGTCATGACTTGGCTTTCGTACAACACAACTTTCAGTTGTTGTGACAAACACTTGGAGGATAACAATATACATATGGAACAACATTGGATATCATCTGATGGTTGTGCGGGGCAATTCAAAAATTCCCATGTCTTCCAATGGTTGTGTATTCTCCACAAGAGGCACAAGGTGCCACATATTTGGAACTATTTTGAGATCGAACATGGAAAAGGGGAACATGATGGAGCAGGCGCATGCATCAAGAATGCATTACGTAGGCAAGAGATGAAATTCACAACTATTTCGCTCATCCGAGATGCAAAGACCATTGTTGCATGGTGTTATTTAGTGATGGGGCAGGGAGCCAAAAGGCAAGAAGACCAATCATCTCAAAAAGCACATGTACATAGATATTTTTGGGAGGTGGTCGATGTATATCGATCACACCTATATGAGTGCAAGATCGTCCAAGGAACTCGTGCATTCCATTCAATTAGGATGTCAAACAATGCTATACTTGAAATGTGGACAAGGAAAATCTCTTGTATTTGTTATCCATGTAGCAGTGGTGAATGGGACAACTGTGAATCCACAGATTGGGTTGACAGTTGGGATCGTGTATCACTCCCCATTGGTCAACAATTAACTTCAGAACTATCCTAGTTGGAGGAGGGCCAGTCAAGTATTTCACATGACTACGACCACATTTCATATCTCATACAACCAGGTTCGACTATTGTGTTGATCACTTTGAAATGTTTGATGACTAATTGTGTTTAGTTAGCTGACTCCTAGCTCTACACTTTATTTTATGCAGGGCACATATACGTAGTGGTTTCCCTGAGAGACAATGAATGACACACTGACTACTGGCTAGCATGTTGCTTGGATGGGAAGCAGACCCTCATTGTCTCATTAAGCGACTCCAAGGGCAATGATTTTCCAATTGGGTCGATGGTTATCAAAGGAGAATATTTGACACAGGTTTCTCACGCACAAAAGAAAAAGGTTATGTATTTGAAGATTATAGACCAGGTCAAATTGTATACCATTATACAAACTTAGTTATTGGCACAAACCTGCAACTGCAAACAATGCCAAAAAAGAACTCATCAAAGTCACAATACTTGTTGCCTTACTTCAAGCACGAGAGGCTAAAGGATACCATTGCTATTAGAGGTGATCCCGATGGTCTAGTCGAATGACCACAGGTAGGTAGTCAGGTATGTGGTAATCAGATATTTTGGTTTCATGGTCTCATTGATTATTTAAAGTTTGATACATTGAGCGCTTGATATATTGATAAATTCAATATACTTCTACAATGGATTTGTTGTATTATATTGATACTTACATGACTCATGCCTTATAGCCCAAGACCATTATCTACCACTCTATCTGGGATATGTCTATTGCATTTTCCTTGAATCTCAAATTTGATCCTATAAGGACATCTCCTTGAATTTGATAATTATATCCTTCACTCTGATCATTTGCTTCTCCATGAGAAGCCCTAAACACACTTGCACGACCCACCAGAAGCCCTTTTGATGCATGGTTTCCATTCTATGCCCTGGGTAGGGATTCAACAGGTGTCCCTGAAATCCTATAGGAGGTGGGATTCTACATGCGATAGAATGATGGTTGTTGCTTGGATCAATGAACCGTCGGCTTCGTTGGATTCAGGACATTAAGATAGTGATGTTGGAGGCCCTCTAATCTGGTTACATGATAAGAGACCATTTTTTTGGTCAATTTTGGAAACTAGGGTTTTGCTCAATAAGTGAATGTGAAATTTTTGCACATGGGGGTCAAATTCACATATGTCTTGATCGTGAACATGTGGCTAAATTTCCCACATAAAACATGCCTAAACACGCTTGCACGACCCATTGAAATCCCTTTTTGATGCATGGTTTCCATTCTATACTTCGGGTAGGGATTCAACAGGTGTCCCTGAAACCCTGTAGGAGGTGGGATTCAATGTGTGATAAAATGATGGTCATTTCTCAGATCGATGAACCATCGACTCCATTGGATTCAAGACATCAGGATAGTGCTATGGGAGGCCCTCTAATCTAGTTCCATGGATAAGAGACCATGTTTTTGTTCAATTTTGGAAACTAGGGATTTTCTCAGTAAGTGAATGTGAAATTTTTGCACATGGGGGTCAAATTTGCATATTGCTCGACCGTGAAGGTGTGGCTAGCATTCCCACATAACACATGCCTAAACACACTTGCATGACCCACCAGAAGCCCTTTTTGATGGATGGTTTCCATTCTATGCCCCGGGTAGGGATTCAATAGGTGTCCCTGAAAGCCTATAGGAGGTGGGATTCAACATGCCATAGAATGATGACCATTAGATTCAGGACATTGGGATAGTGCTAGGAGGCCCTCTAATCTGGTTCCATGGACAAGGGATCATTTTTTCAGTCAATTTTGGAAACTAGGGTTTTGCTTAGTAAGCGAATGTCCAATTTCTGCACATGGGGGTCAAATTCGCATATTGCTTGACTGTGAAGGTGTGGCTAGCATTCCCACATAACACATGCCTAAACACACTTGCATGACCCACTGGAATCCCTTTTTGAAACGCGGTTTCCATTCTATACCCCAGGTAGGGATTCAACAGGTGTCACTGAAAGCCTATAGGAGGTGGGATTCAACGTGCCATCGAATGATGACCATTGCTTGGATCAACGAACTATCGGCTTTGTTGGATTCAAGACATCGGGATAGTGCTAGGGTGGCCCTCTATTCTGGGTCCATGGACAAGGGATCATTTTTTCGGTCAATTTTGGAAACTAGGGTTTTGCTTAGTAAGTGAATGTGGAATTTTTGCACATGGGGGTCAACTTTGCATATTGCTCGACTGTGAAGGTGTGGATAGCATTACCACATAACACATGCCTAAAAACGCTTGCACAACCCACTAGAATCCCTTTTTGATGCATGGTTTCCATTCTATGCCCCGGGTAGGGATTCAACAGGTGTCCCTGAAATCCTGTAGGAGGTGGGATTCAACGTACCATTGAATGATGATCGTTGCTCGGATCAATGAACCGTCGGCTCTGTTGGATTCAAGACATCTGCATAGTCCTAAGGTGGCCCTCTAATCTGGGTCCATGGATAAGGGATCATCTTTTCGGTCAATTTTGGAAACTAGGGTTTTGCTTAGTAAGTGAATGTGAAATTTTTGCACATGGGGGTCAACTTCGCATATTGCTAGACCGTGAAGGTGTGGCTAGCGTTACCACATAACACATTCCTAAACATGCTTGCACATCCCACCAAAATCGCTTTTTGATGCACGGTTTCCATTCTATGCCCCGGGTAAGGATTCAACAGGTGTCCCTGAAAGCTTGTCGGAGGTGGGATTCAACATGCCATAGAATGATGATCGTTGCTTGGATCGATGAACCGTTGGATCCATTGGATTCAGGACCTCAGGATAATGCTAGGGTGGCCCTCTAATCTAGGTCCATGGACAAGGGATCATTTTTTCAGTCAATTTTGGAAACTAGGGTTTTTCTCAGTAAGTGAATGTGAAATTTTTGCACATGGGGGTCAAATTTGCATATTGCTCAACCGTGAAGGTGTGGATAGCGTTCCCACATAACACATGCCTAAACACGCTTTCACAACCCACTGGAAGCCCTTTTTAATGCACGATTTCCATTCTATGCCCTAGGTAGGGATTCAACAGGTGTACCTGAAAGCCTGTAGGAGGTGGGATTCAATGTGCCATAGAATACTGACCGTTGCTCTGATCAACAAACCGTTAGCTCCATTGGATTCAGTACATCGAGATAGTGCTAGGGTGACCCTCTAATCTGGGTCCATGGACAAGGGATCATTTTTTTGGTCAGTTTTGGAAACTAGGGTTTTGCTCAGTAAGTGAATGTCCAATTTCTGCACATAGGGGTTGGCTTTGGAAATTCCTCGACCATGAACAATACTACTCCTCGAATAATACTCCATAAACATGAATTTATAAAACAAGATTCTGGAAATAGTACTTCTCTAATCAATTTAAATTATAATAAAATCACACATAACTTTCATCTCTTTCAAAGTTGTTACTCGAGGCCATTCATCAAATACCATGTACATTAACAAAATGATAAAATAATGTGTAGGACATACATAATGTGCAGGATATAGTCATAGCCATTATTTTGAATCGACCTTATAATACTTGGATACTTTTAGGTTTGATGTGTATCCCATGTATTCGTTAGATGAAAGATGTCATGCCAAACACTAATTTTATTTATGTAGACCACACAAGTGCATCACTTAGGTGTGTCAACTTCGTGCATCCTTTAAACGTTTGTTAGGTTGTTATGTGGGTAAGGTGCTTTTGTATTCCACCTAGTTGGATCAATTGCTTAGTTGTGCTGGGTGCTTATGTGTATTAGGTATGTTCCATCTTTGTGAATACAATTTAACATTGTTAATATAACATTGTATATGCAATTGGATCGTGGTAAAAAACAATTAAAATACACATTTTTTTCATTACGTAATATTGTAATTGTGCATTGTTCTCAAATTTATAACGGATATCTCCATGCAATCATAAAAACTATAAAAAAATTGGGAACATTACACATAGAAACATTCTTGGACACACGTGTATAATCACACTTAAAAGACTGAACCATGAAGATCTCAAGAGCCTTGATATGAAATATTTTTTATATCAAGAAAGTTATAATACAAAAATAGAAGGCCCATCTATGGCATGTCAATGTACATTTATCAAAAACATATTTGATGTACATGTGCAAACAAAAGTACATTTGTCCTGGACTGCGCCCCTATACTCTAACTCCGAATTGTACATAAAAATACATATTTGTCCTGGAATAACACATCAAAAATCTAACTTTCTCTTGTTTTTCCTGGACCCTGATGCTTTTCGCCTCTGTCTACGACCATTGTGCATCTCTGGTGACTGCAAATCAATAACAATATTTCTTGATCAGGTAACTGAACTAGTACTGTCCAGCAATAACAAAGTTTGAAATTTTAAAATATGACTCAATTGTAAATAAAACAAAGACTCACTGCATCCGTCGGGGGTATATGTGCCTCTGGTGTCGAGAGTATAGGTGCCTCTGGTGTCCTCCTCCTTGCAGAGAGTCTCTCTACAATGCTTCTCTGTGAATAAAAAAAAAAATGTCAATTATCTCAAGAATTATCAACATGTACATGAATGAGAAAGTACGAATCAATTATGTAAAAAATGAACATCTCACCGAAAAAACCATTTGTAGCAGATTACGCTAGGACTCTTCAGTAATAAGAGGAGTCGTAGGTTGAACATCAACCTCAGTTGCATGCACTAATGGACCAGGGTGTGGCTACATTCACCAAATGATAAAATAGTTAGACATCGTGCATGTCCATAAACAATACAAATGAAATGTACAATTACAAATATTCAAGTAGATGTACCTCAATGTGACTTATCCTTATTGCAGATGCAGCATTGACCACAACATCAACAATCCCACTAAGGTCTGGCACGGATGACTCTACCTCTTGATGCTGTAAACACGGGAAAATAACATTAAAAAAACTACTTGTGAAGTGAATTCATAGCTAACCAACAACTGCCATTGGAAGTGTTTACATTACCGTGGGATGAGTAGGTTGATCCTCATGCTGACCCGCTCTATTCAAGGAAGAGGGTCATCTAGTGTAAACAACCCCCTTATCTATGTTTGGACTACGGGGAGATCCAAACCAAAGAGGTGGTGAAGGGATCTGCGATGATTTCTGCAGTCATAAAGTGTTACCATAGTTAGACATGGAGTTGAATGGATGAAATAATATGTACTGAAAAACTAACATGTTGTAATATACTTACCTCTTCCTAGAACATATCTCCCCCATGGGAGTGACTCACTTCCATCAATTTCTTGCCCCTCTTCAGATTCTAATAGCATCTCCAAGTTTAAAAATTATAAATATTAGCGATTTATAAAGGAGTGTACAGTAAGAAATTTAAATAATTCAAACAAGATTCAGTCATAACCCATGTACTAACATTCTTCAAGTGATCATAAATTCCACCTTGGACTATGTCGTTGATATCAATGTCTCCAGTATCACGTTCTAAGTGGGGTTCCTGCAACTTCAAAAATTGTAAATATTAGAAAATTTAATAAATTAATCTAGACTAACACATGCATTAACAAAATGATATGTATTAACAAAATGACAAATGTTTAAATATTACCTCAATGGTGGTTGTTTGGGCCTTAAGTACAACCACACCAGGTGCAGTACCACCCCCGTGAGAGGCATCAATCTCCTGCAAGAGTAAATATTGCATATATTACGAATCTTTTAATATGTTACATATAGTATGGAAAAATTAAAAATTGAACAATAACAGAGTTTTAAAACAATGTCCTTACCTGACCATTAGTCATCGTAATGGTACCATGTCTTGGTCCAGGGCCATAACAGGGTCCCCCACATGATGTGTAGACGTGTGGCTCGCTCAGAGGCACATGGGATGTCGGTCTATCCCCACCAATAGATGTACCTCCACCACCAGAAGCTGGTGGTTGTACACCAGCAGAGGAAGAGGGCGCTCTTTGGTCAATAGTGGTCATGTGTCGAGAGACCATCTCAGCTAGAGTAAAAAATGCCTCCTGTGTCTAGGAAACCATGTCATGTGCAGGAGGGCTGCCTGCCCTCAGTAGTTGGGCACGTGGTGCAGGTATCTGGGGATTGGAATCTTTATGCCTAGCATTGGGTCAGTGTTGGGGCATCCCCCTACCAACTCCTTGGAAGCCCAACATGTCGAAATAGTTGACATGTTTCCCCATCACAAACTCTACATACAATTTTTGGTGGAAGTACAACGGTACTTCTCTATTGTTGTGAGGGGGAATGTCAAAAACCATGTACCACCTATCCATCCAATTGTCTCTGATGGGTGGAAAGGTGCACCACTCAATAGAAATATGTGGCCTATTGATCTCCAGAATGTCATCCGTCCCAGATAGTCCAAACAATGAATAGATGTATTGTTTTGTTATTTTGAGCTTTTTTACCTCATTGTAGCTCAACCCATCAACATATTGTTGTCTTTTCCTCTCCCTGTAAGATGTGATGCTATACAAAGAATCATTTGATCTTGCGATCGTATCAACAATAGACAACAAAGAATCTGACAAGGAGCGGTAGAGCTCATCTCCACCCCTCCAAGCAGAACCAATCTCTCTCAAATGGGAAATAACCCTCAGTATCTCCGCATAATTATCCATAGTATCCACTGCAATCATAAATACAAATAAAATATCATTAGAAATATAAACACATGATATAATGACATCTCTAAGCACTGAAAATTGTATAACTAATGTACGACAAATAACAACATAAACTAAATCTATCATGTAAATTTAAAAATTGATCTTGAATTTTACAATAAAGAATAAACATTTAACATTTTTTCATTTCATATTTATGTCCTAAATTCAAGTATTAATTCCAATTTTTAAGTGTGCATGTGTACATAAAGTGTCTTGAGTGCATATGTTGATTGCGAAGCTCCTCTAGCTTATTTTAAGGCTTGGATTATGAAGTTTCGTCGAAATTGTGAGGTGCTGACTATTGCCTTTGCAAGACCAGCTCCCAGATTGTGGGTAGAGGCAACAACTAGACCCTAGAATAGGCGCATGATGTGCTATTGATGAATAAAATCCCAGTATAGACAACGATTTTGTTAGATATGTAATTATTTGTTGTAGCGTGATGTTTTTTGGACTCCAAAGTCTATTTAGCATATCTTTATGGATTTTATGGTTGCAAGGGTTCCACTGGATTATATCATGTATGATAGTATGTGATTGGCATGTTTAATCAAACACATCAACCTACCTATGTATCTCCATGTTCATAAACCACTTATACTATGAAACGAGAACTTGACACAGTTCTCGTTTTTCTCTCTCCTAATTTTAGTAGCTATTAGTACCTTCATTTAAAAAAGGGTTGATACCAGTATCACACATTTTCATTTTGAGGCATTTTTTGGGGCATTTGAATAATCTTTGTCCTAAAATATTTTTAGTTTCTATTTTCAAGTGTTTTTTTATAAATTTAACAAAATATCATACAATTAGAAGCATGTTATAATGAAAACATATACATTTTGCAAATTTTTATTTAAAATAATACATTTTTATGGACAAAAAAAGACATTTTTATTGACAAAATTGTAAAAATTTAGAGAAAATAAATACATTGAAAGTCATAATTAATGGATTTTGAGAGATCTTTTGTATAAAAATGATACAATTTTATATTATTTTCCAAAAAGTGACCATTCACATAAATTCAAGAAAAACAATACCATATATATATATATAAATAACATATTAAAAACATTATATATAGAAATTTTATTTCTAAAATAAAGTCTGAAAGTCAAAACATTACCAATATATCTTATCAAAAAGTTGTCAAAGTTCACATTTTTTTCAAGACATGAAACTAACCAACAATATCATGCAAGCCAAATTCTTCATCGAAATTGAAATTTTCTGAGCTTGGATTTCTTCATGAACATCAAGGTCCTCTTCCATTAGGTAATCTATGTCTTCTTAGTTAAACGATATTGCCACAGAAACTCTAATTCTTAATTTGTAATGCACCAGAACATTTGTATTAACCATATGGGCGGAGGGACGAGGGAGGCGGGAGCTCCGCTCCGCTCCCTTGGCCACGAAAGAGCCGCCCCTCAATGGTGGCGCGATAAGTCCATGATTGAAATAATTGTAAGGAGGCAGAAGTTAGACATCATGCGCATCCTGCTTGTGACATATCTCTCCAACACTGCGCTATGCTATAGATTCTATCATATGTCGTATTAGGAGGGGCAGCTATTGAATCTGCAGCAAAAATATTGTCACTCTTCCAAGCTCTATTGGTAATTCTTAAGAGCAGGTCACTGACAGCATTTGGGAACTGGTCTTCCAAGATTTCTTGAGAGATAGTGACAAAATTCATAAATGGAAATTTGCATGATGAGATATATGGAAAAAATTTAAGCACTATTAAAATATAGCAGAATTTTGTTAATGGACACACAATAAAATAAAAAATATATTTTTTATTTGGAGAATTAAGGGGCTGAATGTAAATTTCATTGTGGCCATATGTTTATAGAAACACATTTATACATTTATGTCATTTTGAAATTAGGATTTAAAAATTAGTGTGAAACCCCAAAATTCAACATGGACATGAGGTATGAGATGTAGGAGTTATATGGCTTTGGGTGTATAGGTTATAGTGCCAAGTTTGTTTAGAGGTGTCAATTGTTGCCATGGAGTAAGAGAGAAAACAAAGTTATATTATGGGTAGCTCATATTAAATTCGGTCTGTGGGACTTATGGTCTAGACTATGTCATGTTGGATGGTTTAGTTAGGAGTAAAACAGACACTCTGAATGACCCATATCACCTCTGGCCACAAAGATTGACATATCACATCTATCATCTATTTTCGATTAGATATGTGTTTAAATTAAATGCAAGGCACTTTAATGTAAATGGATGAAAATATATAATCTAAGCAAGATTGACAAATACGTAGGATATAAAAGATGGCCATTCAAGTGACATGACTTCTAACTTATTTCTAATACTGGAAACGTTACTTCTGTCAAGTGCTACATCTACCAAATGTGTAGTCTCAAGCATTTCTCTTAAATCATAAATATTTTAAGAGATCATAAATATTTTAAGAGAACACCTTATTTATAAGAAACATATTTACAATATAGAACACCTTATTTAAAAACTTTCACTAATTCAAAAATTTAGAAATTTATGTTCACTAATACATAAAGAAAATTAACATATATAAAATTAACTTTATATATATATATATATATATATATATATTCAAATCTAAAATATATATTAAATATTTATATTTAAATATTTCAAAAATATAAAAATAAATTGAAAGTGATATGATTTTTAATAGGCTGTTGACAATAATAAACGTTGGAATAAATGAATGTTTAAATGGACCATAACATTTGAACGGTAATGGAGACCATTACAGTTAATCGAATTCAAATATTTAAAATTACGTTACTCAACTAATTGTTTCAAATCAATTCATTGGATCACATATTCTCGGTCTAAATCACACATTAATTCTAAATTTAGATTTAACGTTATTCCCAATCGTGGCTTCTGCTTTTGGTAATCTATGTCTTCTTAGTTAAACGGTATTGCCACAGAAACTCTAATTCTTAATTTGTAATGCACCAGAACATTTGTATTAACCATATGGGTGGAGGGATGAGGGAGGTGGGAGCGGAGCTCCGCTCCCTTGGCCACCAAAGAGCCGCCCCTCACTGGTGGCGTGATTCTGAGAATTGTGCCACCATTGAGGGGTGGCTCTTTGGTGGCCAAGGGAGCGGGAGCGGAGAATCATGCCACCATTGAGGGGCGGCTCTTTGGTGGCCAAGGAAGCGGAGCTCCGCTCCCGCCTCCCTCCTCCTCGACATTGATAAGTCCATGATTGAAATAATTGTAAGAAGGCAGAAGTTAGACACCATGCGCATCCTGCTTATGACATATCTCTCCAACACTGCGCTGTGCTGTAGATTCTATCATATGTCGTATTAGGAGGGGTAGCTATTGAATCTGCAGCAAAAAGATTGTCACTCTTCCAAGCTCTATTGGTAATTCTTAAGAGCAGGTCACTGACAGCATTTGGGAACTGGTCTTCCAAGATTTCTTGAGGAGATTCGTAACTCAGATGACTCTGCTCAGACTCATTATGCTGCTCAAAATCATTATTGGCGTAACGCAAGAAGCAACCATCTAATTGAATGAATCCATAAGTGTTGTGACATCCCTCAACAAGTATTTCTTTGGCCGTGGATGTGCACTGTTTACAATCCGAGGGATCTAGATCTCCCCTGCACTGGACAAGTCCATAAACCGAGCTATCAGTGTTTTTACCCTCAACTACAACGCTAGAAGTATTGAACCCATTCAGAGAAACGTTTCTCGTCAGTGAATCCAAAACCTTGTTTAAATTCTTATGGAAGACGCCACCGTTTCTATATTTTCTATCCCCACAATAACTCCAAACTTTATTAGTCTCTGGACTAGCTGCTATGAGGGGAATAAGCTTACAAACAATAATCAAGATACGTAACATTCTGCTGCTAAAGGATGGTTTCATTTTCACGACAATGGCACCGTGGATTGAAGATTGAGCTTAACTATCTTCTTTTCTGATCTGCTCTCTGCAACTCCTCCTAGATTACAATGGCCATGGACATGACGGATTCATTCTAGGAACCAGTTAGCTTCTGGGCATCAACATTTTCATTGTTTCCTAAAATATGGTCATTACATTATATTATATAATATATTATGTCATTTTTTTACATTTCATTATGGCATTATGTCATTACAATCCAAGGCACATTATGTCATTACATTATATCAACATATTATGTCATTTTTTAAAATATGGTCATTACATTATATTATATAATATATTATGTCATTTTTTAAATATAATGAGGTTTCTGTCATAGTGTGCTCATCCTGAAATAGAACAACCTCTTCTATGCAGAATAAGTTGTTGAAATAGCATTCGTCCAAGGCACATTATGTCATGGCATTATGCCATTACAATGGCACTTATGCCATTACATTATATTATATCAACATATTATGTTATTTTTTTTAAAATATTGTCATTATATTATATTATAGATTACATTATATCAATATATTATGTCATTTTTAAAATATAATGTTGTTGGGGGATTTAGAGGGTTAGAGGGAGGTGTTTTAAATTTTGCAAATGTAGTGTTGTTGGGGGTTTAAGGGTTAGGAGTGGGGGTGTTTAATTTTTCTTTTTAATGTAATGTAATGGGGTCAGGGGTTTAATTTTTTTATTATTATATCTAATTGCTCATATGCAAAAAAATATAGATTATGATGAGGTGTCAGACCCATAAATGAGTTTAAATAATTTCACATGAAACATTTTAGATGTTTTTTATCAGTATGATGTTTGTAATTGAAACTATAAATGAGTTTTTGACAATTTATATGAATAATTTGTTCTTGTAAGGTCTAATATATGACTTCATTATGAATCACATCATAATTTGTTTGATTTTAATGGTTAGAGTGCTGAAATTATTTATGAAATATTTGTTTTTGTTTAATATGCAAGTTTCAAAAAAGTTGTAATTTATCCCTTGAACAAAAAATTCTTTTTCCAATTTAGGGGTTGATTTCAAAGTTTTTGTAAACAACAGTATGGCATGTTTAGGCCATGGCTCTATTTTTTACCCAAAAAAAAAACATGTGTATACTGGTATCAACACTTTTCTATTTGGAGGGTATTTTTTGTGTTTTTTATGCAAAAATCATCATTTTTATGGCTAGAGTTCTCGTTCTTAGTATAAAGTTCTCGTTTCATAGTATAATGGGTTCATAGAGTCTATTGTTGAACTCTGTTGTCTTGACCTTAACCAAAAAGTACCCTTGGTTCAAGACGAAATATTTGTTAAAAGCATGGGAAGCTTCTATACCTTATTTTAACACTTGGATTAGGAAGTTTCATCAAAACTATAAGGTGTTTATTGATGTTCTTGGAAGACCAATTTCGATATTTCGGATAGAGGCAAGGGATTTACCATGTTTGTTTATGTATTTTAGGGGAATTTATGAATTCTACTTTATTTTTTTTTAGTTGTATGCAATCTTGCAACATAATTGACAAACTTTGAATATTTGTTAATTTTGGTTTGGATTCACAATGATGCTTGGTGAATATACATATATGCAAATAGTGAAGTTCGTTTGTTTTTTATGAGTTAATTGGGGTTTTGGTTTACATTGGGCATATAAATTACTTATGCAAACTTGCAATGTGCTTGACAAACTTTGCATATTTGTGAATTTTGGTATGGATTCACAAGGATGCTTGTGAATATGCATATGGAAATAGTGAAATTCATTTGTTTTTTGAGATAATTGGGGTTTCGGTTTCCTTTGGGCATGGGAATTTTGGGTATGAATTTTGGTAAATAATCAAAATTATTCAATTTTTATGATTAAATTGGGGCTTTGGCTTTCATTGGCCAATTACATTGGGGTTTTTGTTTCCATTGGCCATAATTTAATTTATTTTGGTTTAATTTTTCAATTTAGGGCAAATAAATTGATGAACAAAGAGAAAAAAACATGAAAAGAAATGAGAAAAATACCTCACAAATAGGAGGTTGATCCAAAGGTGGAGGTGGATGGCTTTGGCACACCCAAAAACGCATTCGCCCAGTCGAGGTTTGCTCCAAAGAACTCCAATAGCCATGCGATGTGGCGAAAAAGACGGGCTCGGCCTTTTTTTTTTTTTAAACAGGTTTTCAAAAACGTGCACGCGATTTTGTTCACTAAAACAGAGGCATGATTTTCTTGAATAAAATGGAGGCGTGATTTGCGTAAATAAAACGGAGGCGCAATTTGGTTTACTATCCTAATTGGCATGCCTGTTGGTAGCCTTGGGACTAGGCTTGGCAGGTTCGGGATTGCTTGGGATGATTTCTTTTTTTTGGATCAAGAGTGATTGACTTCACTCCACCATTGTATCTAAAAGGTCCCTCAACTTCTTGCACACACCCGTGACCAAACAATGAGATATAAGTGACCAAACATAATGACCAAAATTCGTATATAAAATAACGAAAAATGACTAAATTAATGACCAAAAAATGAGAGATCTGAAACTAAGCATTAAAAAGGATGCAACACGTGACACTAATGATGAATCCAAACATGACATTGATATGGTAGCAAAATAAGACGTGAAACTAGGCATTAAAAAGGATGCAACACGTGGCGCTAATGATGAAGCCAAACATGGCGTTGATATGGTAGCAAAATAAGGCGTTACTTTGGATGAAAAACATGGTGCTACATAGGAAGCAAAATATGGTGCAACAATAGAAGAAATATTTGGCGTCATTTTGGTAGAAAACACGATGCAAAAAAGAAAGCAAAAATTGGTGGAAATTTGGAAGCGAAAATTGGCACATTTTTGGAAGTAAAACATGGTGCAAAATAGGATGCTAAAGTGGTAGCAAAAATGGATACTAATTTGGATGCTAACATGGTGCTATTAAGGATGCAAATATGGCACCGACGGGGACGTCATTTAAGAAGCAAAAGCAGACACTCGCTAAGAAGCAAAATAGGACGTTATTTAGGAAGCAAAACTCGATGTTGTTTAGGAAACAAAGTTGGACGTTATTCTGGAAGCAAAAAAATAGATGCTATTTTGGACATCATAAAGGATGCTATCTATAAAGAAAAAAAAGATTTTTTTTGAGACACTTTAAGTTTTTTCCATGACGCGTCCCATTTAGCGTTTAGTTTGACCACTCAATGTAAAAAAAAATTACACTAAAAAGGGGTGCTAATTCCAGGATTTGTTGTAGTGGTACAGGTGTTAGTGGTAAGGGGGGACATAGGCGTGTGAGAGAGAGTGAGAAGGAATGGGGCGGTGGGGCCTTAGGAAGAGGGAGGGGGGTTAAAGGTAGGGAGAGGAGGAGGGGGGGTTAGTAAGAGTTAGGGCGAAGAGGGGAGTGGGGGGGGGACAAAAAATAATAAAAGTATTGGTATAATTGACAAAACAAGCACTCATTCTAGTATTTTAAAATGCACACCCGTTTTGCATCAATACAACGCACACGCGTTATTTTTCAATAAAACATGCACTCATGTTTCTTTAATATAACGAACACGTGTTTTGTTTAAATTCAAAAATGTATTCCCTCCAAATAATAAGGCAGAGCCTCCACCCATGCTTGCATGGCATTCTTATGCCTATGTTCCTGCTTCGGACTTTGCTTCAGATTCAACATGCCTATGCCTTGGAGTATGATAAACCATGGCTAATTGAGCATTATATCCAAATTTTCAATATGCTCGTGTTTATCCGTTGGTTACAATATGCTGCACACCTCCATTTTTTATCAAATTTTAGAAACAGACATGGTTTTTTTTTGCAGATTCCAAATATGTAATTTTTAACAAGAATATATAAGTTTTTCTATTTTTTTCTTATTTATCTTATGTTGTCACTCTTCAACTCAAAAAACACACTGTTAGTGTTTTGTCCATATCTTTTTCGTTTCTCAACTATTTTAAAAACAAATTGTATGGTGCACTAAAGAACACCAACCTCTACATGCTATAAAAAAATCATTCCCAAATAATTGCATTAAGACATTCAAACGCTCCACCCACAATTGACATACCATTTTCGAGATTTGATCACTTAGATAATTAAAAAAAAAAATTAAAAATACTATTTTTATAAATAGTCGTGCATTAGTACTATATGTTCTCTATATGTCTACCAGTTTTCGTAAGTTTATTCCATCATTTAGTCATTAAAATGTTGCACCCACAAAAATATATACCTTAGAATTTGTCATAAAAATAAAAAATGTACCTTAAAAAATATCTAACTTTAGATAGTTAAAAACATTTTCAATAGAAAAAAATTATATATTTGGAAACTTCATTCAGTTTCCTAGATTTCTTGTCTTTTACTCATCCCAAGACTTATTGTGCAAGTGTCTCAAATAAATTGATAGATGTCTTTTTTTTTTTTCAGTAAGCGTGAAAAGAGACCCTCACTCTTCAGTTTTACATTTTTTTTTTGCACTTTTTAAAACATTTGTTATTTAATAATATTGTGAAAACATAAATGGCACTATGGATGTGGCCAAATTATTAATTAATAGGATTATACTAATTATAAAAACAATGAAAAATGATTATAATATTGTGATTATAAGAATGAATTATGGATGAATTATGGTTATATATATAGTGGAATGTATGAGATACTTTGCGTTGGAAAATGCACATTCTTTATCTAATCAAGATGATATGTATTTATTATATACACTCGTGCTATTCTTCACTTTCACTTGACTTCATTTTTCAGTGACCATAAATAGATAAATATTACAGCTACATGAAAAAATTTCAACAGCTTTCAGAATAATAAGTTTCAACAGCTTTAATGATAATCAAGTTTCAAATATTAAAGTTTCAAATAGCAATTTGTCGAAAATTGGAATCGTTGGAATCGTTGGAATCATAGCAATTTGTCGAAAATATGTGTTTTCATATTTAATATAAGCATATAATAATTCGTGTTTGTTAAAACAGACCTTGAAAGCAGTTTCACGAATAATGAGTTTCAGCATCTCAATAAAAATGATGGTCAAATAACAATTGTAGAAGAAGAGTATTTTACTATTTAATACAGACATCAAATTGAATAAGCAACAGAAGAACAGTATTTTAATACTAACTCAAACATCAAATTGGATAAGAATTTGTAATTATAATGAGTATTTGAGAATGCAATGACAATTTAAATATAGAGAAAGGGCGAAATTGTATTTTAGAGGAAAAGCATAAGCATAGATAATAAAATAAAATAAAAACTTTCATTTTTAAGTTGGTTTTAGGGAAAAAGATTTATAAAAAAAGTAAAAGCTTCATTATTATATTAATAGAAGGATGGGAAATGATAAGCATGCACAAAGGGGACTAAGGGATAAGCTTAGGAACTTAGGGAAGGGAGAAGTTTAGAAAATAGGTTTTAAGGAAGGTAAAATAGAAAATGGTTAGTATTAGGATAATGTATGGGTATTGGATTTTTGTTGTTGTTGAATGGAGAGTATTGAGGGAGGTTATTCTGGCATTTAGATGTTGGACACAACAACAATATCAATAATGGATTTAACCATGAATTTATCACGTGACGGGAAATTGGCAATTCTTAGCTAATAAAACAAAAATGAACATTTTTTTCAAAACTTTTACTTACTATTGAGAGTGTCAAATAAGCTCACAATTAGGGAAAAAAATATGCAGACAATCAACGTGGTGACCTGAACATTGTGACATGATTGACATGATGATATATGTCACGTCCCCGTCCCTCAACCAGCGAAGAGGGCGCGACGAACATCAACACAGCCGGGCAAATCACCCCATGAACATTGACAGAAATCAAATATTGAAAATAAAACTTGCAAGCATACACAGATGCACAGTCTTTATTCATACAGCGGAATCAAACATACATAAACATTTCCAGCATTGAGCATGTTCATCATTTCACATAATATAGTATATAAATTGCAGAGGCGAAGTAACAGCAGCACTTATCTTTCGATTAAGAACTTGCCCGCAACCAGCTACGTCACTGCAACGTTCCACCCAACCATAGGCCAGCTTGCTCATCAATCTCTCAGCCATGCTGCCACCCCCGAGCTGGGCATGATTCCTCAAGGACTAAGGGGACAATTGCAGGCTTGCACATAGCCAAGGGGGCACAAAACAGCAAACCAACACAGCTGGGTTTCACAGGCTTTTAACAGACAAGCCAAGCCAGCACAGTCCGAAGACTATCCACTGCATACCAGTAGCAAAACAATCCCTTCACAATGCCGTGAAGACGCAAGGGCAACCAGGGATAATCCCAAACAGAAGGTGTGCACAGCACAAGTCCATGGGTTAATACGGAGTTGTTCTTGGCCCTATCGTGGCCAAGACAACTCAGCAACAACACCCAAACCAGGGTAACAACATCATCCCAATTTCACAATGGAAACGACAGCAACTATGCACAGTCCCAAACGAAGGGTAAGCAAACCCCCAGCATGGAAAGAGGAGAACACAACCAACAAATTGGCACTCCACAGTGGCCCCAAAAGAACTTGGACACCACAGCTAACACAAAAACGTGAGGAAGACAACAACCCCAAAGCAAAAAAAACAGTGAGCACGACTCACAGCAGGGAAAAACGTCCCAAATAGCCTGTGCGTGAGACCAATAGTTGGTGAGACAGCCAAAAACGTGAATGGCCCTTCACAGCCATGGTAAAAACACATGAAGCTACCAAAAATGTGAATGAAAAATGCACCGGCAGCTCCCAAAACGTGAGGAAAACAGCCCAATCCCCAGCACTACAAAAACGACCTCCCATCCATGGGAAAAATGAAGCCAGCAACCAAAAACGTGGAATGAAAAACACAGGAAAAACTCCAGCTGCTCCCAAAAACCCCAACGTGAAGGAGAATGGAGAGGAAAATGGAAAAACATGGATGCATGACAGAATGGCATACGTTTTTGGGCATTTTCCTTGCCAAGGAAGTCAGAACACGTTTTTCAAAAATGGGTCTCTGCCCAATTCGAATTTTTTTTGCCCATACTCTTCCCATTCCATGCAATAACTAACTCCACCACATTCTGGCAGAAATAAATGATTAGGAAAAAAAAAAGACAAGAAAGGCAGTTGACA
>LPNX011234137.1:0-35490 GCA_001517045.1 Pseudotsuga menziesii
TTACTTTTTCTGCTTTAGCTTAGTTTTTACTTTCCAGTTTACTTTTTGTTTAATCGAACTGCTACTAAGGATTCCAGATTCCTTAGTAGGTGCTCATCAACACAAGCTAGGGTGAAAACCCTAGCTACACATGGAAGAGGAAGAGACTAAGAAGACAATGTGTGCCACTTGGAAAGAGATTCCATGCACTCTATGAAAACAAATGATGAAACATTCCTTGAAAAATATGACAAATTCAGACTTGATTGTAGGCGTATGAAAAATATGAGATGATAGGGATAAAAATACCCACCAAGAGGGCGCACTTGGGAGTTAGAGGAAACCATTCAAATTGGGGAAAGAGTTAGTGCATGAAGAAGAAGACAAGTGTCATTGGAGTTACTAAACCACTATGTTGATTTGGAGGAAGCCTATGGAGGAATATTAGACCTTAGGAGGCCTCATGAAGTTAATAAAAGGATGTATTGAGAAAGGAGAACAACTTTTGATCATTTGTTAATTGTCCTTTGGCATTTTGGAGAGTTTTTTCTTGTCCATTTACTGATGAGTTTTTACTCTCCCTACTTGAACCAATTCCGAGGGAGTTGTATTCCTTTCCAAGTTGGTTGATGGAGAGGCCATTAAAACCTCTCAATGGATCTTATTTATGGTGTTTAGTTGCAGGTTTAAGGTCCATACATGTTGATGACACACTTATTGGAGTGGTACTTGTGCTTTGCTGACTCCATTTGATGAAAGATATTAGGTATATGATGTATGGATCTGTAATTTTTTATCCATATGATATGAAACTCTAAATCAAATAAATTATATTTGAAAATATTGCATTCTCATTATTAAATAACTACTTTTCATGTATTTGGATTCCATCTTGAAATAATTTTATATCATATTTGTATGTGGTATTTTCTCTGAGTTTGATGATTTTGGGACATAAATTTGTATTATTTATATTAAATATATATGTTATGTCACTCTATGAACTATCTATTCTAGTTTTCATGTGTCAAATTTGAGCTAGTAATGCGATTTCCCCTTGAGCAATTTCCATGAAAGTTATCATACTAATGTTGCACATAAAATCAGTTTGTAGAGATAATAATAATGATTAACGGTATCCATTGATGTCTAATATTCATCCCCATAATATTTTCTGAAATTTGGGAGGTCCATACTTGAGTTGGAGGGCCAGTTTGACCTCCACCCCTAGGGGTATTTCACCTCAATTTCCTAGGAAAATTGTACTTTCTCTCCTTAGCCCCAAACCAAGTTACAGAATCTTAAATTCATATAAAAATGATTCATATGCTATATTGGGATGTCCTAATACTCAACCTTCCCTTTCATTTCAAATTCAAGACCATTTGGAGTCAGTTGGAACTCTCTGTAGTCTTGCCTAGTAAAGCTCGAAAATTGCCCAATTTACACTTTTCTTCAAAATTCCAAGTAGGGACACTACAGTGGTATCAAAGCATTTTATTGGAACATGTTGAATTTATCTATTTATTTTTCATAATTATTATCTTCCTCCATTAGAAATTGAAACTATAGATACTATTAGTGGGAAAGAAGAAGGTGAAGAAATCAATTATGCTTTAGTGGTGATGGCAGATAAACTAGGAGTATAAGTTATGGAATAGAATGAGGAATTTAAGAAACTCATGAAGTCATATTTTGATGATATTATATATAATATTATGCAATATTTTGAGCTGATGGGTATCCAACTTGGGGGAAGCTAGAAACAAGGGGTTAGTAGTAGTTCACATCATGGAGGGAAGAAGACCCACGGGGAAACTATTTCCTCAAAGAATTGACATCACAATTGACCCCATGAATTCAAGAATCATACCATACCTAAAACTCCTAAGTTTTTATAGTCTCAATAGAAACTTGACACTCCTTATGGCCTTAAGGAAACAGTAAATGAGTGGCAACATAGGAAAAATCTGCCTTTCGACCAGTTATTCAAGGTATCTAGCAAGCTCAAGTCTGGAGGAAATATGTGCAGGACTCCTTTTATAAATCAAGAATTGAATTATACCATATTCAAGGTAACTCTCCCTTCATTTTATGGGTCTTCCCAAATGTTTGCTAGTGGTTGGACACAAAAACTAGATGTGTATTTCGAGTTGAATCCTATGGTTGAAGAGGATTCATTGAAAATGACCATTCTATATCTTGAGGGAGAAGCCAATGATTGGTGGTTACATTTTATTAAGACATTGGGAAATGATCAAATTTCACCCTATGAGGTGTTTTCCAATGTATTAGTGGAGATATTTGATAGGAAATACCCTAAAATTCCTTTCAAAGAATTGACATAATTGAAGAAAACTAGGACCCCTGAAGCCTATTTGTTGGAATTTCAAAATCTCTCAGTGATGGTTTATGATATCTCTATGGATCGGTTGGTTCTACTATACACATAGGGGTTTGTAGAATTTTTTAAGGGGATGGTGAAATCCCATAAGCCAACTACATTGAAGGATGTCATAAACTTGACCAGAGATATGCAGAATGTGTTGCTAAGGACGAGGTATCCCCGTATGCCTAATTTTCCTTCCAAATTCAAAGAAGGGAGGAAACCATAGAAAAATGAATATTTTGTTAAGGAGAATAAGGAGTAACGAAGGAAAGAATAACTCAAGAGAAAGAAATTGTGCTTCACATGTCAACAACCTTGTGTTCGTGGAGATATGCGTGCTAAGAGGAAGGCACACTATATTGAAGTATTCTCTGAATATGATGAGTAGGAGTTTGATGAATAAGTACAAATTGCAGCCCAAGAATAGGGGTATGAGACAACAGAAGAAGAGCATATTTCTGCCGATAAAGGAAAAATTGCAGTACTCTTAGGTGTGCCTCGATTTCACACCCTTAGATTCAAGGGTGTTATACAAGGCCAAAGGATTACAATTGTAGTTGATGGAGGAGACACTCATAAATTCATAGATGCAACCTTGGTGGACAGGAGAAATCTACTTGTTGGAAATTTTGAAGGCTTCACAGTCATCATTCCAGGTAACAATTCTATGGACAGTGCCAAATGGATTCCAAAGCTTCAAGTTAATATTGGAAATTGCACTGTTAGTGATAGTTTCTATGTAGTGAATGTGGCTGATACAAATGTGGTTTTGGGAGTCTAATGGTTATATTCTTTGTGGGAGCATACAATGAACTATAAATTCCATGAAATTAGGCTCAAAGATTCGTAAGCCAGACCCATCTTGTTGAGAGGAATGTGCACTTACCCTAACCAAGTGGTGTCCTCTCATAGTATGAGGTATACCTTGGGTTATGGGGACATTGAATGGGATGTTTAATGTTTCATCACCTCTTACAAGTCTCATTTGAAGGTTTTCAAACATCCAAAGGAGATAGAGCAGTTGTTGAGTAAGTATGAGAAGGTTTTTTGAGACCTTCCTCCAAGAAGGCCACCTGATAAAGGGATGGAGCATGCCATTGAATTAGAGATAGGGACCCAACCTATCAAAATTAATCCCTATATACACCCCAAAATAATTCAAGATGATATTGAGGAGGCCATTAAAGAACAATTGGAATTGGGTCTCATAAGACCTAGTTCAAGCCCTTATGCTTCTTCAGTTGTTATGGTGAAGAAAAAGGATGGAACCTTAAGAATTCACATTGATTTTAGATCCTTGAACAAGAATATAGTGAAGAATATATATCCCATCCCAAGGACTGATGAACTCGTGGATGATATCCATGGAGAAAATTTCTTCTCAAATATTGACCTTAGATCTGGTTATCATCAAATTTGGATGAGGGAAGAAGACATACCAAAGACTACTTTCAGATGCCACTATGGTCATTTTGAGTTCCTTTCCATGCCTTTTGGCTTAACAAATTCTCCCGCCACATTCTAACATGAATAATTTCTTCCACTAGCAACTTCATAAGTTTGTTCTAGTTTTCTTTGATGATATTCTATTGAAAATAATGCATGATCAATCTTTGTTTGCTAAGCTATAAAAAGGTGAGTTTTGTTTAGTAGAAATTTTGTATCTTGGGCACCTCATTGGTCAATATGGTGTGAATGTTCACCTGGAGAAAATAAAATCCATTATTGAATGGCCATTCCCCAAAAATATCAATGAATTTAGGGGATTCATTGGGATTTGTACCTACTATAGGAAATTTGTGAAGGGGTTCTCCCAACTCACTTCACCTCTCACTGATTTGACAAAGAAATATGATTTAAAATGGAATGAAGAGGCTGAAAGGATTTCCAAATAAAAATAGGTAATGAGTAGTTGTCCCATTCTTTTATTACCTGATTTTTCTAAACCATTTGTCTTAGAGTGTGATGCATCGGGGGAGGGCATTGGAGTAGTCCTAAAGCAAGGAAAAAAACCAATATATTTAGAGAGTAGGAATATAAAACGACATGATAAGATTTAATCTATTTATGACAAAACATGGTAGCCATCATGCATGCTCTGATAAAGTTCAGACAATACTTGGTGGGGAACAAGTTTATAGTCAAAACTGACCATAATAGCCTAAGATACTTCCTCACTCAAAAGGATCTAAAGGAAAGGAAACAAAAGTGGGTGAGGGTCAAGCATTTCATTTTGATATTGAATATGTAAAAGGAAAGAGTAATGTGGTAGCATATTCCTTATCTAGAAGACCCTCTATTTCTCTAATGGATGTTGCAAAATATTGGAAAGCTATATTAGAAGTAGAATATGCCAAGGATAAGTTTGCTTGTAAATTTTTTTATGGGAATAACACTGATGATAGGTATAAGGTTTTGGATGGAATAATTTACTACAAATAAATAATCTATTTGGTCCTTGGTTTGAGCTTGAATTAAAAAGTTTTGAAGAGTGCTCATGATTCTCCTTTAGTAGGCCACTCCGGTTTCTTCAAAACATATAGAATGTTGAGAGAAAGATTCTCTTGGAAAGGGTTAAAGAGTGATGTTATAAAATATGTGAATTAATTCCCAATATGTCGGAAAAACAAAGTAGATCACAATCATCCAGTTGGTCTCTTGCATCCCTTGCCTATACCAGAAAAAATGGGAAAGCATTTCCAAGAATTTCATCACTGGTTTACCCAAAGTGCTTGGTAAGGATTGAATATTTGTATTGGTGGATAGACTCACTAAATTTGCTCATTTCTTTTCTATTACTACATAATTTACTACTTCAAAAGTGGTTGATATTTTCCTTAGAAAGGTTTTTAGATTGCATGGGCTTCCTAAGAGCATTGTTAGTGATAGAGACAACATATTTTTGAGTGCATTTTGGCAACAAATATTCAAAATGGTGGGAACAAAATTGACTCGTAAAACAAGATATCATACAAAAAATTATGGAAAAAATGAGAGGGTGAATAAATTCTTGTAAGGATACTTGATATACTATGTTAGTGGGAAGCAAAAAACATGGATCAAATGGTTACATTTGGATGCGTTTTCCTATAATACTACTTTTCATATGTCCATTGGCATGTATCCTTTCAAAGAAATTGATGGTTATGATGCATACACTTTTATTGACCACATATTTAGTGATAATAGAGCTCCAAAAGATAAGGATTGGATTGAATAAAGTCAAGATATTTTGAAGGTTTTGAAAGATAACTTGCAAGTTTCCCAAAACCAACAAAAACAATATGTAGATCAACATAGAGTGGAGAGACATTTATAAGTGAATGAATTGGTTTTTTTGAGGTTTCATCCCTACAAAAAAACCTCCTTAAAAGGAAAAGGTTCAAAAAATATCAAACCAATGTTTATTGTCCCTACAAAGTGGTTCTAAAAGTTGGGGAAGTAGCCTATGAATTGGAATTTCCATATGGAAGTAAAATCGATAATGTATTTCATGTTTCATGTATTAAAAATGTAATAGGGTATTATATTTCAGTTTTATAAACATTACCTCCCTTGTATTATGAAGGAAAACCCATTCTCATTCCATAAAGAATAGTGAAGACAAGGGAAAGAAATCCAAGGAGAAGAACTATAAAGGAATACTTGGTACAATGGAAGGGTTTTCCTAGTGAGGAAGCCGCTTGGGAAGATGAATTTTTTTTGAAGCATCCAAAATTGGAATTGATTGAGAACAAGCAATATTAGGTGGGGAGGACTGTCATGTCCCTATCCAAATAAGACTACTTGTAAATAATTTTTCACCAACCTACTAGTTCCCAAGGTTGAGGTGGAGACATAAATTTTGCAATAAGGGAACTCTAGGACCAAAAATGACCTTATTTTACCATATTCACATTAAAATGGGTCACATAAATAATAAATGTTAAGAAAATAAGGTGGAATTGGTTCATGAATACAATTGGAAGCTTGTGGATTCTTTGGTTGACTGGATTCCCCACACACTTGGGATGCCCTTCATCCAAATTCAAACCCAACAGGAATGTAACATTCTTGGAGGATGATGCGGTGTCACATAGCCTAGAATGAGCCAATGAATTTTAATTAGGAGAGGAGAGTAAATCCCATGGAAGAGGAAAATAGTAATAATACAATGCGTGCCACTTGGAAAGAGATTGCATGCATTTATGACAACAAACGATGAAAGATTCTATGAGAAATATGAAAAATTCAGACCTGATTGCATAATTATGAAAAATATGACATGAAATGGATAATAATATCCACTGAGAGGGAATATTTCAGAGTTATAGGCAGCCATTCGAATTGAGGAAAGAGTTGGAGCATGAAGAAGAAGACAAGTGTCATAGGAATTACTAAACCAATAAGTTGAGTTGGAGGAATCCTATGGACGTAAATTCTACCTTAGGAGGCCTCATGAAGTTAATAAAATGATGTATTGAGGAAGGAGAACAAATTTTGATCATTTGTTAATTGGACTCTGGCATTTTGGAGAGATTTTTCTTGTCCATTGCATGGTGGGTGTTTACTCTCCCCGCTTGAACCAATTTTGAGGGAGTTGAATTCCTTTCCAAGTTGGTTGAGGGAGATGCCATTCAAAACTATAAATGGAGCTTATTTATAGTTTTTAGTAGCAGGTTGAAGGTACATACAACTCAATTTCTCATCTATCTTCCTATTCTCTCATTCCTTCTTCTCCATTCTCCCATACTCTCATGTTGATGGTGCACTTGTTGGAGTGGTGCTTGTTCTTTCCGAAGTCCATTTGATTCCAAAGATAGGGTATGTGATGTATGGATTTGTAATTTATGTACATATTCTATGTAACTAAAAATCAAATAAATTCATATGTGAAAAGCTGGCATTCTCATGCTATTAAACCACTAGTTTTAATGTATTTGGATTCCATCTTGAAAGAGTTTTATATCAGATTTGTATGAGGGATTTTATTTGAGTTTTATGTTATTGGGACATAATTTTCTATGCTGTAGATTAAATATATATGTAATTTCAACCCATGAACTATCTATTCTACTTTTCATGTGTCCAATTTTAGCTAGTAATGCAATTTCCCTTTGACCAATTTCCATGAAAGTTATCATACGAATGATGCACATTATAATCAGTTTCCAGAGATAATAAACATGATTAATGACATCCATTGATGTATAATATTAATTCCTATACTCTTTTCTGAAATTTGGGAGGGTTGTACATGATTTGGAGAGTCAGTTTGGACTCCACCTGTGGGTGGATTTGACCTCAATTTCCCAGGAAAATTGCACTTTATCTTGTTAGCCCCAAAACAAGTTGAAGAAGCTTAAATTTAGATACAAAGTGTTCATAGTTCATATTGGGATGTTGTAATACTCAACCTACCATTTAATTTCATGCTATATACCATTTGGATTCAGTTGGAACCCCCTCTAGTCTTGACTAGTAAACCTCAAAAATTGACCAATTTGCACTATTCTCCAAAATTCCAAGGAGGCACTATAGTGTGCAAGGCTCCACCCACATGTATGCATTTTACCTTTTATAACCTCATAAAAATAGAAAAAATTGCATCAATATCAAATAGATTATATGAAAATGAAGTATGGAGAGAGATGGTTTACCTGCAACTTGTCGTTCCAAAATAAGTTCACCGGTTTGGTCACAATCCATAGTTGAAGATCTAGGGTTTGTTTCTCACTTCAAGGTAACATAACAAATAACATAGTTTTTTTAACTAAAATTTACTATTTGTGGTATTTTTTTTTAAATATTTACCCACTTTATATAGTTTCATTTTCATTTTTATTATAATAACTAATGTTGTTTGATTTTTGCCTAGGTCTTTATGGTTAACTAATTTTTTAAGGTTCTTTTCACATATATGGACTAAAACGTTGCATATTGTATCTTGACATATATGATAGGATATCATTACGTTGCATTTTGCACTTATACTTTATTCCATCTTAAGCCGTAAGATTCAGTTTTTCTCCATGGAATGTGATTTTTAACTTCCTAATATCTTTCAATTGTCTTTGTTATTCCATGGACTAGAACCTACCCTACATGGGATACCCTAGTTAGAACCTTTGTTGTAATTATGGTGCCCATGCTGCGAGTTTCTAGGTCTCGAGAGCCTTCTTAGTTCTCTTACATGTGAAAAGAAGAGACTCATATTCTTTATTTTTGCTGACTACCTTTGCTATCAGGATCTCGACATATGGAGTAAACTTTAAGCTCTTGTGAGAATCCTTAAACATGAAAATATTGTCGAGTTCACTTGTTCTTTAAAACTTGTTAAAGGAATTGAAGGATAATCCATGTTGGTATAAGTTTAACCATTTTTGGACCATGTAGATTACTTACAAAAAAAAATACTATATTTCACTATGACTAGAAGAGTATTCCCAGGTATAGGTTTATCTCTTTTTCGGACCTGGGAGACTAAACTTACGAAAATGGAACCTTTTTGAGATTAGTTTTCTCTTTTGTGATATGACTTAAAACATGAAAAAGATTATGAGTTTTCTTTGAGCGATTATCATGCTCATTAAACTTCAGGACATAGGGATCAAGTTTACTGTTTGTTAACCCATACTCGCAAATAAATGGAAAAACACGAGTGATATTGCTTTCCTTCACACTCGTTAAACTAACTCTTTTTCGGACCTCTCTGACTAACCACGAAAAAGGAATACCTTAGTTCTCCTGAGCTAAGAGAGTTCTCCTCTGGATTGTTTTATACTTTTTCATAATTTGGAGATTAAAGTTATAAAAAAGATCCCCTTGAGAGTCTTCTTTGGTATACCTTTGAGTTTAATTTCATTTTATTTTGACGAGAATATCATGAAAAGTTCCTGAAATTTAAGATCCATTGTTCCTAATGATTTTAACAATTGGGTACCTAATATGAGCTATGGGTACTACCAAATTCAATCAACAGTGCTACATTTTTATTTTTGATATATCCTCATATCTTGAGAGTTTGAGGAGTGATAATACCATCCAATGCATGGAAATATATGGTTGGAGTAATATCTTCTAGTTCTATATCTCGAGGTTGTTTAGTTGTTGATCTTCTTCCTCTTTAGAATATATACAAAATAATTTATTCTCACTACTCTTATGCCCCTTATAATACTTATTATCAATGATTGAAATATAATCCATTGAATCTTATTTCCTCTAGTTATCAAGGTGTCAACCTTGTGGGCTGAGTGAGGTTAGGAGTGGGAGCATTTCCTTCTCTATAGGTACCAGTGTAAATCCTCTAGTAGACAAATTTATACTTTCAATTTTCCTTTCCAAAATAAAGGATTCTCTAACGATTTAGGGTTTAAGATACATAACTCATGTTGAATGATCTCCTTTAAAGTTCCCATAAAGAGATCCAATAAAGTATTCTATAGAATAGTCTTCACTCTAAGACTCAAATTTTATAAGTTCTTAATGTGCTCTACAATTAGAGCGATTTTATTGAGATTTATCAATTGACTAAAGGTGATGTCCCTCTTAATACACCCATATTTTTCTATCACTTCATGTGTAAATATAGACTAAGATACAATATAGTTCTTTTTACAATTAGAAAGCCATTGGTACCACATAAATTTATTAGGTTCTGAATGTTGAATAAATTTGTCATTGATGTCAAACTCTGTATGTATATGTCCTCAAAAGAGGTCCCCTTATGGAATAATGGTTGGGAATGGCCCTCATAGGAAGACACTTTGTGAAGTACACATATGGATCAAAACCCTAAATAAGTCTCTAAGGTTTCCCCTAAGAATTGTTGAAATAAAAGGTGAAGAAACCCATAAAAAATGGTGTTTGGTCCACTTGCCCATGAGTTTGGGGTTACATGACGCATGGTGGAGAAGGCCCCAAAGAGTTCCCAAAATAATAATTATTGGTCCACATGACCCCGAAAGTTGTGGTATTTTGTCCCATTAGAGCACTTGAATTAGAAAGGATCCTTGCAAGAAATAATGACCTATCCACCAAGTATGATGATGTGGTCAATCCCTAGGGACGCGTTTGGAGAATATATGGAGTTATATTGAAGTTTTTGCATGAAGTGTCATGATGGGTCCTTAAGGTGGGGTACTAACCCTTGAGACCCCCTTAAAACATGGAGATCCAAAAATTAAGGATTAGTTTAAGGAGACACTAAAAGAAGCTACTAGATAATGATGAAGTGTATAAATAGAAGGCCAAATATTCCATTTTATCATTAATCAAGTTTCTCTTTCTATTGTGCATATTTGGAGAAAAAGTGTGAAACATTTTGGAGGAGCAATTTTTGGACATATTTGAGGATTGGGGAGATTCATGAAAAATTGCACACCTTTCTCATATGGTATCAGAGTTCCAAAATTATTGGATCGTTGGAAAGATGGTTGCAAGGGATATGTGATGAATCTATCTAGAGGTTATTTTGGTTTCTATATTGTTTAGTCATATTTTGATATTGGAAAAGGTATGGTTCATGCTTTTGGGTTTCTCTTGTGATGACACATGTCTTTCATGGTTAGAGCTCATATTTGATCTTGGTATGTGAGCCCCTCTCTTGGAATATATCTTTGAAGTCAATGGATATAGTATGGAGGATATGATACTAGTTATCTTAGCATAGATCTTGATGGTGATAGTTGGATAGATCATAGTATTATGTATGGCTTGATTCGATATAAATGATTGAAGATGGAAATGAAATATTTTTATGATTATTTCTGGGTATTATTGGGAATTGAAATTGAGGTATGCATAGCTTGATATAGTGATAGAAACAAAGACAATGATACAAACATATGTACAATGATGTAGGAACAAGGACAATGATATAGGTATAGGGACAAAGATACAAGTACAAGTTGTTAGAGATAATGATACAATGATCATTGCAGATTGTTTCTTTTATTCATATCAGGGCGACATGACATGGCCAGGATAGGATATTGTTGTCTCCTTTAGGTTGGTTCCTGAGAATTGTGAGTTGGTGCTCACTAAGGATTGGAGTCCTCTCTACATGTTGGGGGCCTGTGACCTTAGGAAGTTGTATCCTCCTTTTAGTTGGAGCTGTTAAACTAGGGGATTGGAACCTCCTTCTAGTTGGTGCTAGAAAATTAGGGAGTTCAAGCTTCCTTCCAGTTAGTGCTGGCAATCATGTTGAATGTAATCTTTATATTATAAACAACATATTTTGTGGTTTTCTCCCATTTGGGTTTCCACATTAAATCTCTTATGCAATTTGTATGATTTTTATGTGATGGTGAATGCTATTGTTAATGGTTAATAGTACATGTTAAAAGTGGGAAAAAGTACCAAATACTGATTCACCCCCTCTTAGTATTGCTAATATTCCAATGATTGGTATTGGATCAGGTTCCTTCAAGACAATTTAAACACTAGAAGGTAGATCATCATGGAGAAGTATGCAAAATATTCTAAACTTGGATCACCACTATTCGATGGGTTGAGTTATGCTTTTTGGATCATAAGGATGAAGTGATTCTTGCAGTCAATGGGACTTAATGTTTGGCAAGATGTAGTAAATGGATACATTCCACTAGAGAGAGATCCACATATAGGTACTACTGAAGGAAGACTTTTGATTACAATTCAAGGGCCATGAGTGCTATTTTTGGAGGCTTAGCAGGTTTAGAATTTGTCGAGGTTATGCATTTTACCTTTGCAAAATAAATTTGGGACAAGCTAAAAAATGTGTATGAAGGAAATCCCAAAGTAAAAGGAGCTAAGATGCAAACTTATTGAAAACAATTTGAACACCTGAAAATGAAGGAAGATGAAGAGATTGCAGATTATTTTATTGAGTAGATGAAATTGTGAACACCATCATGGGTCGAGGAGAAAAAATAAAAAATTCATTGATAGTCCAAAAAATTCTCATATCTCTTCCAATGATGTTTGACTCTAAGATATCAACCCTAGAATAAAGAGAAGGTCTAGATACTTTAAGCCTTGTATGAATGACATGGAGTTATTACAACATACAAAATGTGAATAGAATAGCAAAATATGACTAGAAGGGAAGAAACATTCAAGGATTCCAAGAAGACAAGGAATAACAAGCAAAATTCAAAAATTATGTTCGTGTTCTAGTTGCAGTGATGACTCAGACGATGAATAAGTAGAAAATTTTGTGAGAAAGTTAAAGAGAGGAATTGACAAGTAAGGTAAGCTTCCTTTCAAATGTTTTAACTATGTTAAAATTGGTCATTTTTCTTCGAAGTGTCTTTATGCAAAAAAGGTCAGATAATGATGAACAAAATGAAAGGAAATATGAGAAAAGGAACAATAAATTTGTGAAAATGAAGAGTCTCTATTATAAGGAAGATAGTTCCTCATCTGATGAAAAGGATTATAGTGATGATAACTTAGTAAAAGTGCTCTTCATGGATTTATAATAAACTTCTAATGAATACGAGGAAGACTATGCAGATGGAGAAGTAGATCTTGAGGAAAAATTGATCATTGCCTTAAGTGAACTAAATAAAGAAGGAAGAAAAACAAGTTACTCAAAAAGGAGTTGGGTGAATTGAAGGAAATCTTTGGAAGAAACCCCAAAGAGACAAATAAGATCTTTATAGATCTAAAAATTCAGTTGGAAGAGGAAAATGTAATCAAAGAAACACTTAGATGAAGAATGGAAGAAAAGGAGAAGGTACAGGAAGAATTGGAAGCATAAATAGTCTCTCTTAGGAAGGAATCACAAAAGGGCATTTGAAAAAACTTTGTTAATAGCACCAAAATATTGGATGAAATCATAAGCATACCAAGGCCATTCTATGATAAATATGGTCTTGGATACAAAATAGATGATGAGGGCTCAAGCTCTATGATGACTAAAGGTAAAGAAATACAAAGAAGTTATTCTTATGTTGTACAAGGTTTCGAGCCTCAACAATAAGTGAGGAAAATGAGTCCTGAAGAAAATCATGCATGGAATCAACCATCGACAATAACGAAGTTTCAAGATTCTAACTTCATAATATCTACACCAACTAGAATGCCTTCTACATCCAAGTATCAAAATATTTTCTTTGGCGTATGTTATTCTTGCAATAATTTTGGGCATAAATCTATAAATTGTAGAGCCTATGTAAGGGGTAGAAACACATGGAATAGAAATGGCTATGAAAACTTTAGGAATCATGATGAGAATCCTCATAAGGAATTTGATAGAATTTATAAAAAATTTGGAGTTTTGAATTATGAAGTTGAATGTTACAAATGTAATGACTTTGGACATAGCCAAAAATTGCACAAGTGGAATGACAATGTTGTCAAAGGAAACTAGGAAGTTTCCATAACAAAAGAGAACTTGGGTGAAGAAGCAAAAATACTTACATATTGATGAATGCGGACTTTCCTTACAAGCTCAAAGCAGTATAATTTAATGGTGTGTTGGAAGTTTCCATAACAAAAGAGAACTTGGGTGAAGAAGCAAAAATACTTACATATTGATGAATGTGGACTTTCCTTACAAGCTCAGAGCATTATAATTTAATGGTGTGTTGATAGTGTATGTTCAAAGCATATGACAGGTGATAAAAACAAATGCGTGTCATTAATAAAATAAAAGGAGGGATCTGTAACACTCGACAATAACAACTCAACTAAAATTGAGGGAAAAGGTACAATTAGTCTTGGAAACAAAGATGCTTTGGCATAAAATATTCTGTTTGTTGAAAACATGAAGCATAATTCGTTGAGTGTGAGTCATATGTGTGATCAGGGACACACACTTTTATTCAATTTAGAAGAATGTGAAATCAAGAGAAAATGATCAGGTAGACTCATGGAAAAATAAACCAGAACTCCAAACAACATATACATATTGAATAAATTTGTAAAGGAAAAATATGTTTGATTAAGGGAGATGAAAGTTGGATTTGGAACAAGATATTGGGTCATATAAACTTTGACAATTTTGTCAAGCTTGGCAATAAGCAGGTTGTAAAAGAAATGCCACAAATCACAAAACCATTTAACACTTTGTGCAATCATTGTCAGCATGGGAAACAAACAAAGGTTGAGTCCAATACAAAGGATTATGCCACTACAAAGCCATTGAAAATTGTTCATATTGATCTATGTGGTCCAACAAAGAAAAAATGACTGAATGGTGAATAATACTTCATGTTTCTCATTGATTACTATACAAGAATGAAATGGTTATGTTTTCTCAACAAGAACTCAGAATCATTTGAATGTTTCAGGATATTCAAGGAAATTGGTTGAAAATGAAATTGATTTGAAAATCAAGACCCAAAGATCAGACAATGACAGTGAGTTCACATGAAATGAATTCTTTGATTTTTGTGAAGAACATGGAATAAAAAGAGAATTTTCAGCAGCTGGGACTTGTCAACAAAATGGAGTTGTTGAAAGGAAAAACATGAATGTACAAGAAATGGAAAGAACAATGATGAATGAATCCAAGATAGTTGAAGTCTTTTGGGCACAAGCAATACATACAACTGTTCACGTATTGAACAAATCATTGCTTATAAGTCATAGTGATAAAAAACCATATGAACTATGGAAAGAAAGACCAACCAATGCCAAACATTTCAGCGTGTTTAGAAGCAAATGGTACATAAAAAGGGATGACAAGAAAATTGGAAAATTTGACACTCAGGTAGATGAAGCAATATTTGTTGGGTACTCTTGTAAAAGTAAAGCATACAAGTGTTATAATATAAGACCCAACAAGATAGTGGAAAGAATCAATGTGAAATTTGATGAAATCATCCTGTCAAAAACAGAGAAAGAAAACATAGATTCAAACATCATTGAAAAACTTGAAATTGAAGAACCAAAGTTTGAAGCAAAGGAAGAAGAAGAAAAGAAACAAGAAGAAGAGTAGTCAGATGAAGGAAACGAAGAAAACAATCGACAAAATCTTCAAACTCCCTCCTGGACTCAACAAAATGTTCAAAGACCTTTTAAGACACCAAATCGCCACATTCAGAAGAATCATCCCCTAGAACTAATCATTGGGGAAAAGAGTGCTGGAATAGAAACCAAAAGTAGAAGAAAATATCAAATGTTAGAAAAATGGAACTTTTCGTTGCTATCCACATTGAACCAAGCAGTTTTAAAGAATCCAGAGATGATGAAAATTGGATCAATGATATGGAAGAAGAAGTAGATCAAATAGAGAAGAATGAAACATAGGAATTGGTACCAAGACCAAAGGATAAAATTGTGATTGGTACAAAATGGGTTTTTAGGAACAAGGTTAATGAAGATGGGAAGGTAACTTGAAACAAAGCAATACTAGTGTGAAAAGGGTATGCGCAAGAAGAAGGAATTGATTTTGATGAAACATTTCTCCCATGTCTAGAATGGAAGCAACTAGGACGATCTTGGCTTAAGAATTTAGAAAAATAATTAAACTATATTAGATGAATGTAAATTCAGCTTTTCTAAATGGAGAGTTAGAAGAAGAAGTCTACATCGAATAGCCATAGGGTTTCCTACTATAAAAAAATGAAGACTATGTATGAAGGTAGAATAAATTTATGTATGGACTCAAGCAAGTTCCTCAATCTTGGTAATCATGATTGGATAGATACTTACAAGGAAGTATGATAGTTATTGAAGTATCTTTTGATGACATAATCTTTGGAAATGATGATGACAATATGAATCATAAGTTTTCCAAGGATATGCAAAGTGAATTTGAAATGTTGTTTCTTGGAGAGTTAAATTTCTTCTTAAGACTACAAATATATCAACTAGATGATGGTATTTTCATTTCCCAAACCAAGTACATCAAGGAAATGTTGAAGAAATTCAGAATGGAAGACTACAAACCTGTAAGTAATCCTATGGTTACTGGATGCAAGTTAACCAAAGATGATGAATCTAAAGAAGTGGATAAAATGTTTTATATATAGATGGTTGGTAGTATTCTTTATGTGACATATTCAAGACCATATGTTATGTAGGAAGCTGGACAAGTTGCAAGATTTCAAGCAGCTCCAAAGGAAACACATATTTTTGCAGTGAAAAAGATCTTTAGATATATTCAAGGAACAAAAGAATTTGGACTATGGTATCCAAAATGAAACAAATTGACATTGGTTTCCTACACATATGTAGATTAGGTAGGAAGCATTGATGACAGAAGAAGCACAATCAGAGCATATTTCTTCTTAGGTGATTGTTTAGTGTCTTGGTTAAGTAAGAAGAAATATTTAGTATCTTTATCCACAACGAAAGCATAATATATTGTAGTGACAACATGTTGTACTCAAATCCTCTAGATAAATCAAAATATGGAATACTTTCAAGTAACATATGATGATCCTATTATGATCTTATGTGACAACACAAGTGCTATAAGTATTTCATAAAATCCAGTTATCCATGGCAAGAAAAAACGCATTCCTATCAAGTATCACTTTCTACAAGAATAGGTTGAAGAAAAGAATATCAAGATGGAGTATATTGATATAAAGGAATAGATTGTAGACATCTTTACAAAGCCTCTCCCAAGAGAGACATTTGAGTATCTTCAGGAGGTATTGGGGGTAATCCATTCTCCAAATTGATAAAATATTATCAAAGGAGAGATATATTGTCAGGGGGAGTTACTTTTTTCCATTGATGTCAAAGGGGGAGAGAAATATCAGAAGCATGAAGGAAGGGGGAGCATGGTCATAGGGGGAGTATGATGATTTCCATCAATATAAAAGGGGGAGATTGTTGAATAAACTTGTCATTGATGTCAATATATATATGTGTCCTCCAAAGAGGTCCCCTTATGGTGTAGTGGTTAAGCATGTCCCTCACGGGAAGACAATTTGTGATGTAGACATATGGATCAAAACTCTAAAGAAGTCTCTAAGGTTTTCCCTAATAATTGGTGAAATAAAAGGTGAAGAAACTCATAAACAATGGTGTTTGGTCCAGTTTCCTATGATTTTTGGGTTACATGACCCATGGTGGGGAATGTTGGACACATAAGGTACACTGAGAGGGGGGGGGGTGAATCGGTGTGGGCAACTTTTATTACTTTTTCAAATTTAACAATCAACAACTTATTCAATATTATGCATTATCAAATTATCATTATATCATCATCAAAATTATTATCATCATCATATAACCATCACATAAGAAGCATAACATGATACATACTACACCAGATTTTATGTGGAAACCCAAGTCCTGGGGAAAAACCACTAAATTCTTTATAATAATAGTTTTCCAGCAACAACTGGAAGGAGGAAACAACCCCCTTATTACAATGAATTAAATTCTTCGGCTACAACTGGAAGGAGTCTACAAATCCCTGATATACATGCTACAACATCAAGGAAGCTCCAGCTCCCTAGTTCTACGGATACAACCGGAAGGAGGATACAACCCCATTTCCTTGCCCCGTCCTGCCACCCAGATATGAATATAGAAATTGTTGAACCATGAATGCACTGATACTGCGGAATTGCTAATCAACACCTGTACTACATTGCACAATCTGTACCACACTACATAACCAATTCCACTACTAACCACTACTCATTAGTTGATCATTACTCATCAACTGACCACACTGTTCACTGCACCACAACTGTACCACACTACTCATCAACCTGTACAATCAACATGTCCAATCAATATGTTGCTCACATCAATTACTCAGACAATATGAGGCTACACGCCAAACTCAGTCCACTTGGGTTAAACAAATTGCTCATACAACACCAATCTGAGTCAAACCAACTGCACATAAGGCAACTAGTGCCAATATTTCTCAACTGAACCAACCTATACCAAGCTGCTTGTGTACCTGTTCCAAAGCAATCATATACTTGTGTTAATCTAATCAAGTGCTCCAACAGTCAACCAACCATTCTTACTTGGGCTAGTTCATCAATAGACACATTTGAGCAACCCATAGACTTCACATATGGTCAACCAAGCTTTGTCAAATCACACTCAAATCAATGAAACCACAACCAACCTCAATCACAGTCAAGGAATAGTTGACAATTAAACATGATATACCTCAACCAAGCAGATAAAAGACTTAACCAACTATGTCAAACTCAGTCAATCTCATAAAATCTTAGACACGAAAGGATTTTTCACTCCATTCAAATCAAGTCAACAAATCAAACAAATATCAAGAAAATAGTCACTTACAATACCATCAAAGGTTGTCATTAACACTTGTTAGTACTTGGATTTGGTTACTAAAAAGAACTAGTGATTAACGTCGTTCTTTAAAAGATAAGATTTCAAAGTTAAATATGGCAAAATTTAATAATTATAAAGAATGCTTGGTATATAAAAAAATTGTTTTTATTAAGCCAAATTTGGCTTTTATGGTAAGTTTCATATTCTCGAGTTCTTTATAGGCTTGATTTTTATTTTTATCAAAAAGTTAATACCCAAAGGGGCCAATCTCCAAGTTCATTGCTGTCGATCCTAGCACATAAGTTAATTTAAAGCTTAGTACCATGCACATAAGTCAATAAGTGTCAAGGTAGACCACGCATAAAGGCTTATGTTTTACATGTTATACTTTGTTGAACAGTTGGTGCATATGAACATACTAAGTATTATTTTGCTCATGCATGTGGGATGTTTCCAATGCATAAACTGTAAGAGCATTCATCCAAATGTAAAAATATAAAATGCTCGATAATGTTAAGCCTGATTACCAAGTGTTAAAATTCATTTAGAGAGCTAAGGGAAAATCCTATTGGTTCATATTTTGTACACAATGTCAAATGTTTAATTTCGCCGGAATCCATATCAAGACAAGACACAACAAATGCCAAACACACAACTCAAACATCAAATTCTGGGTGCATTAGTAATTTCTAAAGTTTTGATTGTTGAATTCAGTTCTTGATGAAGGATGTAGATTATCATTTGCAGCAATAAAGGTGGAAAAGATATGATTATGTGATCTTATTCAGGAAAGGAATATTTTAATGTGCTGAAAAATCCATCAAATCACATTTTTGGAGAAGTTATGAATTAGAATAATAAATTGAATGGTGAAATGGTTTCTTATTTCTCTTGGAAAATATCTCAGATTTCAAGCGATGGTCAAAGGATTAAAATCCATATATTAAGGGAAAATCAAATCATTCAAAATTCCCATATTTTTAGGAGGTAGAGTATCCATATCCACTTCTTCAGGCAGTGATGTGGCATTTGGTTCCATATTCCTAGGAAGTTGTTAAACATGTAGCACTCCATAGATTTTATCAAGGAGCACTTGGATCCAATAGTTCCAAGGTTTTCTGTGAAAAAATAGATTATATTTGTTCTTTAATTTATTTGTAAAATTGGTGGTTGGATAGGTAGCAACAACTCTTGAACATATTTTTCTATAAGTTTAATCATTTTTTTAAATAAGGGGAAGAAAAGCTTCCAGCCAATAGGATGTGAGTTTCTACAGAAGGGTCGAGAGGCTACTTTGTAATTTCTTTTGGAAACTTGCAATCTGAATATGAGACTTCGTATTTTATGTCTCAGGTTCTCTTTGTCATTAAATATGAGTACCTTGTGGTTTTGTGTAAAACAATTATGGTCATTAATTCCTTTATAATGATATTTTCTCATGCTGTGATTAAGTATCTTAGATTCCATACTTAGAATGTTTTTATGAATATGTTGTTTAAATGTTATGCACGAATGAACTGTTTGTTCCACATGTGATCAGTCAGCCTTGAACGACATATTTGACTTCAATTTTATCTCAGTGCAGTTATCCAATGCTATTCTCAGACATTGATGTTTTCAGCTATCTTATGATTTCTCCACGTGGATTAATCTCTCGACCCCTATAGAACCCATCTTAAAATACAAATTATTCAACTCGAGGTGCCTAAACCTTGTTCTCACCAGTAGGTACAAACTTTAGGACAAACATGTTTTGGTGACCATATTGGGGAGAGAAGAGTGAAGTGTTGTTCCCTGGAAGAACAACATAGATCCAACTCTTGATGGTAGACAAGAGGACAGAGAAATTGACTGTAATCATCTACCTCACAGATCCACATTCAAATACTCCACTGGAGGAAGAATTTTGCTGACAGAAAGATGAAAATATCAGAGGGAAAAATCAGGTATCAGCTCATTATCTTTTTCTATGATCTTTTGCTCTTATTCATGAATTCATTCTGGTATTTCCCTTTACATATAAAGAGGATTATCCTTTTCTTTGTTTACTCTGATGATCATCAACATTCATTTGTATACCCCTCATTGAAAGAAGAAGATTTTCATTCTGCCTGTGTTGTAGATGTTGACCATGTCTTTTCACCTCAGCCTCTTCAGAAGGCTAATGTATGTATTCAATTCCTTCCTGAATTTGATAATCCTTGTAACTATGAGGAAGATGAAACTAATTTATCTCCTTATATTTTATCACCTATTATCATCACTGCAGAACTTTGTAATTAGCCTGTTGAAGCTCACTTTCAACCCACTGAATTTCGGTCTAAAATTAGAAAGAATTTTTTTAAACCTCTCAGGCTTTCATCTCACTTACATTCTTATCCTCCCAACATTATTGAATATCTCCCTCTGTTTACTGGATAATACCATGTCACAATAGAAAAACACTTGGAAACTTTTCACAATTTTATTGACAATTTTGAGATTGTACACGAGGATATTGTCATGATGATATTTTCCAAGTCCTTAGATGGAGATGTTGGGTTCTGATTTTGAAATTTAAAAATTTAATTCAATTGGATCATGGGGAGATTTACATGATGTCTTCTTCAAGTATTGGGGTAAGAATAAATTTTATGATCAATTTCTTTCCAAATTCTATGGTTTGAAAAGGGAGAATGATGAGCCTATTATTGAATTTAATTGGAGGTTTCAAATATTTTATGTCAGCATGCCTACGGAGATTCATGAGATTCATGCTTCCCTCTCATCATGCTGCTCCAACACAAACATCCATGCATAGCTCTACAACTCTGCATCTTCACGCCCAACTCTCCATCGTCATGATCCCTCTCCATGCAAAAACATCTTCATGCCCAACCTTGTCATTCCATGTCACCACACTCAACACTCTAGGGTTTTAAACCTAAATTCACCCATTCAAAAAAAAATATAATATTATTATTATACTTAATAATTATTATTATAATATTTAAAAAAAAAACCTTCCCAACTATTGAAAATTTGTAATAAAATTATATTATTTGTAATAATAAATTACTATTATTACAATTAAAAATTTAATAGTTAAAATTCAAATTTAATCAAGATGAATACAAGAAGCACTAAGAACAAGTTTATGGATAGAAAAAAGTAAATTTGCATGCACAGGAGCATGAGAAAGAATGTAAGCAAAAATCAGATTTGGGACAATATTCAACACCATTATTAGATTTATATTCTCTTTCAGCTCTCCAAACTCATCACTCAGATTTTTCTATTGTAAAGGATGTAGATGTACACGATTTTGACTCAGATCAATAAGATGTTTTGCCACACACAATAGAAAATATTTTTGGTTTTAAATATGGATTTAATAATTTTGCAGATGATAATTTGCAGCATAGAAAGTCTTCAATTGGTCATAGTAGAAATTTACTAGCTCCTACTATGATATTACCATGTTATGAAGAGGAAGTTTCTTCTCCTCAACATCTTACTGTTGATATAAGAAATCAGTTCCCATTCTTGACAAATGATGTCTTTCAAGATTTTTATTTTCTTGAGTTTTGGTTAAGGATTTTATTTGCAGGAAAAGAATGAAGCTGAGGATGTTAGTATCGATCGGATGCATAAATAAACATTCCAACAAAGACAATATCCTATTGCACATGATGTTCCCACTTTTGAAATTAATGCAAGTAATATGCATCCATCTGTTTCTCATGACTGCCTTGATAGTTTGAGTGATGTTTAAATAGTTTATGTTAAGAAAAATCATGAAAGTTTTCAAGATAAAATACAGTGGCAACTATGTCCTTTCGATCAACTGAGAATGTTTCATCAAGAGTTTCAAGATTCGATAGCCGATTGGATGGAGTTGATTTTTTCAAAGGTTTCTAATACCCCAGTTTTTGGCATGTTTCCTATTTCCAAGTGTAAGTATCAGCTGCTTATAGAATTTTTATTGCATTCATGATATCTTTTGTGGTTTTCTCAAACAATGGCATGCATGGAGTTATGATTTTTAGTCAAATGGTTTCTTGGATTCATTGGAAGTATGATTGCACATTATCAGCTTGATGTTTGCAAGATTAGAGTAGTAGTGTGGATAAATAAGCTCATCTCTTGATCATTTTCTTTAGTTTGCACAGTGAGATCATATTGTTGTAAGGATTGTTTTCAGTTTGTAGAGTCATTTGAATTTCAACATTCAGTAAGCAGTGTCTTTTTAAGTTTTTGAATAAGTTGCAGAAGTTTGAGATATGAATGAATCCATCACCCAATGGATAAGGCACTATACACTTGTGGATTTCCAGTTTGTAGTAAATGGTAAGTAGGGTATTATTACAGTTTGCAGAGAAGGTATTGTGAGCCGTGATGGATATAAGGAGTTTGGACAACATTTCTTAGATCGTCACAGGGAGGACTCTATCCCCATCCAGAGATGATGCTAGTACCTAGATTTGGTTATTAAAAAATACTAGTGATTGACGTCATTCTTTAAAAGATAAGATTTCAAAGTTAAATTTGGAAAAATTTAATAATTATAAAGAAGGCCTGGTAAATTAAAAAAAAATGTTTTTATTAAGCCAAATTTGGCTTTTATGGTAAGTTTCATATTCGAAAATCCTTTACAGGCTTGAGGTTTATTTTTATCAAAACAGTTAATACCTGAAGGGGCCAATCTCCAAGTTCATTTTGTCGATCCTATCACATAAGTCAAGTTAAATCTTAGTACCATGCACACAATTCAACAAGTGTCAAGGGAGTGCATGAACAAAGGATTATGTTCTACACGTTATACTTTGTTGAAATGATTGGTGCATATGAACATACAAAGTATTCTTTTTTCTCATGCATGTGGGATGTTCCCAATGCATAAACTATATGAGCATTCATCCAAATGTACAAATATCAAATGCTCAATAGTGTTAAGCTTGATTACCAAGTGTTAAAATTCATTCATAGAGCTAAGGGAAAATCCTATCGGTTCAGAGTGATAGAATATTAGAGTCAAGCTAAACTAGTTAACCTATCTAAGAAACCAACAACATATCATAAAAGATAAGAACAGGAAAAGAAAAGGACAAGAGGACACCGATATACGTGGTTCACCCTAATGGGTTACATCCACGGGAAGGTAGTCTTCTATTATCTCCAGAATGTCTTCTCCAATCTTAACAAGAGAGAAAAGCACAAATACCCCAAAGAATATAGATGATGTACAACAATGTCACAATAGTACCACTACTACATCAAGAATACATGATATGTAGATACTCACTTGACCCTATTATATACTAAGAAATGAGGAGGAATTACTCTCACATATTGCATGTGGGATAATATAATTCTCCAAAATAACATCTCTTAATACAATACCATGGACAAATACTCTACATGAGTAAATACAACACCATATAACTATAGGTTAAATGTATTACTCTTTTACATAAGATTGTAGACAACATCCGACATAATACAAAGACATTATTACCTTCCAAGGAATATAATATATTCCAATACTCCCCCTTAATAATGGCTGGGAGAAGGGCCAACACTAACACTAAGGAATGAAGGAGTCATTACTGCTCCCCCTTGATGACAACTTCTAGAAGAACCAAAGATGAAAAAAGAAGAACACTTCAGCTGATGGAATTTGACGATGAATAACCGCTTCTCACTGAATCATGAAAGTGCACACAAACCAGGTTGTATAATGAAAGAACCAACAATAAAATGCCGAGAACATGTGACGTAATCCAATTGCAAGATGCCCAGATCACCACAAGAATCATCACAACCATACACGATAGCTAAAGAACTCCGATATAACATCCACACCAGTGTACATATACCTTCTGACGACCGATACAACAGAACATGTGGCTAAGAACACCACAACAATGTACAAAAAAACCCAGATGGCCAATACACATGCGGATACCAGACATTCTTCCAATCAAGGTGCAATATAAATATCTGTAGAAGACCTCAAACATTGAAGAAACAAGACCCCAATGGTCTATACATCGAAAATGATATCATATAGATGAACATCTTGACTTTAACAGTAGAAGATGGTGCTTCATTTCTTCTGGAATAAGGTGAAAGCCTAAATAGAGAACTTATCTGCACAAGAAATTTCAATATTAAAGCATATAAAGATCATAAAACAAAATTTTTCATGTGGAAATGAAAATGCTTAAATAGCAAAGGTTAGCAAACATCATATAAAGCGATGGAAACATAATATGATCAAATAAAATATTAACTTGCTCATTAAGGAAAATGAAGTTACTTTTACACATTAAGTGTCAGCCACAACATATAAATAGTGAGCCAAAGATTCCACTTAAATATATGAAAATTTAGTCATCAAGCAACTAATCTAAAGCATAGGTGCATTTCTTATTAGTATGAGGTTAATATGCAAGAGATGAATACCCTGAAAATGTCAATCCTTCCATATAGGAACGTTAGAGACAAGTAGGAACAAGATAACCTCTGCAATCATAAGAATATAAATCTCATTGCAACAAGAACAAGGTGCTTATGATAAATAGTTCAAGATTTAAAGATTGCTCAAAGCCACTTCCGACATAATACAAAGACATTATTACCTTCCAAGGAAAATAATATATTCTAACACAGAGTTTGTACACAATGTCAAATGTTTCAGTTTGCCAGAATCCATATGAAGACAAGCCACATCAAATGCCAAACGCATAGCTCAAACATCGAATTTTGGGTGCATTAGTAATTGCTAAAGTTTTGATTGTTGAATTCAGTTATTGGTGAAGGATATAGATTATCATTTGCAACAATAAAGGTGGCAGGAGATGATTATGTGATCTTACTCAGGCAAAGGAATCTTTTAATGTGCTGAAAAATCCATCAAATCACATTTTTGGAGAAGTTATGAATTAGAATAATAAACTGAATTGTGAATTGGTGGCTAATTTCTCTTGGAAAATATCTCCTATTTCAAGGGACTTTCAAAGGATTAAAATCCAGATATTAATGCAAAATCAAATCAATATCAAATAATTCTAAATTCCTAGTTTTTTAGGAGGTAGAATATCCATATCCACTTCTTCAGGCAGTGATGCGGCATTCAGTTCCATATTCATGGGAAGTTGTGAAACATGTAGCACTTTGGATATTTTATCAAGGAGCACTTGGCTCCAACAGTTCCAAGATTTCCTGTGACAAATTAGATTATATTTATTTAATTTATTTGTGAAATTGGTGGTTGGATAGGTAGCAACAACTCTTGAACATATTTTTCTATAAGTTTAATCATTTTTTTTAGTAAGGGGAAAAAAGGTTCTAGCCAAGATGCCGTGAGTTTCTACAGAATGGTCAAGAGACTACTTTGTAATTTTTTTTGGAAGCTTGCAATCTGAATATGAGACTTTGTCTTTTATGTTTCAGGTTCTCTTTGTCATTAAAATGAGTACCTTGTGGTTTTGTGTAAATTGATTATGGCCACGAGTTCCTTTATAATGATGTTTTAATTATAAATGCTCATGCTGTGATTAAGTATCTTAGATTCCATACTTATAATGTTTTTCTGAATATGTTGTTTAAATGTTATGTGCAAATGAACTGTTTGTTCCACTCGTGATCATTCAGCCTTGAACAACATCTTTGACATCATTTTTATTTCAGTCCAGTTATCCAATGCTATTCTCATAAGCTGATGTTTTTAGCTATCTTATGCTTTCTCCATGTGGATTAATCTCTTGAACCCTACAGAACCCATCTTAAAATCCAAATTCATTCAACTCGTAGTGCCTAAACTTTGTGCTCAGCAGTCGGTACAAACTTTAGGACAAACAACAGTCAATAATCGGTCGTCTCCACTTAGGTCAAAGACACAATGATGAACACTTGCAAACTACTTTTCAAATAAAACACTTAGGTTGATCAAAGAAATCACTCACAAGATATATTACTTACATGTCAACTTCTCATTCAATACTACACTATACAACAGTCAAGATAAAAACCAAAATCTATGCCAACAACATACAAGATAATAATCAAGATCTATATCAAGATCACATCAAGGTATACTCCAAGATAACCATCACCGTAGCCTCCATAGCATATTCAATGACTTCAAATATATATACCAATATATATTCTCACATACTAAGATCAAATATGAACTCTGTCCATGAGAGACATGTGCCATCACAAGAGAAACACATAAGCATGAACCAGACCTTTTTGAAGATCACAAGTTGAAGAAATAATCTTCAAAACCAAAAGAAACTCTAGATCACATCATCACATATCCCTTGTAATAAAACTCAATAGTTAGTAAACCTAGTTAGTTAGTAGTTATTAAGGTTGGATTGATAGGACACACCATTCAATGATGGCCCTTGATTTGTATAAAGTCCGTATTGTACCCTTGTAAATATCATTACTCATTAATAAATATATATCCTTTTTGGAAAATTCATTCCAAATTGGTATCAGAGCCAACGTTCCCAGCGTTTTCTCCTACCATCTCCATTAATTTATGTGTTTCCCTCCACCTCCAAACACTTCTCTGTTGCTCGTGTGTATTACCTAGCACATTCTGCATGCCTCTTTCCTCTAACACCTCTCTACACCACTGCCACCTCCTTTCTCCACTCTTCTCCCATTCATCTCCACCATGCACACTAACACCCAACTCTCGCACTCCCATTCATCTCTACCCTTCATGCTAACACCCAACTCTTGCTATATCCCACCCCACACGGTCCCACTTGCTCTCGCTGCATCCCACCTTCCCACCTTCTTTTGCTGCATCTACCGCACCTGTCTGCCTCCATGTTGGCCACTCCCTCATGCCCAAATCCACCATCCCATCGCAGTCATCCCAGGTTTCTCCTTCCAGCTCCATTTTCATGCTTCCCTCTCATCGTGCTGCTCCAACACAAACATCCATGCGTAGCTCTACAACTGTCCATCTTCATGCCCAACTCTCCATCGTCATGATCCCTCTCCATGCAAAAACATCTTCACGCCCAACCTTGTCATTCCATGTCACCACACTCAACACTATAGGGTTTTAAACCTAAATTCACCCATTCAAAAAAAAATATAATATTATTATTATACTTAATAATTATTATTATAATATTTAAAAAAAAACCTTCCCAACTATTGAAAATTTGTAATAAAATTATATTATTTTTAATAATAAATTACTATTATTACAATTAAAATTTAATAGTTAAAATTCAAATTTAATCAAGATGAATACAAGAAGCACTGAGAACAAGTTTATGGATAGAAAAAAGTAAATTTGCATGCACAGGAGCATGAGAAAGAATGTAAGCAAAAATCAGATTTGGGACAATATTCAACACCATTATTAGATTTATATTCTCTTTCAGCTCTCCAAACTCATCACTCAGATTTTTCTATTGTAAAGGATGTAGATGTACACGATTTTGACTCAGATCAATAAGATGTTTTGCCACACACAATAGAAAATATTTTTGGTTTTAAATATGGATTTAATAATTTTGCAGATGATAATTTGCTGCATAGAAAGTCTTCAATTGGTCATAGTAGAAATTTACTAGCTCCTACTATGATATTACCATGTTATGAAGAGGAAGTTTCTTCTCCTCAACATCTTACTGTTGATATAAGAAATAAGTTCCCATTCTTGACAAATGATGTTGTAAAGGAAAATGTCCTATGGCTAGGGTTTAAGAGGCCATCAACGTACTGGGGTTGAAAGAGAGATGCACAACGTTCAGCAAGTAAATACAAGCAAGATCAGAGATGAGAAAGGTCCACACCTGACTAACTGAAGGCTGGTCCAAGCTTTCTCTTCAATCCTCTTCTTGCTCCTCTCGCTCCAAGAGACCTGCGAAACGAATTATACCTTCCTCAAACCATTATGACCACATATAAGACAATGATAATCAAATAAACATGAACTAATGATCTGAATAACATCATCATATGATCAGAAACAGAGATTCAATCACACATTGAACAATGATTTGGGAAGAAGAAGGACATCACATCTTTATTAATCTTGAAAACAAGTACAAGTATACCTTCTCTTCAAGTTTGGCACCTCACGAAACCTTGATCTGGTTCTGCTGCTTCTCTTCTCCAAAGAACTCAGCCTCCAAGCTCTGCAACACAAGGGGAAGACCTCCAGGGAAAAGGTGTGGGCAATGAGAGTCCTGATTCCTCCAGCATAACAATGCATAAATTCAAAGTCCCTTTTCATGGACCTCCCTACCTCTATTTATATGATAAAGAAGAGTTAGGGGCGAAGCCAAAGTGGTTACAACTGAAGAAGTCAGTTGGAAAACTACCCAAACTAATCCGAAAAGGCATGTTTTTATGTTTAAATGTTAAGAAACCTATTCGCGACTATGAAGGAGGACAACCCGCGAATGATCCATGAGTTTCCACAAGAGCAACCCATGAATATATCCATTCGCGACTTGTAAAACACAAGAGTCGCGAATGATTTGCGAGTTGCACATAAGGAGAGTCGCGAATACACAAAAAACACATTTTTAAGGTATTTATGGGCATTTTTAGACTTTAGTGTCTTCTGGAAAGTTTTAGATAACAGAAATACCTTTCCAATGGTGTAGAAATAAGGTCAAACGGAGTTACAGAACTCAATATATGGGTCCTCCAAGATAGGTGTTTTTTCAGTGACTTTCATGAAGTGCCGACATGCGACGAAATCAGGGGAAAGTGGTCACATGTAGAGATGTGTCATTTTGGGCTATAAAAGATGCCCCCTAATGTGTGAGGTTAGAGGGGAAGACGATAGCTGAAATACATTATAAAGGAAACAGCTGAGTATGGAGAGAGCAGAGAATCCAAGATCAAAAGGCTCGAGTGAAGGTACCTGAAAAAGAGATAAATGTCAGAAAAATTGATCTCTGGCTCATATACGTCCATATACAAAACATCGCCATAAAGATACAGGCGGATCCAACATATGTATAACTGATGAAACTATCATGGTTGGTCAATATGCAAAAAGGGGCCATATCAAATCTAAAGGAGCCATGGCCACAAATGAAAAAGGTGGATACATGCTCAACAATCGATCATAGCCACAAAAATACAAGGTGGATCTATGTCTCAGCAAAATGTCATATAAATTATAACAAGGTCTTGCGCAACTCAGGCAATAGAAAAAATGACAATGCTACTGTCAGCCCAAGGTCTTCAATCCAAACTGCCCAAAAAAGGTACGAATCCTAACCATGCGAATAAAGGAGTTGAAGTCGAACATGGAGGAAGCTGTTTGATTACCGGTCAATAATGAAAATCGTTAACAAACACGAGGGAAACTACCATTAATGAAAATGGTCTCCAAGGTACCTAGTACATTCTAACAAGTGTGATTACAAGGACTTGAAGTCGAACACTTGAAGAATCCATCGAGTAGGAGACATTAAGGTATCCCCACTACCCAATAGCGAGGGAAATTGCCATTGAGGACAACAATTCCCAAGGTACTGTCATAAAACTCTAAATCTCATTCCCAGAGCAAGATGTGTTGCAGTCGATAGGAAGAGATCCATTGAAAGGAAGGCATTAAGGCATCCTTCATCATCCAACACGAGGTAAATCAAAGACTAATTGGATCTGGAATTGGTACTGAATTTCACAAAAAGGACCGCTGAAGACATGATGTAATGAACTGATACCAGGGAATGGCCGACACAAAAGGTTAAGACAACTGCAGAATGGCCGACAAAGGTTTAATCCTTGAACAATGAGCACGACACAAAAAGTGACTTAGGCAGCTTTTGACACAAAATAGGACCAACGACACAAATCTGCAATGTAGGAGACATTAATAGATTCCCCATATAATTGGAAAAGAAACCAACTGGAGGAGTAAGAAACTCTGAATTAGGATAAGGTCAAAATACTAGGACCCAACTGTTGATAGACTCAAAACTGGTGCTTTGTTCAAGGAAACAAGACTTACTGCCATGATATAAAAAACATGGAAATAAACCTTCCCCTTCCCTTCTTTCTTGTAAAGGTTTAACGAGTCCAAGAAAGCAAACTCGGGACCATCTTCATTTTTTGACAAGCTCGAAGAAAAGAAAGAAGAATGCTTGATAAGGCACTAATTCGTGGATTTTACGAGCCCGAACTAGTACATGCTCGACGGTGTTTCCATAGTTTAGAGAGTCTGAAAACTCCAAAGAAGACTCCAGGGGGGGTCCTTTTTCATACAATTTAGTCTCTTGAGGCCGGAAAAGTATAAAACAAACCAAAGAAGAACTCTCTTAACTTCCGAAGAAGAAAAGGCGCACCTTTTTCATAATTAGTCAGGAAGGTCCGAAAAAGGTTAAATTACCACCTACCCAATGCTCCTTCAAAAGCAGCATATAGCCTGAGTTTTACGAGTGTGAAGGAAGTCGAGATCACTCGGAAAGATCCATTTGATTACAAGAAATGGAGCTTACAACAATAAACTCGATGCTTTGTTCTTTAGGGTTTAATGAGCATGACAAAGACATAAAGTACACTCGGAATATTTTTCATGTTTTGGTCCAGAGCACGAAAAAGAGAAAACTAAGCTCATACCGGGGGTTCCTTTTCTGTAAGTTTAGTCCCTCAGGTCTGGAAAAGAGATAAACCTATGCCTGAGAATACTCTTCTCAATTCAGTAGAAAAGAGAGTGATCCTTTCTCGTACTATTCCACATGGTCCGAGAAAGAGATAACCTACCACCAATGTGGATACCCATTCACATATTCTTAACGAGCCTGAACGGACAAGTTTAGTCAGCAGTCAAGTCTATTTTGAGGAGTCAGACTTGGGCCTAAAGAAACTCATAATCTTCCCCGTGAAGTTTTAACGAGTCCAGAAAAGTCAACTCGCGGCCTCCTTACTGTTTTTAACGAGCTCGAAGGAGAGCAGAAAGAATGCTCTAAATGTGAGGAGATGAGTGTCATAGGCAGGTGAAACTAGTTCCAAGCGCAAGGAACAAACCTATGCATAATGCAAGGAAAGAAAGCAAGATAAGGACACTCGGGGAAGGTCTCCTCGGGGTATAGGGTGTCAAGTTGCAAAGGCGAAATGATACAAGGCTAGGCGGCAATGAGAACAAAGATGAGGGTTTATACAACGAGCTAAAAGCGTGGAATCCGGCATCAGGATCATAAGCGTGAGCAGGGCACATGCAAATGCAATTACAGCTTGAACAACAAGGTGAGACCAATAAACAGTTGTGAATCCAACTAAGAATCCTGTCTCCAAGAAACAACAACATCAGAATCATATTCAAAAGAAAATATCCGATGTGGGTCACTTTGGTAGAAACACATGTGACTTTGCTATCTTCTATAAAAGTGAAAGTCAAGGTAGAATCAACCGAAGAATATTCTATAGAACCAAGGCTTGAGGATTTATAATCAGTAAGATCAACCTCATAAGGACAGCAAAAATCAACAAGGGAGATAGAGTATGTAGGAACAAACTCAATATCCAAGGAGTCGAAAAATTCATAAGAAAAATCAAACTCATCAGGATCACTGACTTGCTGTTCGAAAGAAGAGTCAAAAGACTCAACAAGACCAACATAAGAAGAAAGGTCAGGCTTACTAGGAAAATTAGGGTTAGACTTAGTCACAACTGAACCAACATCGAAAAGAAGGTCAGACTATATCAAAGACTCTAGGAAGACTTGATCCAAAGGAAGGAGATCATCCGAGATAGAACACATATCTAAACTTTCAAATGGATCGACAAAGTGGAGAGCAGGCTCCATGGTCTGTATAGGATGACTCACCTGTTCAAATGCTGGGACCAAGTCTCGAGAAGCTAAGCATGAAAATAGAGGCTACCTCTCAGTAGCAATTGAACACAAATGACAAGAAGCCACATAGTTCACCTGTGGCGGGGTAGTGTCTACAGAAACACTGGGAATCAATAAAGGAAAGACTTGGTCTCTAGTTGGGTCAGGAGACGGATCGAGAAAATCCAACTGATCGATAGTGACAATTTCTTCGCCATGATTAAAGTACATCACACGAAAGAATGTTGACACCACAGCTTGCATGGCATAGACATAATCACGTCCAAGGAGCATATTAAAGTCCAAAGGGTCTTCTATTACCATGAAGTCAACTAAGACAGTCTTCCCACCCAAAGTAACAGGTGTTTGAGCAATAATTCCCAAGGCTATACAAGTTCTTCTATCAAACGCCAGTAACTGACTAGCAGTCGACACAAGGCTGGGAGATCCCATACCTCGCCAAGCACGAGCAGACAAAATACTAACTGAGGCTCCTTCATCAATAATGCAACGAGCAATTGTATAGGGTTCAACTTTGACCTTTATCTGGAAAGGTGCAGCGGAAGGAAGGTGCGGCTCAACTAGGCTATCCCAATCAAAGGAAGCAATCCGAGGGCTTGGTGGGGGTTGATCCGAAACAAGTTCAGTGCCCCCTTGTTCAGTAAGATTTGAACTGGCAGTGAAGAAAATGTGACTAGTAGACACTTCACTCTCCAAAGGAAGAGTGGGATTGATCGATACTGGGATCGACTCAACCGCTTGGTGAAAGTCACTCTCCGAAGGGAGAGTGGGATTGACCAAAGATGACATTGGTTCAATCACATGAGGAGCACTCTCCGAAAGAAGAGTGGGATCGACCAAATCTGAGATTTGTTCGACCACTTGATCAACCAAAGGTTGAGTAGGATGTTGAGAAACTATAGGGTGTTCAGAAGAACGAAATCCATGAGTCTTGGACCACACTCTTCGCACCTCTGGGATAGCAGGGCACAGATGAGTAAGATGATCTCCCTTGCATAGCACACAAGGGAACTTAAGATGATGCTTCGAACGACCAATTTTCTCAATGGTATCAGCATGACTAGTAGTGGCTGACTGTTTTCTCTCAACATGACCTGCAAAGGATGAGAGTTTCCCCCCAGCATGAACAACAGAGGCTGGGTGACTGGGTCCAACCTCACTAAGAGAGGCTAGTTGTTGAGAGACTCCATAATGTTCAAAAACGGGATGACCATGAATCCAAACTCTTCGCACCTCCGCAATAGAAGGGCATTTATAAGTAAGGTGGTCTCCCTCATAAATCTTACAAGGAAACTTGAGCTTGTGTTTTGAACAGGTAGACTTGTCAACAGTGTCAACATGACTCGCAGTGGTTGATGAATTGTCTCCAGCGTGAAGTACAGAGGCTGAGAGACTACCCCCAGCGTGCCTGGCAGAGGCTGAGAGACTGGGTCCAACATGACTTGTAGAGGTTGGACAGGCACCATTAATGTGAACAACAGAGGTTGAATGGTTAGAATCAACATGCTTTGCAGCAGTTGAGTGTGTGCCCCCAGCGTGAGCAACATAGGCTGGGTGAACAGATCCAACATGAACAACAAAGGTTGGATGGGGAGGTTCAACTTGAAAACTAGAGGTTGAACGAGTGTCTTCAGCATAAATAACAGAGGCTAAGAGACTGGATCTGACATGACCTGGAAAGGTTGGAAGGATCCTACCATCATGATCAACAGATGCTAGATGGTGAAGATCAACTTGACTTGCAAAGGTTGAATGTGGAGGTTCAACTTGAACACCAGAGGTTGAACAGATGCACTCAACTTGAACAACAGAGGTTGAGTGAGAGGATCCGACATGACTTGAAAAGGTTGGAAGGATCCCACCAGCTTGATCACCAGAGGCTAGATGGATAGCTCCAACATGAACAACAGAGGTTGGATAGGAAGGTTCAACTTGAAAACCAGAGGTTGAATGGGTGCACTCAACGTGAACACCAGAGGTTGAGTGACTAGATCCAACATGACCTGCAGAGGTTGGATGGGTGCCCCCAACCTGAACAATCGAGGCTGGGTGGTGAGGTTCAACTTGAATTGCAGAGGTTGAACGGGTGCCCCCTTGCTTATGTGCTTTCTTCCTATTCCTCCTTCTTTTACTCCTTTTAGACTGTCGGTTACTAGTATCAGTACTTTCACCGCATGAGGTAGAAGGAGGAGGAGAACTAACTACAGGTGAAGGGGAAGCAGGGTTTTAATGCTCTTGATATAAAGAGCTTACTTGAGAAGCATCAGGAGCATTCAGGACAGTTGGAGTGGAAAACAACCACACCGGTAGCCCTAGGGTGAATCCCAGAAGATTCAAGGTGGCCATCAAGGGAACACCAACATTCCCTGTGAGAGGAATAGGACAAGGAGCTCCCATCATGGGGATCTCTTGGTTGGTGTTCAAAGGGGTGTTAGCCATAGATTCAAAACAAGAGACAAAGTCTGAGGTTGATAGGCAACCAACTTACAAAGCATACACCTAAAGGCACACTAAGTACAGACAAACCACACAGCACTCACTAAAAAGTCCTAAAGCCAAACAAACAAACAGGTATAAGATGTACTTTCCAGAAGAAAGTTGATAGACAGTTACTTGGCATCCTTGAGGTGGTTCTCAGGCACAAGCGGAGGAATCACCCACCACCCTCCTGCACTTTCCACAAGGGTTACCTTCCAAGACCGTCCAAGGTCAACCAGAAATAACCTTCCGGTTTACCTGTGTATGAACCCTAGATGTCAAGAGACTAAAGGCTACCTTGGCAATACCAACAGTCTGGGGGGACAGTTGCAAGCCGGAATCGTACGCATGGGCAGGGTAGCTGAGCCCGAAACTCTGTCTAGGATAGAATCCCCAGATGCGCAAAAGTCTTGAGTTACACTTTGACAAGGATTCAGAGGGTTATCTCCTCTATCCAAGCCTCCACGCGGCCTCGTGCTTAACTCCCGTTTGAGAGGAGCTTCCTAGATACAGTGATAAAGTCAAGGATTTACCTAGTGATAGGCCAACTACGTCTGAAATTTAACACTTGTGGGGAGTTGAAACACCCTAACCCACAAGTCTAGCCTAAGCT
>LPNX011234137.1:35944-178501 GCA_001517045.1 Pseudotsuga menziesii
TACAAGTAGCAAAAAACAAGTTCTTTTTAATTTTCTTTTATAAAGGCAAAAGAAAAACTACCTACAAAGCAAAAGCATGCAGATAACAAGAACAAAGCAAAAGGAACTCTGCTAAACAACCACCAAACAAACTCTAGAGTGCTCTAAAGTCAGTATAAACCCTACTTGGAAGGAAGGCTTGCATAAAAGACAAGCCAACTATTTTGGCATGATGAAGTTAACCAACAAAACAAGAAGGAAATCAACACCAACAAGCTTCTGAAATCAAACAAAGATCACTAACAGAGGCTGATTAGAAACATAGGCCAAAAATCAAACCAAGCAAAGGAGACGGGGGAAAGAGCAAAGAACAAACCCTAATGCTATAAAAAGGCTTACCACATAGATAGAGAACAAGCAAAAAGGATGACACTAACTCCCTAGAGTCATGCACCTGCAGAGGACCCTAAAAGACCTACCCAAAACACCTTCAAACAGAAGAAAAATCACAAAAGAGGAAAAAACACTGTTTAAAGGGGCATTCGTGACTGTCTATAAGTACAACCCGCGAATGATTCGCGACTGTTCAGTACAGAAACCAGCGAATGCAAGAAAGTATTCACGACTGTTCAGAAGAGCAACTCGTGAATGGGTGGAAAAATTCCCCAAAAAGGTCAAAAACCACCTTAAGAAGGTAGGAGAAGTGTGCTATCAGATTTATAAAGTGTTCCTAAGTGGCAAGAAGGACCTGAAACAATGCAAAAGACTGAAAGAAATCAAGAGAAAAACCCCAAACAGACAAGGCTATCCCCAGTGGAGTCGCCAGTTCTGTTGTAAAGGAAAATGTCCTATGGCTAGGGTTTAAGAGGCCATCAACGTACTGGGGTTGAAAGAGAGATGCACAACGTTCAGCAAGTAAATACAAGCAAGATTAGAGATGAGAAAGGTCCACACCTGACTAGCTGAAGGCTGGTCCAAGCTTTCTCTTCAATCCTCTTCTTGCTCCTCTCGCTCCAAGAGACCTGCAAAACGAATTATACCTTCCTCAAACCATTATGACCACATATAAGACAATGATAATCAAATAAACATGAACTAATGATCTGAATAACATCATCATATGATCAGAAACAGAGATTCAATCACACATTGAACAATGATTTGGGAAGAAGAAGGACATCACTTCTTTATTAATCTTGAAAACAAGTACAAGTATACCTTCTCTTCAAGTTTGGCACCTCACGAAACCTTGATCTGGTACTGCTGCTTCTCTTCTCCAAAGAACTCAGCCTCCAAGCTCTGCAACATAAGGGGAAGACCTCCAGGGAAAAGGTGTGGGAAATGAGAGTCCTGATTCCTCCAGTAGAATAATGCATAAATTCAAAGTCCCTTTTCATGGACCTCCCTACCTCTATTTATATGATAAAGAAGAGTTAGGGGTGAAGCCAAAGTGGTTACAACTGAAGAAGTTAGTTGGAAAACTACCCAAACTAATCCGAAAAGGCGTGTTTTTATGTTTAAATGTTAAGAAACCTATTCGCGACTATGAAGGAGGACAACCCACGAATGATCCGCGAGTTTCTACAGGAGCAACCCGTGAATATATCCATTCGCGACTTGTAAAACACAAGAGTCGCGAGTGATTTGCGAGTTGCACATAAGGAGAGTCGTGAATACACAAAAAACACATTTTTAAGGTATTTATGGGCATTTTCAGACTTTGGTGTCTTCTGAAAAGTTTTAGCTAACAGAAATACCTTTCCAACGGTGCAGAAATAAGGTCAAACAGAGTTACACAACTCAAGATATGGGTCCTCCAAGATAGGTGTTTTTTCAGTGACTTTCATGAAGTGCCGACATGCGACGAAATCATGGGAAAGTGGTCACAGGCAGAGATGTGTCATTTTGGGCTATAAACAATGATGACTTTCAAGATTTTTATTTTCTCGAGTTTTGGTTAAGGATTTTATTTGCAGGAAAAGAATGAAGCTGAGGATGTTAGTATCGATCAGAGGCATAAATAAACATTCCAACAATGACAATATCCTATTGCACATGATGTTCCTACTTTTGAAATTAATGCAAGTAATATGCATCCATCTGTTTCTCATGACTGCCTTGATAGTTTGAGTGATGTTTAAATAGTTTATGTTAATAAAAATCATGAAAGTGTTCAAGATAAAATACAGTGGCAACTATGTCCTTTCGATCAACTGAGAATGTTTCATCAAGAGTTTCAAGATTCGATAGCCGATTGGATGGAGTTGATTTTTTCAAAGGTTTCTAATACCCCGGTTTTTGGCATGTTTCCTATTTCCAAGTGTAAGTATCAGCTGCTTATAGAATTTTTATTGCATTCATGATATCTTTTGTGGTTTTCTCAAACAATGGCATACATGGAGTTATGATTTTCAGTCAAATGGTTTCTTGGATTCATTGGAAGTATGATTGCACATTATCAACTTGATGTTTGCAAGATTAGAGTAGTAGTGTGGATAAATAAGCTCATCTCTTGATCATTTTCTTCAGTTTGGACAGTGAGATCATATTGTTGTAAGGATTGTTTTCAGTTTGTAGAGTCATTTGAATTTCAACATTCAGTAAGCAGTGTCTTTTTAAGTTTTTGAATAAGTTGCAGAAGTTTGAGATATGAATGAATCCATCACCCAATGGATAAGGCACTATACACTTGTGGATTTCCATTTTGTAGTAAATGGTAAGTAGGGTATTATTACAGTTTGCAGAGAAGGTATTGTGATCCGTGATGGATATAAGGAGTTTGGACTACATTTCTTAGATCGTCACAGGGAGGACTCTATCCCCATCCAGAGATGATGCTAGTACCTAGATTTGGTTATTAAAAAAAACTAGTGATTGACGTCGTTCTTTAAAAGATAAGATTTCAAAGTTAAATTTGGAAAAATTTAATAATTATAAAGAAGGCCTGGTAAATTAAAAAAAATGTTTTTATTAAGCCAAATTTGGTTTTATGGTAAGTTTCATATTCTCAAATCCTTTACAGGCTTGAGGTTTATTTTTATCAAAACAGTTAATACCTAAAGGGGCCAATCTCCAAGTTCATTTTGTCGATCCTATCACATAAGTCAAGTTAAAGCTTAGTACCATGCACACAAGTCAACAAGTGTCAAGGGAGTGCATGAACAAAGGATTATGTTCTACACGTTATACTTTGTTGAAATGATTGGTGCATATGAACATACAAAGTATTATTTTTTCTCATGCATGTGGGATGTTCCCAATGCATAAACTATATGAGCATTCATCCAAATGTACAAATATCAAATGCTCAATAGTGTTAAGCCTGATTACCAAGTGTTAAAATTCATTCATAGAGCTAAGGGAAAATCCTATCGGTTCAGAGTGTTAGAATATTAGAGTCAAGCTAAACTAGTTAACCTATCTAAGAAACCAACAACATATCATAAAAGATAAGAACAGGAAAAGAAAAGGACAAGAGGACACCGATATACGTGGTTCACCCTAATGGGTTACATCCATGGGAAGGTAGTCTTCTATTATCTCCAGAATGTCTTCTCCAATCTTACAAGAGAGAAAAGCACAAATACCCCAAAGAATATAGATGATGTACAACAATGTCACAATAGTACCACTACTACATCAAGAATACATGATATGTAGAGACTCACTTGACCCTATTATATACTAAGAAATGAGGAGGAATTACTCTCACATATTGCATGTGGGATAATATAATTCTCCAAAATAACATCTCTTAATACAATACCATGGACAAATACTCTACACGAGTAAATACAACACCATATAACTATAGGTTAAATGTATTACTCTTTTACATAAGATTGTAGACAACATACGACATAATACAAAGACATTATTACCTTCCAAGGAATATAATATATTCCAATACTCCCCCTTAATAATGGCTAGGAGAAGGGCTCACACTAACACTAAGGAATGAAGGAGTCATTACTGCTCCCCCTTGATGACAACTTCTAGAAGAACCAAAGATGAAAAAGAAGAACACTTCGGCTGATGGAATTTGACGATGAATAACCGCTTCTCACTGAATCATGAAAGTGCACACAAACCAGGTTGTACAATGAAAGAACCAACAATAAAATGCCGAGAACATGTGACGTAATCCAATTGCAAGATGCCCAGATCACCACAAGAATCATCACAACCATACATGATAGCTAAAGAACTCCGATATAACATCCACACCAGTGTACATATACCTTCTGACGACCAATACAACAGAACATGTGGCTAAGAACACCACAACAATGTACAAAAAAACCCAGATGGCCAATACACATGTGGATAGCAGACATTCTTCCAATCAAGGTGCAATATAAATATCTGTAGAAGACCTCAAACATTGAAGAAACAAGACCCCAATGGTCTATACATCGAAAATGATATCATATAGATGAACATCATGACTTTAACAGTAGAAGATGGTGCTTCATTTCTTCTGGAATAAGGTGAAAGCCTAAACAGAGAACTTATCTGCACAAGAACTTTCAATATTAACGCATATAAAGATCATAAAACAAAATTGCTCATGCAGAAATGAAAATGCTTAAATAGCAAAGGTTAGCAAACATCATATAAAGCGATGGAAACATAATATGATCAAATAAAATATTAACTTGCTCATTAAGGAAAATGAAGTTACTTTTACACATTAAGTGTCAGCCACAACATATAAATAGTGAGCCAAAGATTCCACTTAAATATATGAAAATTTAGTCATCAAGCAACTAATCTAAAGCATAGGTGCATTTCTTATTAGTATGAGGTTAATATGCAAGAGATGAATACCCTGAAAATGTCAATGCTTCCATATAGGAACGTTAGAGACAAGTAGGAACAAGATAACCTCTGCAATCATAAGAATATAAATCTCATTGCAACAAGAACAAGGTGCTTATGATAAATAGTTCAAGATTTAAATATTGCTCAAAGCCACTTCCGACATAATACAAAGACATTATTATCTTCCAAGGAAAATAATATATTCCAACATAGAGTTTGTGCACAATGTCAAATGTTTCAGTTTTCCAGAATCCATATGAAGACAAGCCACATCAAATGCCAAACGCATAGCTCAAACATCGAATTTTGGGTGCATTAGTAATTGCTAAAGTTTTGATTGTTGAATTCAGTTATTGGTGAAGGATATAGATTATCATTTGCAACAATAAAGGTGGCAGGAGATGATTATGTGATCTTACTCAGGCAAAGGAATCTTTTAATGTTCTGAAAAATCCATCAAATCACATTTTTGGAGAAGTTATGAATTAGAATAATAAACTGAATTGTGAATTGGTGGCTAATTTCTCTTGGAAAATATCTCATATTTCAAGCGACTTTCAAAGGATTAAAATCCAGATATTAATGCAAAATCAAATCAATATCAAATAATTCTAAATTCCTAGTTTTTTAGGAGGTAGAATATCCATATCCACTTCTTCAGGCAGTGATGCAGCATTCAGTTCCATATTCATGGGAAGTTGTGAAACATGTAGCACTTTGGATATTTTATCATGGAGCACTTGGCTCCAATAGTTCCAAGATTTTCTGTGACAAATCAGATTATATTTATTATTTAATTTATTTGTAAAATTGGTGGTTGGATAGGTAGCAACAACTCTTGAATATATTTTTATATAAGTTTAATCATTTTTTTTAATAAGGGGAAAAAAAGGTTCTAGCCAAGATGCCGTGAGTTTCTACAGAAGGGTCAAGAGACTACTTTGTAATTTTTTTTGGAAGCTTGCAATCTAAATATGAGACTTTCTCTTTTATGTTTCAGGTTCTCTTTGTCATTAAATATGAGTACCTTGTGGTTTTGTGTAAATTGATTATGGCCATGAGTTCCTTTTTAATTATGTTTTAATTATAAATGCTCATGCTGTGATTAAGTATCTTAGATTCCATACTTATAATGTTTTTCTGAATATGTTGTTTAAATGTTATGTGCGAATGAACTGTTTGTTCCACACGTGATCATTCATCCTTGAACAACATCTTTGACATCATTTTTATTTCACTCCAGTTATCCAATGATATTCTCATAAGCTGATGTTTTTAGCTATCTTATGCTTTCTCCATGTGGATTAATCTCTTGAACCCTACAGAACCCATCTTAAAATCCAAATTCATTCAACTCGAGGTGCCTAAACTTTTTGCTCAGCAGTCGGTACAAACTTTAGGACAAAAAACAGTCAATAATCGGTCGTCTCCACTTAGGTCAAAGTGATGAACACTTGTCAAACTAATTTTCAAATAAAACACTTAGGTTGATCAAAGAAATCACTCACAAGATATATTACTTACATGTCAACTTCTCATTCAATACTACAGTATACAACAGTTAAGATAAAAACCAAAATCTATGCCAACAACATACAAGATAATAATCAAGATCTATATCAAGATCACATCAAGGTATACTCCAAGATAACCATCACCATATCCTCCATAACATATTCAATGACTTCAAATATATATACCAATATATATTCTCACATACTAAGATCAAAGATGAACTCTATCCATGAGAGACATGTGCCATCACAAGAGAAACATAGAAGCATGAACCAGACCTTTTTGAAGATCACAAGTTGAAGAAATAATCTTCAAAACCAAAAGAAACTCTAGATCACGTCATCACATATCCCTTGTAATAAAACTCAATAGATAGTAAACCTAGTTAGTTAGTAGTTATTAAGGTTGGCTTGATAGGACACACCATTTAATGATGGCCCTTGATTTGTATAAAGTCCGTATTGTACCCTTGTAAATATCATTACTCATTAATAAATATATATCCTTTTTGGAAAATTCATTCCAAATTGGTATCAGAGCCAACATTCCAAGCGTTTTCTCCTACCATCTCCATTAATTTATGTGTTTCCCTCCACCTCCAAACACTTCTCTGTTGCTCGTGTGTATTACCTAGCACATTCCGCATGCCTCTTTCCTCTAACACCTCTCCACACCAGTGCCACCTCCTTTCTCCACTATTCTCCCATTCATCTCCACCATGCACGCCAACACCCAACTCTCGCACTCCCATTCATCTCTACCCTTCATGCTAACACCCAACTCTTGCTATATCCCACCCCACACGGTCCCACTTGCTCTCGCTGCATCCCACCTTCCCACCTTCTTTTGCTACATCTACCACACCTTTCTGTCTCCATGTTGGCCACTCCCTCACGCCCAACTCCACCATCCCATCGCAATCATCCCAGGTTTCTCCTTCCAGCTGCATTTTCATGCTTCCCTCTCATCGTGCTGCTCCAACACAAACATCCATGCATAGCTCTACAACTCTCCATCGTCACAATCCCTCTCCATGCAAAAACATCTTCACGCCCAACCTTGTCATTCCACGTCACCACACTCAACACTCTAGGGTTTTAAACCTAAATTCACCCATTCAAAAAAAAATAAAAATTTATTATACTTAATAATTATTATTATAATATTTAAAAAAAACCTTCCCAACTATTGAAAATTTGGAATAAAATTATATTATTTTTAATAATAAATTAATATTATTACAATTAAAAATTTAATAGTTAAAATTCAAATTTAATCAAGATGAATGCAAGAAGCACTGAGAGAAACTCTCTGGGGAACAAAGATGTGTCCATAAAATTAGAAGAGGATCAATTTCAAAAAATACTAGCAGAGCTAGAAAAAAAGGATGAGGATATTCACAACCTAAAGCTCGAAATCCTCTCACTGAGAAACCAAGTTAAAGGAGGCAATAACTCACATACAATCCCAACCCACACTGTTGTTCACAAGGTCAAGATCAACTTACCAAGGTTTGATGGCGAAAGTAATCGAGACGGGATTCGAGGGATCACCAAAATTGAAAAATATTTTGAAATGTACAATATCTATGGCGATGACGACAAACTGAATGTTGCAACAATGCACATGGATAAAACCACTTGTGACTGGTTCTCATGGCGGGACTCAATAATAAAGGGAGGTCGATTACTTATATATTGGGACACCTTCAAGAAAAAATTCTTTAAATGATTTCAAGACATGGAAGAAGCCGAAATCTACAGCAAGCTCACTCGTTTACAACAAGAAGAAATTTCGACAACATTTAAATCAATAATGAATGACTTGTTTCGCTTGTACCTAAGGAAGTCCGTGCTATTGTTTTTTGATGATATCCTTATTTATAGTAAAAATTGGAACTTGCACTTCAACCATGTAGAAACAATATTGAAGCTTCTAGAAGAAAATAATTTTTATGCTAACAAATCAAAATGTAGTTTCGGGTAAAGAGAAATAGAATTTTTGGGGCACATTGTATCAGCCGACGACATTAAGGTCCATCCCAAAAAAGTTAGCGCGATCACAGAGTGTTCATCCCCTAAGTCAATTGTATCGTTAAGAGGATTTCTGGGTCTAACAGGTTATTATATATGTAATATCCCAATTTTTGACCCCTATTGCATTAAAATTGTATATGATGTAAATATCGTTATTAATTCATGGTGAGGAGCTCAAGGCCAAGGCCCCGCCATCGATTTAGTGTTTTATTTATCGACAATTAAAATCGATACCTATGGTTCTCATGCTATCCAGGAACATTATAATCAAGACATCATGTAAATATGCAATTTAATAAAATACCCACAACTAGCTATGCAATGCAACAAAGAGATGGGGGCATGATTTCATAAGGAATGGGGAGCTAAATTATTCAAACCCTTGATCCAATAGTGTTAAGCCAAATGTCAATGAGAGAACCCATAAACTCTCAACTACCCATTTTGTCTTATGTACCCAATCATTTAATTCTTCTAGAAGTTGGTTGAGGTAGTTAATGCATTGGGAATGGAGAGGTATGGTAGTCAATTTTTTATTGCAGCAAGGCATCAATTTTGAAAAATCATGTTTTTGATTATGGGGCAAGAAAACACCCATAAATTGGTGCCCATTCCATTCCTCACCCATGCATTTCACTTCCTCACACAGCTGGAGGTAGCTGGGATTTTTCCTTCACGTTTTTCTGCAATTTTCCTCATCTGTCCATGGTTGGGAATTTGTTTTCTACATTGCTTAGTGGCTGAGAATATAGATTCATGATTTGGGGGTTTATAGAGGCTTTTTTTCCCCATGCAGTGCCCAAGAACGTTTCTGAAATTGAATTTCTCTCCGAGGGTTGATTTCCCCATCTACCATTTCATTTTTTGTTGCCAAAACGTTTTTATTCATACCCAACACTTGTATTTTTCTATTATGTGCACCCTTGTTTTGTTCTATAAGACTTAGGAGTGGAAGAGGTCCATAATTCACTTGATAAACCTAGTGAAGAGAGGAACCTCATAGAAATATCAAGAGGGGTTGGCTAATATTCTATGCACCCCTGAGAGAACACTGGAAGGGAAGGTATGGCCTGAGGGACTGTGTAGAAATGAAGGGAATACTTCCTTGTGTTGGGTGTGTAGGTATTGTGGAGGCCAAGCTAGATAGATCTTGTGCAAGTGTACATAGCTCTGTGGTTGAGCTCACTAGCTTAGCAATTTTCCCTTTCCATTTCCTTAGCAGCCTGATAAACCCAACTGTGGATTGGCTTGGTTGAACCTTGGTGTGTATTTGGCTATGTGTGAGCTTGTTGTTCCATTATTCCTTGTAGAAATCATGCCCAACACGGGGGTGGCAATTGTGTTGAGATATTGATGAGCACAACTGGCCTATGGTTTGGTGGAACGTTGCAGCGACATAGCTAGTTGATCGGGGCAAATCAATTTCAAGATAAGTGCTCTCTTGTATTTAATTTCTGCAATGTATTTGTTCTTAAAAAAATATTATGAACATATTGAATGCTTGAATGAGATTTGATTCTGCTGTATTTTCATGCATTATACATCTGTATGTAATTTTACTTTCAATGCATTATTGTTTATGTTCATGGGGCTAAATTCCCGGTTATGGTAGAGCAGTGTAGTCGCATCCTCCCCCTCGACAAGTAGAGGGGAGGGGACAATAGAATATTTGTCCGCAGCTACGCCCAAACTGTAGCACCCCTAACATCACTATTAAAAAGGGATGCTTTCAGATGGGATACAAATGCAAAATTTTGTTTTGAACAATTGAAAACCCTAATGACATCCACACTAGTGTTATCATCTCTTGATTTTACAAAGACATTCATCCTTGAGTGTGACGCTTCAAGGACAGGATTATGATTTGTTCTCATGCAAGATAAACACCCCATTTCCTTTGAAAGCTGGAAATTTAAATCAAGTAAGCAAACAAAATCCACATATGACAAGGAAATGTTGGCAATCATGCATGCCCTTGTTAAATGTAAGAAATATTTGTTCGGAGCAAAATTTCTTGTTAAAATAGATTACAACATCCTGAATTAGTTTTTTAACTCAAAAAAATATCTCTCTTGAACTACAGAAATGGCTAAGCAAATCCAAGTATTTGATTTCGACATTTTGTATAAAAAGGGAAGGAGAATAGGGTTGCAGACAAATTATCAAGAAAAGATGAAAGTGATGCCTCCCTATGTGCCATATCCATAGTTGTTCCTGAACAAATTTCAGAAGTCCAAAGTGAGTATGTGAAAGACCTAGAGACAAGGAATCTAATTGAAGAAGTTGGAAACAACAAAGCAAGAAAATCCAACTATTCATGGGAAAACGACATACTATGGTACAAACAAAGAATATATTTACGCAATTCATCAAAATTCAAAAATCAAGTCTTAAAAGAGAACCATGACTCCCTAACAGCAGGTCATGTTGGTTTCTTTAAAACATACCACAATATCCGTCAATACTTCTTTTGGAAGGGAATGAATATTGATATCCAAAAATATGTGGTTGAGTGTGATACGTGTCAAAGACAAAAATTCAAGAAGGTAGCTCCTCCCGGTCTCCCACAATCCCTTCATATTACAATCCAAAAATGGTCTGAGGTACCCATGAATTTTATCACCGAACTTCCTACATCAAAAGGAAAATATAGTATATTTGTAGTCATTTACAGATTAAAAAAATATTCTCATTTCATTATTATTTCATCCAAAGCAAAAGCAATCCAAGTCACAGATAGTTATGTAAAGAATATATTTAAGATCCATGGGTTTCCCAAGGTTATTCTTAGTGACAGGGACCCTAAATTTACCGGCCACTTATGGAAGGAATTGTTCCACCAAGTTGGAACTTCACTAACTATGAGTGCCTCGTACCACCCCTAAATAGATGGACAAATAGAAGTAGTAAACAAATTCCTTGAAGGATACTTGAGGAATTTTGTGAAGGACCAACAAACTCAATGGGTACAATGGCTACACCTTGCAGAATTGTGGTACAATTGTACATATCATACATAAAAAAAAAGTCACCTTTTTAAGACTTATATGGGTACACACCTCCTAGAGAGATAATATGTCATACAAAATTTCAAATTTCTAGCTACAAGAGATTACCTAGCAAAATCCGATGGGGTCATACGAATTTTGAAGAACCATCTCAAACAAGAAAGAAACCACTTGAAACAACAAGTAGACTCAAAAGGAATTGATCGAGAATTTGAAGTGGTTGATTGGGTGTTTTTTCGCCTTCAACAGTACAAAAAAAATTCACTAAAAAATTCCAAAAAACATAAACTTGCACCCAAGTTCTATGGCCCATATGAAGTTTGAAAGCGAGTGGGACAAGTGGACTATGTTCTAGACATCCCAAATAAAGGAAAAATACATGACGTATTTCACGTTTCATTCCTAGAGAAGAAATTGGGCTCAACCACTCACATACAAACTGAATTTCCATATGTTAGATGATGAAGGAAATTTTGGAAATTAAAACTAGAACACTTTGCTCTAGATTGGTTAAGGAATTCCTTATCAAGTGGAGAAACTTACCAGATGATGAAGCTACACGGGAGAATGAATATTTTCATTCACGCCACCCATCCTTACCAGTACTTTGTGGACGAATTATTCCAAAGAAGGATGAATTGTAATAAAAACTAAATAGTTAGTAAATCTAGTTAGTTAGTAGTTATTAATTAAGGTTGGCTTGATAGGTGACACCATTTAATGGTGGCCCTTGATTTGTATAAAGGTCATATTATACTCTTGTAAATATCATTATTCATTAATAAATATATATCCTTTTTGGAAAATCCATTCCATTCCCCTTAACAAGATTTCCAATGAGCCAATAATTTTGTAATTCTAATTTAGTATGAGAAAGTTATGCCAATTTTAGTGAATATTCCCAAACATTTCTCCTCCACAAAGTTTTGTAATTTTCTCCAAGAGTTGCGAAATAACAAAGAGAGATTTGATTGGTGAACAAATGAAAATTTTGATATTCTATTTATATAGGTCATGGAGGAAAGTTAGTGCCTCAAACTGGGCTGACATGCAATTCAAAATTACAAATAATTAAATTATCTTTTGTTTGGTCGGTTGACCCAAAAGGGTGGGGTACATCAACTTCAAAAATTCATATCTCTTCAATTGTAAGGAGTTAGAAGATGCTCCACATATCAATGTAAATGGATTGATGATGACTATCTCCCTATTAGGGGTTTATTTTAAAATTATTAGTGTAATACACTTAAATTCTTCAATTTTTGCAGGACTTCAAAGATTCCACACATAAAGGTGCCAAAGACCATGTTACCTTATGCATAAGTTCCAAGGTCAAAGGATTCAATGGTCATCATCAAAGGCATGAGGGATTTGATGGTATTCACATCCAAAAAATTCACATAAATAAGGATGAGGGTTCTACCATATACTCATCATATCAAGGGTATCAAGGACCCCAACACCACCAATCAAGTGGGAACAAAGACGTTTTCAAGAATATCATCATCATATTCAAGGTATCCATATAATTAAAAACATATCCAATGGTTCCACTGTATATCTTCATCACCATAAGAGTACAAACACCCCAAAATATGGGTACAAATACCTCACCACTAGTTTGCAACACCTTATAGGCTTCTTATGCATGATCACAAGGATACAATATGCCAATGACCATATAGCGTCCAAGGGCCATAAAACCACTAAATGTGTGGGTTAAAGACCCAAAATTCCAAGGACACCAAGGACCCCATAAGAATGGGTTCCAATATAGAACCATAAGTGTGGGTTTCAAGACCCAAGTATCCACATGCAAGAGGATCAATATCTAAGTTTGTGGACTCAAGGACCCCACAAGAACTCAACAACCTCAAGACCATCCAATGTAAGCAATGGGATCCAACATCAACACATTAAGGGACTTACACACATGAGCCACATCATCCATCCAACAACCAAATAAGAGACCAAAACAAGTACAAGCATAACAAATACCAATAACCAAAGATCAAACAAGAACAAGGAACTTGACAATGGCCTCAAATGGAACCAATATACAACTTAGGGTCACTGACCAAGTCAATGGGTTACCAAGGATTTTTCCATTGTTCCAAGGCATCGAAGGGCTTCAAGCTTGGGATTGGAAAAGTTCAAAAGGGATCCTCTGACATAGAAAACCACAAACTAAGCACTAAACCTCAGGGGCTCCACAAGGGGCACCAAGTACTCAACAATTGGCATCAATGACCAGACACCGTTCACATCAATGAAAACTGATTCAATAGAGAAGGCCCTAAAGAGTCCCCAAAGTTGGTCCAAAGAAAGTAGGTGTGAAGCTTGAAGTACTCCCAAAATAATAATTCTTGGTACACATGACACCAAAAGTTGTGGTACTTTATCCCACTAGAGCACTTGAATTGTCAAGGACACCCGCAAGAAATAATAGCATATCCACCAAGGATGATGATGTGGTCAAGCCCTTTGGATAATATATGGAGTGATATTGAATTTTTTGCATGAAATGTCATGATGGGTCCTTGAGGTTGGGTACTGACCCTTGAGACCCCCTTAAAACATGGAGATCCACGAATTAAGGACGATTTTAAGGAGACACTAAAAATATATACTAAATAATGATGAAGTGTATAAATATAAGTCCAAACATTTCATTTTATCATCAATCAAGTCTCTCTTTCTGTTGTGCATATTTGGAGAAAAATTATGAAACTTTTTGGAGGAGCAATTTCTGGACATCTTTGATGATCGAGGAGATTAAAAATAATGGCATAACTTTATCATACGGTATTAGAATTACAAAATTATTTGGTTCATTGGAAATATGGTTGCGAGGGCTATGTGATGAATCTATCTAGAGGTTATTTTGGTTTTGTATTGTTTCATGATCTTGTGATATTGGAAAAGGTATGGTTCATGCTTGTAGGTTTCTCTTGTGATGACACATGTCTTTCATAGATAGAGCTCATCTTTGATCTTGGTATGTGAGCCTCTCTCTTGGGAATATCTCTTTGAAGTCATTGAGTATGGTATGGAGGTTATTATGATGGTTTTATTGACATAGATATAAATGGTTATAGTTGGATAGATCATGGTATTATGTATGGCTTGATTTGATGTAAATGATTGAACATGGAAATAAAATCTTTTATGATTGTTTTTGGGTATTATTGAGAATTGAACTTGAGGTATGCATAGGTTGATGTAGTGATAGAAATGGGAACATTTATACACAAACATGGAAAATGATACAGGAAGAAGGACATTGATAAAGGTACAGGGACAAAGATACAAGTATATGTTGTTAGAGACAACGATACAATGATCATTACATATTGTTTTTTCTATTCATATCAAGGCGATAGGACAAGGAAAGGATAGGATATTGCAGTCTACTTCAGGTTGGTTCTCGAGAACTGTGAGTTGGTGATCACTGAGGATTGGAGTCCTCTTTACATGATGGAGCCTATAACCTTAGGGGGTTGTAGCCTCCTTTTAGTTGGAGCTGATAAACTAGGGGGTTGGAGCCTCCTTCTAGTTGGTGCTAGAAAATCAAGGAGTTGGAGCTTCCTTCCAGTTGGTGCTGGTAAGCATGTTGAATTTAATATTTAAATTATAAAAATCATATTTTGTGGTTTTCTCCAATTTGGGTTTCCACGTTAAATCTCTTGTGCATTGTGTATGATTTTTATGTGATGGTAAATAATATTATTAATGGTTAATGTTACATGTTAAAAGTTGTAAAGAGTCTCCAATACTGATTCACCTCCCCTCTCAGTATTGTTGAATATTCCAACACTGAATACAAGGTTTCAATAATTACTTTTTGTAAAGTTGACACTTGTTATAGATCAAATTACTGCTCCATATGGAATATCCATGTTATTGGATAATTACCATCAAATGTTTTCATGTCAATTTTCGTAATGAAGTAGTTTTTTGTTCTCGAGTTGAATGCACAATGATGTAGATCTTGGAATGATGAATGATAAAGTGATAGGGAATCAAACCTCTTGTTCTTCAATTATGTTTCAATTTTCTCAATATGTGTCTAGGATTCATCCTTGTTTTTCTCTCGATCCTCTTCTTGAGGGAGTGAATAAACGAGGATTCTTAGCTCATTCAAAATACCCCGCATATCTTTGAGATCAACTTTATGGTGATATTATGTTCCATATTTCAATCCATCATTTAGTTCATTGATTTGTTTCTCTAAATTGGGATAATTGGTTATATTTATATTTTCACTTTCTTCTTGAGTCATAGTTGAGCTCTCTATAGGTTTAATTGGTGTAGATGTTTTTGTAGAAAGCTTTTCTATGTGAGCCTATAATACTATTGAAATATATTTCTCCTATTTTTCTTTTATCATACATTTTGAATCACCTAAAACAAATATTCCAGTAAAAAATTATGCAAATTTCAAGGTAACCACCTCTAAAAACTTTGGTTTGTAGGTTATCTTTACAATGGACCTTTCTCCTAAAGTATCCTAGCACGTCTTCTCTATAATTTGAAGTTAAATTTTAGGATAAATACATGAGTTTTTAATAGGCAAGTCTCATATGTGGGTCAAACTCATAACCAACAAATGTTGATGATGGAGTAAAGCTCATGTAATTTAGGTTAAAACCTCTTATAGTGTTAAGGCCCTTCTATCCATTTTTTCCTTTTTTGACGATGCATTGAGTGTCATCACTTGGACGGAGAAGTGTGAATCTAAGGTATAACAGATACCCCCTAATGTATGAGGTCGCATAGTAAGGATGGCCGAAATACATTACAATCATAAGCTTAGAGGACTCAGAATCTAGGCTACAAAGAAGTACATGAAACAGACCAATATAGGTCATTTTACAATATCATCAGTGAGGATGCCACATCCAATAATATGTGACACTATATCCTTTACAAGATACATATAAATCATATAATACGGGCTAAATGGCCACACATGATTTACAAAATGGATCACAACCACATGAATATAATAATAAATCTTCAATAGTTAGAGTTGTGTCATTGAGTATGGCACGATCTTGCGCAACTTAGGTTTTATAGGCTAAAAACCTAAGGTCTTCGTCCAAATCCATATAAAAAAGTACGAATCCTACCATGTGAATAAAATAGTTGAAGTCGGACATGGAGGATACCCCTTAAGTATCAGTTAAAGAGTTATACTAATAACAAACACAAGGGATACCACCAAGATGGTAAGTGGATCCTAGGGTACTATCCTAAAACTCTAGGCGTTCATCATTAATTGGTGTTGATAGGAAGTTGTTTGTGAGAAGGAAGGCATTGTTGAATCCTTCAACGAGTCACATAAGTAAACTGGTAGACTGGTTGAGGTAAGACAACATAGATAAATCTTAGAGATGGTCAATAAAGGGTTCAAGGTAAAAAGATGGAGGTTAAGGATCCTTGAATAGTGAGCACGACACAAAAGTGACCCAAGGCAAATTTAGACTCAATAAAGACAATTGGACATATCTGAAATGTAGGAGACATTAGAAAATTCCCATGATCAATGGAGGAGTTGTGACTTGAAGTACAAGTTGAAGGATGGAAGCCCAAAAACTGAGACTTGACTGTCGGGAGAAATAAAACTGGTGCTTTGTTCAAGGATAATTGTGTACTTTCTTCCAAACAACTTACAATTTAAAGATAGTATTTCCTTCCTTTCTTTCTTGTAAAGGTTTTGTTACCAACTTTTTTGTACCATAGTTGGGTTACCTGAGGAGCCGTCAGTTGATAGACTTGTTCAAAGTCTGATTCTAGTGTATCAGTTGATCCATCTGCTTGTCTAGCCACTTTTTTGTTTGAATAATTTTGACCATGGCCCCGCGGGGTTTGTAATAAAATGTGCTAGTAGGGTATTTTTGAGTGGTTCGGTCTACTGAGACATATAATCTTAAATAAGGTATTCCAGGAGTTTTTTTCCCATGACAATTATGCTTTGCCTTCAGCCGAGTATAATTGACGAGGTTTTCTCCCGCTTCCTCCAAAGCTGGAATGCCCGATGTTGAATTCTGGGCCTTGGGGGGTTATTAGAGCCCAACTGAGTGTTATAAACCTACTAGGCATTATTTAGATAGATCATGGTCATGTCCTAAGTCATCTAGACATATAAAAAAATTTCGAAAAAATATTTTTTGAACGGGGAAAAGATAATTTTTTAAATTTTTAATTACTTTTCCTAAGTTATTTGGGTTAATTTTTCCATTAATTAAATGGAAAAACCCCATTTGTAATAAATCAACCATATGGACTCCAAATTCAGTGATTGAAGGCTCTAACCTTAAGCAAAATATCATTCTTGACCAGCTAGCCAGTCAGAGCCAGCTTTCAGATCAACAATCGGACACATAATTCCTTTTTTCTCAAAAAAGTCAGTTTTGAGGATAAAAATGATTCTTTTGGAGAAAATTAAAACTCTCCAAATTAATCCAAATTCGGCGAAATAAAATGCTAAATGACATCTCATGGAGCACTTATGATGTTTGGAGTGGTCATAACTTAGCTTCAGTCAGCATTAAGTGAGCAATTAATTTATTATCAGTTAGCAGACATGTCATCTCCAGCTAAAGATGAGATGGAGAGCACTCATTGGTCCGGTGATTTGATCGAGGTGAAGACTAAATCTTGCACCATCAGTGGGATTCCCAAACCTAATGAAGGCTCCAGCCAGACCTAAGGATGAGCTTACCTACATCACCAAGTCGCCTCCTTCACAGTTCACGCCCCTCCTCAGCAGGTTGCGCCTTCCACACGTGTGGGATTAATTAATGGTGGATTTCAGTGTTAATAGTTGGAGTGGGGGTGCCTTGCTTGGGTGGAGGCCTCCCCTCACTCCTGGTTCTTCAGTTTAGGTCTGGGATCCTTGTTAGGTGGCTAAGTTGGTTAGGGTTGGTTTTCTGGTTTTAGGGTTTTAGCACTCTCTCATTTATTAAATAGAGGCTCTTTCAACTCTATTGGGATGGATATTTTGGGTATGAACACTCCGCCAAAATTATTGTAATATTTGTTTAAAGATTGGAATAAAGTTGTGACTTTGGAGGTCTATGTATGAACTATTGGAGTTGTGGATTCACACCGTCTTTTGGTGATATCTCTCTTACCCTTCTCATTTTCAATTATTAAATTATTATTCAATATATACTCTTGAAGGGCTAACAATCTAGTTTATGAGTATTTTGTTCGGATTTAATTTTGTTTTTATGGGTTTTGCAGAGATCATCAAAGGTGAAGGACCAGCTTAAAGATCAAGCTCTTCTTCATGAACCGGTGGTTATTTTCATCTAATTCCTTCGTTTTGCAGGTTCTCCTAAGCGCTTATCAATCCAAGAAAGAAACACAACAGTCAGGTTTTCTCCTTCCTTCCATCAACAAAGATTAAACAATACACCTGCTTACCGAACTTCCTTCCTCTTGTTCTCTTTTTTCTCTTTGACCTCTTTTTGCTTCCTTGATTGCTAGCCCCTTTCCTCCTTGCTTTGATTGTCTGTTTTCACTCTTTATTCTTCGCTGCCCCATTTTTTGCCTTAGTTCACCATTCCTTTTCTTCTTTTTGGACAGCCCTAGTTTACCCTAGTTTGTGCCCCTTTTTGCCTCTTTTTTGCCCTAATTTTTGGACCCTCTTGAACCTTGTTTTTGGCCTTTTTGGCCACTTTTTGTTCGCTGTCCCATTTTGCATTTTTTATGACAGCTGTCTCCCTTCTTCATCACTGCCCCATTTTCATCATTTTTCATACTCCTTTGGCTTCATAGTTTGCTGCCCTATTCTTCCATTTTCTTGTCTTTGACCTTGTTTTTATTTTCCTTCCTTCTTCCTACCCTTTCCTTCTTATTTTCAGCCTTCCTTTATCTTGTTCTTTTGTTTTCATTCAAGCTTTTTCTTTCCCCTTTTCACAAAGTTCGAAAAAGTTTCACAAAAAAGTTTCAAGTAAAGAAAAAGCACTCTCTGTTTTACAAGTTTTAATAATTGTAGAGTTACTTTGCTTTCATTGGAAAAGTCCTTTCAAGGATTAAAATCCTTAAGGTATATTGCAATAAAGCTTAATAAAGATCTTGTGTTTGAGTGGGGTTTTTAAGTCCCCACTCTCATCCTCCCCCATTTGGGGAGGATTGTGTTGTGTTTACTTATTCATGCTTAGATTAGATTTGCTTATTAATCTTAGAATACTAATTGTCAATTCATCAATTTTTAATTAAGTTGATTACTCAGTTCTTTTAATTGTTTATCTTTCTAAGTGAATCAACTATGCAAATATCTTGAATCACACCATAAGGTGGATCAAGAGTGCTCTCTGTCGGAGATTCTAATCAACTAATTTCATCTTGTGCTTGTTTAATAAATTAATCCTCATAAGTAAGACTCTTGAACTTGCAGAAACACAAGTCAAGAGCACTCTCTATCGGAGAGCATCTTAGGGTTGCATAACCCCTGCATTAGTTTCATCTAGATTAGCTAAGTCTCTTGAACCACTGTCATAAGACGAGGTCAAGAGCGCTCTCTGTCGGAGAGTTTTAATTAATTAACTTAATAAAATTCGCAACTCACACCCCTTTAATTAATTAACCCCCTTCCCTCCTTGCCGGAGTATGCTCTAACCGATCTTAGATCGGAATACCTAGAAATGACATTGGATCTCTAAACCACACAAGAGGAACTTAACTAAAACTTTTCCCCATAACCAACGCACCGGTGTTGTTCGATAAATACCGAGGCAGGTGGGCAAATTCCAAGTGTGGGCATCGGGCTACCCAATCTGGGCACTGGTAGTTAAGTTATTGAACACTTACCTTTGATCCCAGACAAGTCCGTCATGTCTTCGAATGGAGCCACTGAAGGTATTTTCGGTTAGGACATCCAGCTACCATAAGTGAAGATCACAAGTAAAAAACTCTTAAAACTTACGAGGAGCACTTGCAAAACCTAACATTCACTGGCATCTTTTGGGATTCACATCTTTATACACACAAAGCATCTCTGATAAGTTGAATCCATAGGCACCGGTTCTATCTTTTAGAATTGTTGATAATATGAGCCATTTGTCCATTGAATGTTTTGAGTATAAGTCATATCTGTGAATGCTTTATCAATTTCGTGAAGTTCTCAAATATTTGTCTATCTTTTAATTCTGGTGATAGAAATGTGGATTGCTTTGTCATGTGCTCAATTCATCACATTAATCATATTAAATCACAACAATTCCTAAACAACACCCATCCGCATCCGAAACATCTAAAAATTAACTTAAACATTGAGCCATAGAAAACTCATTGTTAGGGACTACCCCCCTTGGCTTCGTTAGGAGTTAGCCCAAACGAAGGAGCTAGGAGTAGGTGACAGTACCTAGCTCTGTGCTTGCCCCCAAGGTCACACCTCTCCCACTTTCTCAAGTGAGGAGACAACTTTCAGAAGATTTTTGCTACTGGTGTGCAATCGGCGGACAACAGGTTTAACGAGTCCAAGAAAGAAAACTCGGGGCCTTCTTCATTTTGAACAATCTTGAAGAAGAGAAATAAAAATGCTTGATAAATCTTTGATCCATGGATTTTAAAAGAACAAATTAGTGGATGCTCGTTGGCGTTTTCATATTTTAAGAGTCTGAAAATGCCAAATAAGAGGGAATTTTTTGTAAAGTTAGTCTCCTAAGTCTGAAAAAAGTATAAAATAATCTATAGGAGAAATTTATTATCTCATAAGAACTAAGGTATTCCTTTTTCGTAGTTAGTCAACATGGTCTGAAAAAGGGGAAAACTATCACCAGGCCGACACTCCTTCAAGAGGAAGCATATAGCCTTAGTTTAATGAGTGTGAAGGAAGGAAATATCACTCGGCTTGTTCCATTAATTTATGAGTATGGAGCAACCAACAGTAAGCTTGATGTTTTTTTATTGAGGTTTTAGCGAGCATGCCAATGGCATAAATAACACTCAAAATATTTTTCATGGTTTAAACTAGAGGACAAAAAAGAAAAAGTAAGCCCAATTCCTTTAACGAGTTTGAAAGAAAAATTAAACTTGGAAATCTAGTCATGTTTAAGGAGTCAGACCAGAGCTTAAAGGTAACTCCATATAACAGGATCCTATAGCAAGGGGGAGTCAGCAAAAAGAAAGAGTATATGGCTTATATTTTTACATGTAATAGAAACTAAGAAGGCTTCTGATTCCTACAACGTGCATCATGGGTACCAAAAATACAAGAAATATTCTAACTAGGGTAACCCAAGTTAGGTAGGCTCTAATCCATGGAAGAACAACGATGATTGAAGAATACTAGGAGGCTACACATCGCAATCCATGGTGGAAAAATGGATCCTATGACTCAAAATGGGATAAGGTATAGATGCAAAAATTAAATGTAATGATATCCTACCTTATATTCCTAGGTATAATGTTCAATTTCATCCATAATCTGAAAAATGTAGGCAAAAGTCAAAACAACATTAGTTATAGGATTTAAAATCAGCCAAAAACTATATAAAGTGGGTAAAAAATTAGAAATTTTTACCATAAATAGTAATTTTGGTTTAAAAACCTAAGTCAGTTTGTTTCTACCTTGGAATAGTGAAAGACAAACTTAGATATTCAAAATCTTGGTATGATCAATCTGGTGGATCAATTATGATTCCGCAAGTTGTAGGTAGCTTTTCTCTCTCCTCTCTTTCATTTCATGCCATTTATTTCAAGTTTCTCTTACAAGTTTTTGATGTTTTATCAAGTTATAAATGATAGAACATGAGATACATGGGTATCCTCTTGTGAAATCATGTATTCACAAAAATACATGGGTGGACAGTTGGGTACCCGCGTATGGTACGCGTTGTGTTACATAATGCACACATGTAATCTACGGGTTGTGTATTAAACATGGTAGATGACCCACAATTCATCATTTTTTGCAGAAAATGGTGCTTGAATGGATTGAGAGAGAGAAGGAGGATATAGACCACAAAGACATGCACGATACTTTGACCCTAAATGCCCTCCAACGAGGTGGTTTGCTTAAGTTTTTCCGTGCGACCAATATGCATGCCCAACCTAGATTGTTGGAAACTTTGGCGAGGTACCGGGATCCTAATAAGGGAGTATTTTATTTTCATGGTGAGACATTGGATATTACTTCCAAGGATATATACTTCATCATGAGTTTTTCACATTGAGGGGTGGCTATGAACCTAAGTGGTTCTAGTCGTGGTGGTGACCCACTGAGTATTCAAGACTATGTGAACACTTATTGCGTGCCTAGATAGAAAAAGTCAGGCACTCAAGTTCCTATTGGGAAAATTGCGAGTTTTCCACTAAATGTCATTGTGAGTACTATTACACGAGTTGTAGGTGTGTCATATTTTCATTTGGCTACTCGTAACCGCATGCACCTAGGTGTACAATTTTTGAGGAACATGGTATTTAATTGGTGTCCAGGCGTTGCTATGAAGAAACAACTCAATGATTGTAAACTTGGAAAGAAGAAAAACTTTGAGTATCCTAGCATCTTGATGACGTTCTTCTTCGAGTGTGTTCTAGCCTTAAGCCCCAAGGTGAATCTTCCTCATCCAAATCCTCATGATCTTAGGATTACTAGATGGGAAGATGTCCTAGTGAGACAAGGTGGTGGAGATATCTGAGGTGGATATGATGATGACTTCCACTCATGGTGGAGTCAGAAGGTACCACCTTTCGAGCCATTTCCATATGTTGGCTTAGGCTTTTGAGGTGATCCATAGCTTATGCTAGGCTCCTAGAGAGGCATAGGGAGAGAAGTGTAAGTATTTTTCTTTTCATATATTTAATTTTTATGAAAATTTTGTGAATAAGTGTATATACATATGTATTTTTATGAGTCTAATTAAAAAATTGTATGATGCAAACATTGGACCGGTTCTACCAGATGGTCATTTGAGGATTTATGTACGACCGATTGAGGGAGGTGGTGCTAATTCCATGCTTAGGACTATTGAGGAAAAAATGGCTCATCTTACACATGACATTCCTACCCTTAGGATGGATAGGATACCCATAGACATGCAAGAACATGTTGTAGGAGTTCTCCTTGCATGTTTGCAACTGCTCTAGAAGGTGTCCAGGATAGTCCTCTTTTATCGGTAGGTGGTAGCAGAGGAAACTGAGGCTCCAGATTCTCCTTAGTGTTAGAATCATGAGGAATTATGATCCCAGTTTTTGTATTTTGTGATGTATTTATGACTGAATATTTGGACCATAACTTGATATTATGGACCCATACATACATGCATGCATGCATGCATGCATGCATGCATGCATGCATGCATACATACATACATACATACATACATACATACATACATACATACATACATACATGCATACATACATACATACATACATACATACATACATACATACATACANGTCAGTTACTGTACTTTGATTTCTTGGAATGTGTTTGTATATAATGTAATAAAAATATATCTCAATCAATAGAATTCTTGAGAATTGATGAAGTAAAGTAGGATGTCTCACTTGATAATCACCATTAAGCCGAGGAACAACTAACTAGGAATTGAGTCTAACCTCAAGACACAAAATACCATGTAAACCACCGTCTCTTAGTAGGTTAATGAGTACATTGTATATGACCATAATCTTGGTGGCAGGACCAAAACATGTGCCTCCATAGGTAACTAGTTGTCTTTTGGGTGCATAGATGACCCAATCGGTCTAGGCAAGGTTGCAAGTGTGACGAATTGTGCCATCAACAAATCCTATGAATCTTTCTGTGGACATATGAAACACAACTGGATTTACATAAGAAACACTAAAAATATAACAATGTACAAAGTTATACAAATATATACAAGAAAAATCATGTAGCCTAAGCATAATACTTTTCTAGGTAGAGCCTGTTTTGGGGCTTCGACAACTTATTCCCATCGTAATATATCAATTCATATGCACCCTTATTCAAGAATTTAAATACGATATACCATCCTAGACACATTAACTTTAATTTCCCTACCCCCAAGGGTTCCTTGTCTTGGTCGTAAACCAAAATGAGGTCTCCTTTGAAGAATATCCTAGGTTTAACAAATTTGTCATACTGGCTTTTCACCCTTTGCTTATGTGCCTCATTTGTTGTAAGCACACCTCTATGTTGTTCATCTAGATGTTCCAAATGCAACAAACACTCTTTTAGAGTAGAAGTCTTGGGTGACAATTGCATCGCTAGTTTTAATGATGGTATATCACATTCGATTGGTGTGACCGCTTCCACCTCGTGAGTGAGTTGGAAAGGTGAAAAAACTATGGCAGTATTGACCGTATTTTGGTATGCCCTGACACCGGATAAAGCATGATATGCCAATTTGACCTACTAGCATTAATGGTTTGATTCATAATGGTTTTCAAAGTCTCGTTGACGGGTTCTACTTGTCCATTATCCTATGGGTAAAATGAATATGAGTGATCTTATTTGAAATTAAGCAAAGTAGCCAATTCAATCATCATCTTGTTCTAGAAGTGACTGCCATGGTCCCTAAAAATATTCTTTGGGATACCGAATATGGAAATAATTTGGTTGAATATGAAATAAGTCACAGTCTCACGATCAAGTTTGAAGGTATGCATTGCCTCTTCCCACTTAGTGAAGTAGTCATAAACGACAATGATGTACTTGTGCCCCCTAACCGAAACTAGGTTTCATGTCATGAAATCTACCCTCCACTTAGTGAAGGGTCCTACTACGATTATGGGGAAAAGTGTAGCAAGATGTGACTGCATATTTTTGGTATAAAGCTGACAAGGATGGTAGGGCTTAAAAACTTCTACACAATCTTTAAATATGGTGGGCCAAAAATAATCGGCACGTAATATTATTTGGGTTGTTGCTAACCCAGATGAATGACCCCCACATGCTTCTCTATGGGAATCATTTAGGATAAAATCAACCCCCTCATGAGTAAGAGATCGACGTAGAATTGAGTCTACCCCTATTTTATATAGCACATCACCAATAATGAGGTAGTTTTTAGCGTTCATTTGTAGCTTGCATCGCTCTTCTCACAAGTAGGTCATGGGATACTTCAGATTTTGAAGATATATTAGAATATATCCATAACAAGGATCAACAATTGAGATTAAGAATATTTGTTCATTAGGGAGTTACTCATCTTCCATCACATTGTTTTCATCACTAGGGAGCTCAAATATAAGCTTCATGAATACCAAGGAGTTTTTGGATTTGGCAGATTGAAAATCCAGGTCAAACTCTTGGAGTATGGCGATCCACTTGTTGAATTTTCCCTCGATTATACTTTGTGATAACACATACTGGAAAGGATTCAAATCCGCAACCACAATGGTTGTATGAAGTAAGATATAGTGATGTGACCTTTGGATGACATATACTGCTGCTAAAGCCAACTTATCGATGTGTGAGTATCGAAGTTCAGGCCCTGCCAAAGCTCAAATGAGATAATAGATGACATGCTCTTGGAGCTGATCATATTCCTGAACTAGCACTATGCCAATTGTAGAGTTTGATGCAGTCATATACCATATAAAGTCCTTAGTGTAGTCTGGTGGGCACAACAGAGGAGCTGAAAACAATTCCTTCTTAAGTGCCTTGAATGACTGTTGTGAGGATTCATCCCATAGAAATAGGGTGTCTTTATTAAGCACACACATTGAACCTTTAGTTATATTAGCATAATTGACTCTAAATCGTCTGAGAAAGTTGGATTTTCCTTGCAGACTCTGAAGTTGTCGAATGGTTTGAGGAGGAGGCAGATTGACAATTTCCTCAACATTTGATGGATCGACCTTGATGCCCTTGTTGGACATGATGAAACCTAGCAATCGTCCCAATTCAACAGCAAAGACACATTTGTGGAGATTTAAATGAATCTTGTAGTGTTGACATCTTTCAAATACCAATTGTAGATGATCCAGATGATCTTTTCTCTTTTGAAATGCGCCAGAAGATCATCTAAGTAGGGTTTGACTATGTGCTTAATGTCATGGAAGGAAAAATTCATTTCCCATTGAAAAGTAGCTCCAAATTTTTTCAAGACAAAAGTCATTTTCTTGTACGCGAAAGTACGCCAAGGACAAATGAAAGTGGTGTTATGCTGGTCTTCGGGTTTGTTTTGGATTTGATTATATCTCGAGAAACCATCCATAAAAGAAAATACTTCACTACCCACACACACATCAATTATTTGATCAATAAATGTTGTAGGGTAGTTGTATTTAGGACACACTTTGTTTAGATCTCTGAAATTTTTCTAGAAACATATATTTCCTTACTTCTTGTGTACCATAATGGGATTGGATACCCATTCCGTCAATGATATGGGGTATATGAAACCAGCTTTCAACAGTTTTTCTACTTTAGCTTTAAAAAGTATTGACTTTCGAGGGTTAACATGACATAGCTTTTCCCAAACAGGTTTGATGTTGGGATACATATTTATCTAATGTTAAAAAATAGATGGGTCTATGCCTCGCATCTCCACGTATGACCAAGAAAACACATTGCGAAATTCCTTGAAGAGGGATGTATAAATGGAAATATCCTTCGGTGAATAGTTTTCTATGATGTAGACATTTTCCAAGATGGCATGTTTGGTGGAGATGTTGAGCGGTATTATTTCAGAAATGTTTTCCATGTTCCCCTCAGTAAACACTTCTTCCCTAGGTAGCAGATTCACGCGATGATCAACACCTTCTCTCAGTCTCACATGGAACTCTAAATTCTCTATTCTACTTAGTTCTGGCAGGAAATAGGACTTGTGATGCAGATCCTCACAAATCTTCTCACGTGCTATCATAGCCTCCATAATGGCTTCATCTGAAAATAAAACCATATCCAATCAATTGTACAAGTATGTTGAGTTCACTACCCATGTGGGAAAATATGCTTCATCTGAATCCTCTGAGACATAAGGAGTTGATATGGAATCGATAAAACCATCATATATATCTTGTTAAGCCACTTTTATTGTAGATAAGGGCACATCAGGTTCATCTTGTGGAGGGATAATACACAGGTTAGTCCTATTCGAAACTAAAGAAACTTCTCCAAATACGTAAATGATCTTCCCTACTCTAGTTGTTGTGAGTTAATTTATAGGAGTGGGAAAATCAAAGGTTCTCATGAGTGAAGTGTACATACAAACTCCTAAAATTTTGTTCACTGGGTGTGTCTGATTAATCAATGGAAAATTGGACTCCGATGTGTCCATACAACTTTTATGGGTATAGGATAGTTGATCAATAGTGACTATGTTTCCTTCATGAGGGAACATGAGCACTCGAAAAAATGACGACGGAATCACACACATGGCATAGGTCCAATTCCTTCCCAAAAGAAAGTCGTATTCCAATGGAGCGTCTACTACTTCGACTTCAATTGAAACCATTTCCCCTGCCAATTCTATATCAAAAGAAGGTTGGATACCATGTGGATGAAAATACATTCCATCAAAAGAGGCCAGCAAAGTGTAAGACGAGACCAACTCAGGAGACCCTAGAGCTTTCCAACATGATATGGACATTACACATGTAGATTCACCTTTGTCTATAACTGCTCATCCAATGTTTTTTTTTCCATGGAATACTTCGATTTGGAAATCGATGTGGTAAGCTAAGTGAGGTTTGACATTAAAAAAGTCAAACTTGGCGATTAAACCTATAGAATATGAACTACCGATAGGTCCAAGAAGTGCGTTTGGCTATGAAGGGAAAATTTCTAACACTTGCAAAGCAGAAATAACACAAGGAGTCGGGGATAAGTTCTCAACAACCTAATAGTTGGGATCATCCCTTGCATTAGGATTGTGGGATTACCTCTTGAGGACACCTTTCGGTATCTTAGGCATGGGATTCTCTCTTGAGGACACCTTTTGGTATCTTAGGCATGTGAAAAAGTGGGGTTGGCATTTCAGAAGCTTGTTTGTCTTTCTGTGAAGACTTAGATTCATAGTTTTTAGCTCTAGTTTGCAATAAATCATGAGATCAGACCATATTAATGTAGTATTGATCAGCAAAGGAAGAATTCTGGGTTCCTCCAACGGTCTTAGGATCACTCGAAGTTGCGTTTTGTCCCTGTGGAAATGGATCCTTAAGGATGACAGGTTGTTGCTTTAACAACTTCTGAGCTTTCTCCATGAGGGGGAATTGATAAGTTAAGTGGTCTTCTTGAGAAAGTTTGCATGGGAATTTCACTTTCTTCTTCTCTCCCCCCCCCTCAGAATTGTTCATGGGTTTAGGTTTGTTTTGGTTTCCCTCTCCTTTATTTCCCTTGTTTTTTTTCCACTGGGTTGTTAAGTGCCTTTTTTACTAGATTGTGTGTTATAAATGTTTTCATTTTGAGAGGAGGGAGTGAAAAAATTGGCTGCCTCTATTGCAGACTACTTCACCGATAGCTCATGTATTTGTTTTGCTAAATATTCCATAGTAGGTGATTCAACTAAACCCACAATGCCATTGGCATGTGCTCCAAGCCTAGGTTTCTAAAAGTTTGTATTGGACCTCAGTGTGTTAGGTATAATTTCATAAAGGATTCCAGACTGAGCATGCATCATATCGAGTTGATGGGCCCTTAGAATGGCTTCCTCTTCTGTTGTTTCCCTCAAAGTTGAAACATATTTTGAAATATATGGACATAGGGATTTCAAAAACCATTCTAACAGAAACTTGTGAGGAATACTGGATTTATTTAGCATCTCCCATATTCTGCATTCCTGAATATGATCATAAATGTGTGTAGCCTTATTTTTCCTAAAAGTTGACAAAAGGTCTGTACCGACATCGTACCAAACATGAATTTGGAAGTGGTTAAGAAAAACCGTCGCTAAATCAAGGAAACTATCGTAAGTGGTAGATGGAAGTTCAATGTACCATTTGGCCGCTACACTAGTTAGAATTCTCTTAAAAATCCATAGCCGAATCGAATCATCATTCAAGGGATTCGAGGAGCACCATAAATGAAATGTAGTGACATGGTCGCCAGGATCCTCTCTGGGTTTTCCTTCAAACTTAGGAATATATGAAGGTAATTTAATTAGTATTAGTGGCCAAGTCAGGTTGTGGTGCACATGGTCATTCATCAATTTTGAAAGGTATGGAAAATTTAAAGTTTCCAGAAAAGGGAGTCGAGGCCTAGATGGAGCTTGATATTGAGGATATTGGAGAGAAGATGCTCTTGCACTAAAGTTATTATAAGGTTGGTTGGGTTTCCCCCCAACCGCCAACTGTGAAGTGACAAAGTTTTGGAATGGGTTCCACCCAAAATCCAATGTATTAGTAACTTGAGGTGCACTATATTGGGTTTGGTTATTTTCGACCGAGACGGGTGTCGTAGACACAAGAGTAGTGCTTCTTCCACCAAATAGTGAAAAATTAGAGATTTCGGCTGGTGCAATCGAATCTTGGCCTATAGTTTGAAAGTCAAATCCCCAAAAGGGATTCTAACTTCCTAAAGATACACTTGATTAAGTAGGTACAAGAACTACAAATAGATAGGATGGAGGGATATGCCCTCCATGCCAAGGATACCCTTGAACAAAAGAGGTAGAACCACTAGGGTTATTCTAAAAATTTTGAAATAAAGGAGAGGATGTAAAAGGTATACTGGGTATGAAAATGACAACTACATTAGACAGAACAGTAGTAGCAGTCATTGATACTGGAGGACTAATGACTCTAGTACTCAATGAAACAAGGGTTGAAGAATTAAAATTTAATGACACTAATGGTGCAACATGTGTGTTGGATATTTGTGTACTTACATGTGGAGGTGATACTCCACTAGATAACATAGCCGAGGTAGGGGTATAAATATCCCTTGATCCTTCTTCCGTATTTTCCATTATGAATCCTAGGAGGACACCAATCCCAGGTTGACTGAACGGTAGAATTTGTATAAGGACTTGTTGGCCTGATTTTCTGACCTAGGCCAACAAGGAGATTATGCCCACACAATCAGCTTAAAGTAGCTTTCGGTGTGTTTGGAATAGCAAAATATCGCAGGTTATGGTCCTGCTACCAACTGAATTTTTCTCTTAGGGAGAAACTAAAATTCAGTAAAAGTCTATCCTAAAGTTATTTCTATCTAAATAAACCCTAAAATTAGTTTTCAACTATCTAAGTTATCCTACAATTGCTTTCTTAAGGAAAGTCTTCAAATTTGGAGGGTTTAATATTTAATGGTCTAAATTTTAAAAGACTATAAAAATGATTCTAAAATTACACAAATTCTATTTAACAACTGTTAAATGTAAACTATATTAAGATAATACTAACTGAACTATCTTAACTATCCTGTCTATCCTCTCTCAGCTGAGAGCGATTGTGAATATTTATATTAACTATTAATTAATATAATGATGAACAGAAAGACAAGGAGTAAGATTTAAATGAAAATATTTAAACCATCGACATTAAATCATTCTGCTATAAAATACCATTGACAGAGAAACTGAAATAAGCAATTACTTTGAATTCTCTGAAATGTTTAATTAATTAATAACTAATAAACAACATTAGATATTTTAATGAAGGATAATGTTCAAAATGAAATCATCGCCAAAATACAAATGAGATCAAACAGACATAAATATATATATATATATCATTATGTCTTGAATTTTCAGTAGAAACATTGGTTAATTCAGTTACAATAATATAGTAATTCAAATACAATATTGTGTTGACAAAGTGTGATAACGATTAATGAACACAAGCATAGCCCAGTATACTGTATCAATATTATAAGTAGAAGATTATATACTAAAATATAAAAAGAGTATCCAAAATAATACCGATCAACGATATCAGTCTGAGGACTTCCAGTCACATTCCACTTCCAAAGATAAAACTTCAGCTAGGAACAAAACTAGTATCAAAATAATATTTCAAATATGTTTCTCTTCAGTCACTCCATCCTCTATCCCATAAAAATTACTAGTTTATATAATCCTCCAAGTCTTTCGTTTCATTTTTTTTTATTATAAATGTTGTATGCAATATTATAGGAGTCCTATCACTATCAAAGAGCATCGAATCTCTTCAACAAACACTTGTCACTAGAAGATAACAATAAAAAAAAAACTAGCCTGAAACATTTGCTGATTAAAAGGAACTGGCATATTCATGGCTATGTCGAAATTCCAGTCTTCAATAAACATCCACGTCTTCCAGCTGAAATCCAAGATATCCTGAATCGGTAGAGGATAATGATAACATGCCCACCTATTTAAACAAACAAAAGGATCTCATTAAAACCAATTTTAACAGAAATAACAAAAGAACAATAAATTTATATGCGTGCCTGTAAAATCTGCGATTTTATAGGCATGCACAAAAAATATTTTATTACCTGTTGATAGATAGATAAACCATATAACTAAAAATGGAAATAATCATCAAGTTCGATTTTGTAAATCGACCACTCTTCTGGCTTCGGATAGTTTGGCTTTGAGCCTGATGATCACTAGCTTCTGTTTTTCCACTTGTTCAAGCAAATGTTGGTTTGTATCTATCATTGATTTTTTTTCCTTCTTGTATTGGTTCTTTTTTATGTTCACTTCCTTCCATCTGTTAATCCAGTTTAATAACTCTTCCCTAAACGTCTTATTTTCCACCTCTTTCAAAGTAGCATTAGCTTGACACTGTTTTAGTTCATTTTTTAATTCCATAATTTTAGTCTCGTATACCCTGTCAAGGACCTGTTGGAGCGTTTCTTCCTCCTTGTCATGCCACAAATCATTTGCTTGAGAAGAATCTAGATTATCTATGTCTTGACCAGGTGATGGAAAACTCATAAAAGATGGCTCGGGGCCCGAACCATAGGCGTCCATACACGATGGAGCAGCTTCTGCCTTACCCGATTCTGTAATGTCTTTAGCCAGTTTTTTGCGATTATTCTCTATAAGAGTAGATTCATTCATATGTGTAGTTTCAGGAACCAATGATGGAACATCATCCTCAAGATGGAAAATCACTAGCTGAGTACTCTATTGAGTGGCCGTAGGAACAGAGGCTGTAGGTGTATTATTCATACTTCTAGTAATTCTTCTAGTACGAACAAACATAAGATTTTTTGATTCAAAACTCCCTTTGTCACAGCACACCTGTGCTAGTTGTTCTAGTTTATGCATGGACTCATCACCACGTTTTCGAGGAGTATACAGCTCAGGGGGGTTTCCATACTCAACAGCATTAACATCTTCATTTTTGGTTAACTTGCCCTCTACCTTTGCAGGTATACTAAAGCACTTGTCATATGGGGATTGGTTCAAGGTTGTCTCAGCGAAATAGGGAGCTACATTCACGACCCCATCATCATCAATACCAGTGTTTATGGGTGGATTTTCTTCCTGAAGCCCTTTATCCTTTGATTCAGCTTCATGAACATCACCAACTTCAGATTTTATTGTAGCCTTGCATTTCCCACGGGTCTTTGGGGGAGGGTTTGGCCAATATTGAGTTGGCCCTAATTGACATTCAATTAAAAACTTATCCCACGATTTATCATTAAGAGACAGTTGATGCTGTATTATAATTTTGACTAGGCCATGATGGAACAGACTTCTATCAGGATTACCTATGGTAGTTTGAACCGAATGAGCCATTTTATTTATACTTTTCAATAGGTAAAAGGGGAGATTAAGTTTACAACCTTTTAATGATAACAATAGTCATAGGTGATAATAATGCAGGTGAGAGAATCGTCCATCACATGATACGTACCTGACCAAGATCTCATAGAATGCTCACCATTCTGGCTTTAGAAACATAACCGAAACCCCAATATTCAGTTTGGAACTGGCCGACAAGGGAAACAGCAAGGACTGACATTTCTTCTTATTCACTTTCCCACCTTTAAACCATCGCTCTCCAGTTTGTGGAAGCTTCGTAGCCTCTGCAATTTTATCTTCGTCAATGATAAACTTGAAATCTCCAACCTGTGCTACATTTTCTTTCAAACTCAAAGAAAATTGTTTAGTAACCTCCACGTTATGGCCACTAAAGCACCTGAAGAACTGACCCCATACAATTTTGTCAAATAACAAGGCAACCTTCTCATCGGCTTCAACAAGCTCTGGTCCTGAAATTTCAAAACAACTAAGCGGAGCCATAGTTCCCTCCCTACTACTCAGGTTACGAATTGAAATGAAAGGAGTCGTGAAGATGGAAGGGATAGGCACCCAGGTGAAAGACATTATGCGAATTATCAAATCCTCACATGCTTCATACTTGACAGAGATGAGAGCTCCAAATTTGGCCATTTCTACCAAATTCGATGATGATTAACACAACAGCTAGTGATTTTGCTATGATAAATGGGATATTATCCACAACTAACTGTAACTCTTAACCAATTCTTCATATCAGAGGTCATTCGATTAATGAATCATAAATCAAGACATTAATTACACACAGTTTGGCATGATGAGCTCGTACAGCATCATGAAATGGAATGGTTATCAGTCATCTACAACATTAAATTTCACTGATACGATTTCATTATTTCATTCACAATTATTAATTGATATGAAAGGTGTTAACCAAATATTCATACCAACGCAGCGATCCTGGTAACAGGTGTCATTTATCAGCCATATGAGTCATGTCTCTTCATAAAATGGTCAATTGATGATTTACTCCAGATTATACGTGAAAGGTGGTCGTGTTTATTAATATGACGATATAGTGTTAAAATAGTAAACCCTAATGTTCTTGAAATATAACTAACTAATGATCCAAATTAACACTTAAACCATGTATATACATAAAGTTTCATTTTGAAATATGGTTTTAAAACTTTACGAAATCCCACCCATTAATATCAAAAACCAAATTCGATAGGATATAAAGCTTGTAAGGCTATGACACATGAAAATTTCAAAATGAAATTCATTTATTTGCTTTTCACTAGCTATGTATGTACAATTTTTACAAAGTAATGATGTGATATTAAGTTACATATGAAATGTGAACTTTTAGGTCTAAAATTTTTTAATTAATAAATCTCCTTTAGTTCTAGTGATTTCAAGAACTTATAATATCTTATCAATACCAAGCCCCAAACGAATTCGAAATGTGTTTTCTTTAAACACCAATTAGCATACTATCCTTTCAAATCTCTTAAATCAACATATATAATCAAGTAAATTAATTAATGATAGAATTGATTATATATAAAATTTATGAAACTGACAGCTGCTAATTATCAAGTTTATGAAAATGTTTTCATAAACTTCTTAATATGTCATTTGACTCTTCTACAATTGAGAGTACCTTCAGAATCGAGGATTCTAAAGGCACTCTTTTATAATCTTTAATAGGTAAATCATAAAAGAGAGCCGATCTCCCTTCATCTCAATGAAAAATGAAGGGGATGTTGCTGACTGCCAACAAATGGCAATGACCTGGGTGAACCAGTTATCTCTGCTCATGCAACTTATAAATGATATAAACCAAATATTAAAATTTATTAAAAACAATCAAAAATTCTTTATCTAAATGAAAACCATTATTCATATTCAGAAGTATAACTCAGAAATATTCCATCTTTTGAAATAGAGATCTTGTTAGAGATAAACTTAACAATATCCTGATCGAAACAAAGTACTTTTATGGTAAAAATAACCTGCACCATCAGTATAAGATATAGAAATCTACTTTTCCGAAAACTTCCAAAATCTGTTCCATAAACATAATAATTTTCTTTTCGTTTCTTTTCTTTTTAAACAATAATTCTGATTGAAGACTACTATCTAGGTATGGTATCCCAATGTGATAGTATAATTCACGAGAGCTGTCTAGAGTAAGCAAGCCGGCTCATGACGAGACCTCTTGTATCTTGGTTTTTTTTATTAAACCAAAAGCCATCACCCTGGTGATCAGAAATGAAGTTATTCTAGACAACACTGATGATCATGCTTAGGCTGGCTCGTGATGAGACCTCCTATTCTTCAATCAAAACTTATGTTTTCTTTACTAAATTTGAACTTTTAATTTTATAAAATGAGAGATCATTACCCAGCATGGTGACCAAATGGTAATGTCAGTCATTAATATCACCGGAAAATGAATCAGCTGGCTTGTGATGAGACCCCTTATCTCTTGGTTTTTTAAACCAAAAGCCATTACTAGTTTCCTAATAATGTCATACTAGTGATATTTATGATTCTGATCGGATCGACTTATTACTAAGACCTTCCGTCCCTCATTTTAGCATTTTATTGCCTGGAACAAATTCTAAATTTTTTTCAGATTGTAAATAATTTTGAAGACTGATGGTAGAGATCTGTAAAAGTTTTTTTTAAGTACAAGCTTCAAAAAGGATATTAATAAGCTATACCAACTTTTATAAAAATAAAAAGGTGAAGAATAATCTGAGTAATACTTAAAAATAAAATAATGATAGGTTTGGTATAGATTTAAGAAACTTTGATCATCCTGAACAAATTTTTAAAAGATTTCAGTCTAGTATCATAATTTTCAAGCTAACGAGCAAATTGACTCTTTTCAACTAGAAGACTTATTTATTTACATTTATTTCTTCAGTTGTCATCTAAAGATTACTGACTGATTATATATAAAAATTTGACAGTCTGAAATATTTGACTAACAGAATCAAAACTGGTTGCAAATAACAGAATGATGTTTAAAAGTTTCAATGAATTTACCATCATCCTTCAATTTTATAAAATATAAATCTGTTTATACAAAATATAAATTTATTTACAAACAACAAACAAATTATATACATTTTAAAACCTAAAATATTAACAGAAATATTTTTTCAGGATCAGTCTATTCACTGGGAATGTTTCAAACTGACCTTCTAGTGTTTGCAATTGAAAGGTACTTGGACCTATCTTCTCAGCAATAACAAAGGGACCTAACCAAAGCTTTTGAAACTTAGTATGATCTCCTTTGTCCTCATGAACTTTATCCCATTTTAAAACTAAGTCTCCCACCTGAAATTCTCGATTGGAACTAAAGGATTGGTCAAACCAAGACTTTACAGTTTGTTGATGTTTTGTAAAGTGTTGTTTTGACTTTTCTCTTTCTTCCTCAAGTTTTAACAAAGTATTAATTCTCTTTTCCATTGCTGGACATTCTTCATCTTGAACAGACTGAGCTAACTATAATGAAGGTAAAAATAAATTTGGTGGTAAAATAGCTTCAATTCCATACACTAAGAAGAAGGGTGAGTTACCTATCGTAGCCTTAAGAGTTACTCTATCTGCCCAAAGGGCATTGACTAATTTTGTATGCCAATCATGATGATGAATTGAAATAGTTCTTTTGAGAATTTTCAATAAATTTTTGTTTGTTGATTCAGCTAAACCATTTCCATGAGGATGGTAGTTAGCTGAATACCTGATTTTTATTCCCTTCTCTAAAGCAAATTGAGTTAACTCAACTGATGAAAAATATGAAGCATTATCAAAGACAAGGGAATCTGGAACACCAAATCTTGTTATGATAAAGAATTCTAAAAATAATATAACCTGATTGGTGTTTACAACCATTAATGGCGTAGCTTCTACCCAACGAGTAAAATAATCAGTTGCAGTTATTATATACTTGTGTTGTTTAGATGAGGGAGGATTTATTGGCCCTACTATAGCAATACCCCATTGCTGAAAGGGTCTTTCTATTGAAACTGGTTGTAAGGGAAAAGCGGGTTTCTTAACCCTTCCCGCAGCAAGTTGACATTCCTGGCATTTTCTGACAAAAACATAGGAATCTCGAAACAAGGTAGGCCAATAATAACCAGCCCTAAGAATTTTATGCGCAGTAATTTCTCCACCAAAATGACCTCCTGCTGGTCCAGAATGTAACTCCTTCAGAATTACTTCTGTTTCATCTATGTCTAGACATCGAAGCAATACTCCTTCTGAATTTCTCCGGAAAAGAATATTATCAATTAATAAATAAGGAGCAGATTTCAATCTAAGTGCTCTTTTCTTCCTTGGTTCTAGGTAATCAGGGGAAGTTCCTGTTTCCAAAAGTATTCTTATGTCTGTATACCAGGAATCCTGTGGTGGAGGATAGAAATAGATTTCTCTGGTAAGTAAAACCTCATCAATGACAGTTTCATCTTTACTATTAGGTAGATGAGCAGCTTCAGCAGCTAGTTTACATAATCCTTGACCTTTGACTATCGTTGAGGGTTTAATTTCTAAGTCATACTCTTGAAGGGCTTTCATCCAAGGTGCCCTTTTCTCACCTAAATCTTTTTGCACTAATAAATTTGTGACTGAGGAATAAGGGACTATCACCTTCGTTTTAGATTTCAATAAATATGGACGAAAATGTTTGACAACTTTAAAAATAACAAAAGCTTGCTTATCAACTTCATGGTAATTAAACTCAGCACCTTTAAAATTTGAACTCATGAAGGAGATTGGTACTTCGTTATTTTGCTGATTTAATTGGGTTAAAACTGCTACATATGAGATGTCAAAAGAAAAAGTATACAATATGAAGTCTTTGTTAAAATTTGGACTTAGAAGGCTAGGAGCTTTTGAAATGGCCTCTAAAATTTTCTGAAATGACTCTTTTTCAGTTTGTGCCCAATTAAAAATAGCGTCTTTCTTAATCATTTTCTGCAAAGGACAAATGATTTCGGAGAAACTGGGAATGAATCTTCTAACAAAATTTATTTTACCGAGAAATGATTGCATTGCTTTCTTGCTAGAAGGGTAAGTTATTTTTGAAAGGACTTGGGTTCATGCAGGGTCAATCATGATTCCATGCTTTGAAACCACAAAACCTAATAAAATACCTTCTGAAAAAACGAATATTGTTTTTTTAGGATTTAAGGATATTCCAAATTTTCTACATCGTTCAAATACCTTTCTAAGATGATTAATATGATCAGGTCGATGTTTATAATATACAGTAACATCATCCAAGTAGACAACAATAGAATGGTTAATTAAGCCTCTAAAAGCAATATCCATTGCTCGTTGAAAAGTTTCCCCAGCATTAATTAACCCAAAAGGCATCTTGCGGTAAGCATATGTTCCCCATGGAGTTCTAAATGCTGTTTTCAATTGATCATCTGGGGATACTAATATTTGATTGTACCCTGAGAAGCCATCAAGGAGTGACAGTATCTTAGACCCAGATACCTTTTGAAGAATTTGTTCCATGGGAGGAACTGGGTAATTATCCTTTTCAGAAGACTTATTCAGATTTCTAAAATCTACACATAACCTAATATCTCTGTTTTTCTTCCTGACTAGAACTAGGTTGGCTACCCACTTAGTATGTCTGATGGGAAAAATAATCTTGGCAGCTAACTATTTATTTAGTTCCTTCTTAATTGTTGGTTCTAGTGACGGGTGATATTTCCTTAGCTTTTGTTGAAAAGGTTTTGACTCCTGTTTAATTGGAATTATGTGTTGCATGACTTGTGTGTTAAAGGTTTTCAGATCGTCATATGTCCATGCAAAGACATCCTTAAATTCTTTAAATAGTTTTATAAATGCTATTGTTTCTATGGGGTTACAATCTATTCCTAGATTTATAGTTTGGGGATTTAGTTCTGTTCCTAAATTTATGGTTTCATACCTCATTTGAGAGCTATTAGTTTTACAATTAGGAACAGATCTAAATTTATCCTGCAGATCAAAGAACTTTTCTAATCTTAATACTAAATTAGGGACCGATTTTACCTTTTCAAAAGCTTTTTCATTTGAACAAAAATCATTTATTACCGAAAAATCCCGCAGATTTTCGTCATGAGTAACTTCATCAATGGCTAAATATTTATAGGTATCTTCATTCATCAGAAAATTCAGCACCTGCACATTGTTATCGAATACATGCCAGTTAAAAATATTATCTGGTATAGAAGGCCTAAAAATCAATTCAACTGAAAAGAAATCTGGTGTAAGATTTTCTGACGGAATTAGTTTTGATGCTACATTTGCCAATAAATCTGCTTCCTGATTTTGACTTCTTGGAATAGAAATTATGTTAAATGCATCAAAATGAAAAATAAGGTTCCATACCTCTCGTTGATAATTCTGTAAATGTTCAGATAGGCAGTGAATAGAGTTACGGACCTGTCTGACGATGATTTCAGAATCACTGTACGCAACTAACTCTTTGATATCTAGATCAATTGATTTTTTTAAACCTTGTATTAGAGCTTCATATTATACAGTATTGTTTGTACAATTAAATTCCATCCTACAAGCTATACATGTTTTATTTCCCTGAGGATCTACTAGCAGGCAACCAGCTCCGACTCCTTCTTTGGATTTGGCACCATCAAAATATAGAGTCCAAGTAGAACTATTAACAACTACTTTGCTTTCTATAATATTTACAATATTAAGATTATCTACATCATTAATAATTTCCTTGAACGAAGAGTCAGGAGCAATAGATGTCACATTGCTAATTTATGATTGCTGTTTATTTTCAGAAAAGGCAGAATTCTCAACTTTAAAATTACCAAATCCCAATTCATACATGTAATTCCCCATAATGCAATCTGAAAATAAAACAGGTTCACTAGGATCATGTAGTTCAGTCACAGTATGTTTCATATATCTTTCTCTATTTATCTTTATTTGATTTGACTTTCTGTTCTTAGGTAACCATAATGTTGACCAATCTGTGGCAAAGAATCCGTTCAATTGTTGAGACCAATCTCTACTTAAAAATAGCCCATATGCATCAAGAATATCTGCAACAACAATATCTATAATTTGATAAACTGAAGGGTTACAAGCAATCCTGACTAAAACATATTTCATCTCCCCCACAACCTTAACATTCGTTCTGTCCAATTGAGTTATTTGTGAATTTGATGGAACATATTTCCTGTTCAACCTTTTGCATACTGATAAAGGCATCACATTGGAGGATGCTCCAGAGTCTACCATGCAATTATGAACATTCCTATTAAAAATCTCAAAGGTAAGTAAGAATGGAGGTGTGGTTGATTTAGAATTCTTACCTATTAGAGAGGCTTTGTCAGTCGTTGCTTTTCCTTTATCAGTTGCTGTTGAATCATCTTTAGAACTGTTTGTAGCAACATTTTGTTTCGTATTAGGAATAATTGAACTCATGGCGGGATTTATAACATGACTATTAGGCATTGGATAGATTTGAAGAAGGTCGTACATACTGATGTTTGCACGTGTCTTCTTTAAATATTCAATTATATCATATTGTAAATCTAATTTTGGGGCGTTTTGAATGGATTGGGTAATTTTGGTTGATTGAGTCTGTTTGTTAGATTGAGTTTGTTTATTAGGTTGTGAATTGTTGTTGTCATTATTTGGAGTAGAACTTGACGAAGCTCCAGGAGTGTTTGCAACTGTTCTACTACGAGTATTATAGGCATGTTGTCCTGTAGGTGGACTCTTATTCTCATATTCTTTTACAAGACTATCCTAGAAATGACCATTAACTTGTTGAGGTTCCTCTGATTCTTCATCATCTTCTGATTCCTCTTCTTCTTCATTTTCAGTTATTTCTTGATTAGAAGGAGTCTCAGATAAAGATAAAACTACTCCAATTGTATTAAAAATTTCTTCATTTGTCGCTATGTCAGGTGGTGTATTTGTTTTATTAGTTGTATTCGGATTTTGTTTGAACTGATTTCTGAAATATCCCCTAGAAGAGGAATCTTCAGAATTGGTTTTCTTTAATCCTACAACTTCATTGGTTAATGCCCAAATAGCATTTTGCAGCTGTTCCACATCAAATGATTTATCTTTTTTCTGAATTAAGTTTTTCAATCTTCCTACGAGGTAAAGTATCAGATTTCCCACTTCTATCTGGTTCATAGGACATGGAATCCTTCTCGAATTTAATGGCTTCCTCAAAAGTTTCTACTAACGTTGTTTTCTCAGCTCTCTTAACAAACATCCCAGAATATTTTGGTAAGGCTGAAGTATAATTTTCAATAATTATATCCTCGGGTGGTTGAGAAGCAATTGGAATTTTATTTTTTAATGTCAGAAACCTTTGATTAAAATCTTTAATTCTTTCTTTAGACTCCATTTTAATTTGAGATAATTCTAGGGCTAAAAGAGCAGGTGTTTTATCTTCCCCAAATTTATCTAAAAGAGATTTATTAAATTCACCCCAATTTGTGATTGATCCCTGTACTAATGAAAAGTACCAGGTAGAGGCTCTTGCTTCAAAAATAACTTACCCTTCTAGCAAGAAAGCAATGCAATCATTTCTCGGTAAGATAAATTTTGTTAAAAGATTCATTCCTAGTTTCTCCGAAATCATTCGTCCTTTGCAGAAAATGATTAAGAAAAACGCTATTTTTAATTGGGGACAAACTGAAAAAGAGTCATTTTAGAAAATTTTAGATGCCATTTCAAAAGCTCCTAGCCTTCTAAGTCCATATTTTAACAAAGACTTCATATTGTATACTTTTGCTTCTGACATCTCATATGCAGCAGTTTTAACCCAATTAAATCAGCAAAATAACGAAGTACCAATCTCCTTCATGAGTTCAAATTTTAAAGGTGCTGAGTTTAATTACCATGAAGTTGATAAGCAAGCTTTTGCTATTTTTAAAGCTGTCAAACATTTTCGTCCATATTTATTGAAATCTAAAATGAAGGTGATAGTCCCTCATTCCTCAGTCAGAAATTTATTAGTGCAAAAAGATTTAGGTGAGAAAAGGGCACCTTGGATGATAGCCCTTCAAGAGTATGACTTAGAAATTAAACCCTCAACGATAGTCAAAGGTCAAGGATTATGTAAACTAGTTGTTGAAGCTGCTCATCTACCTAATAGTAAAGATGAAACTGTCATTGATGAGGTTTTACTTACCAGAGAAATCTATTTCTATCCTCCACCATAGGATTCCTGGTAAACACACATAAGAATACTTTTGGAAATAGGAACTGCCCCTGATTACCTAGAACCAAGGAAGAAAAGAGCACTTAGATTGAAATCTGCTCCTTATTTATTAATTGATAATATTCTTTTTCGGAGAAATTCAGAAGGAGTATTACTTCGATGTCTAGACATAGATGAAATAGAAGTAATTCTGAAGGAGTTACATTTTGGACCAGCAGGAGGTCATTTTGGTGGAGAAATTACTACGCATAGAATTCTTAGGGCTGGTTATTATTGGCCTACCTTGTTTCAAGATTCCTATGTTTTTTGTCAAAAAATGCCAGGAATGTCAACTTGCTGAGGGAAGGGTTAAGAAACCTGCTTTTCCCTTACAACCAGTTTCAGTAGAAAGACCCTTTCAGAAATGGGGTATTGATATAGTAGGGCCAATAAATCCTCCCTCATCTAAACAACACAAGTATATAATAACTGCAATTGATTATTTTACTCATTGGGCAGAAGCTGCGCCATTAAGGGTTGTAAACACCAATCAGGTTATATTATTTTTAGAATTCTTTATCATAACAAGATTTGAGGTTCCATATTCCCTTGTCTTTGATAATGCTTCATATTTTTCATCAGTTGAGTTAACTCAATTTGCTTTAGAGAAGGGAATAAGAATCAGGTATTTAGCTAACTACTATCCTCATGGAAATGGTTTAGTTGAATCAACAAACAAAAATTTATTGAAAATTCTCAAAAGAACTATTTCAGTTCATCATCGTGATTGGCATACAGAATTAGTTAATGCCCTTTGGGCAGACATAGTAACTCCTAAGGCTGCGATAGGTAACTCACCCTTCTTCTTAGTGTATGGAACTGAAGCTATTTTACCACCAAATTTATTTTTACCTTCATTACAGTTAGCTTAGTCTGTTCAAGATGAAGAATGTCCAGCAATGGAAAAAAGAATTAATACTTTGTTAAAACTTGAGGAAGAAAGAGAAAAGTCAAAACAACACTTTACAAAACATCAACAAACTGTAAAGTCTTGGTTTGACCAATCCTTTAGTTCCAATTGAGAATTTTAGGTGGGAGACTTAGTTTTAAAATGGGATAAAGTTCATGAGGACAAAGGAGATCATACTAAGTTTCAAAATCTTTGGTTAGATCCCTTTGTTATTGCTGAGAAGATAAGTCCAAGTACCTTTCGATTGCAAACACTAGAAGGTTAGTTTGAAACATTCCCAGTGAATGGACTGATCCTGAAAAAATATTTCTGTTAATATTTTAGGTTTTAAAATGTATATAATTTGTTTGCTGTTTGTAAATAAATTTATATTTTGTATAAATTGATTTATATTTTATAAAATTGAAGGATCATGGTAAATTCATTGAAACTTTTAAACATCATTCCGCTATTTGCAACCAGTTTTGATTCTATTAGTCAAATATTTCAAACTGTCAAATTTTTATATATAATCAGTCAGTAATCTTTAGATGTCAACTGAAGAAATAAATGTAAATAAATAAGTCTTCTAGTTGAAAAGAGTCAGTTTGCTCGTTAGCTTGAAAATTATGATACTAGACTGAAATCTTTTAAAAATTTGTTCAGGATGATCAAAGTTTCTTAAATCTATACAAAACCTATCATTATTTTATTTTTAAGTATTACTCAGATTATTCTTCACCTTTTTATTTTTATAAAAGTTGGGATAGCTTATTAATATCCTTTTTGAAGCTTGTACTTAAAAAAAAACTTTTACAGATCTCTACCATTAGTCTTCAAAATTATTTACAATCTGAAAACTTTTTAGAATTTGTTCCAGGAAATAAAATGCTAAAATGAGGGACGGAAGGTATTAGTAATAAGCCGATCCGATCAGAGTCATAAATATCACTAGTATGACATTATTAGGAAACTAGTAATGGATTTTGGTTTAAAAAACCAAGAGATAAGGGGTCTCATCATGAGCCAGCTGATTCATTTTTCGGTGATATCAATGACTGACATTACCATTTGGTCACCATGTTGGGTAATGATCTCTCATTTTATGAAATTAAAAGTTCAAATTTGGTAAAGAAAACATAATTTTTGATTGAAGAATAGGAGGTCTCATAACGGGCCGGCCTAGTCATGATCATTAGTGTTGTCTAGAATAACTTCATTTCTGATCATCAGGGTGATGGCTTTTGGTTTAAAAAAAAAACCAAGAGACAAGAGGTCTCATCATGATCCGGCTTGCTTACTCTAGACAGCTCTCGTGAATGATACTATCACATTGGGATACCATACCTCGATAGTAGTCTTCAATCAGAATACTGTTTAAAAAGAAAAGAAACGAAAATAAAATTATTATGTTTATGGAACAGATTCTGGAAGTTTTCAGAAAAGTAGATTTCTATATCTTATACTGATGGTGCAGGTTATTTTTACCATAAACTTACTTTGTTTAGATCAGGATATTGTTAAGTTTATCTCTAACAAGATCTCTATTTCAAAAGATGGAATATTTCTAAGTTATACTTCTGAATATGAATAATGGTTTTCATTTAGATAAAGAATTTTTGATTGTTTTTAATAAATTTTAAGATTTGGTTTATATCATTTATAAGTTGCATGAACAGAGATAACTGGTTCACCCAGGTCATCGCCATTTGTTGGCAGTCAGCAACAACCCTTTCATTTTTCATTGAGATGAAGGGAGATCAGCTCTCTTTTATGATTTACCTATTAAAGATTATAAAAGAGTGCCTTCAGAATCCTCGATTCTGAAGGTACTCTCAATTGTAGAAGAGTCAAGTGACATATTAAGAAGTTTATGAAAACATTTTTAATATGTCATTTGACTCTTCTACAATTGAGAGTACCTTCAGAATCGAGGATTCTAAAGGCACTCTTTTATAATCTTTAATAGGTAAATCATAAAAGATAGTTGATCTCCCTTCATCTCAATGAAAAATGAAGGGGTTGTTGCTGACTGCCAACAGGACTGAATATCCTCAATCAATGAGTGTTGTGTTAAAATTTCTCACAAACTCTTCAGCTTGCAAGTATTCTACTTCAAATAAAGGAATATTATATTGAGTATATCTATGTTCAGGTTCTCTTGGACTTTCACTTCCACCAGGTGATTCAAAGGAACCACTCGTGTTGACTCTTCACCTTAGAGGTGGCAGTGGGGGATCCACTGTAAGTGGCAGAAGGTTTTTCAACCTTATTGACCTACAAAGGGGTTTATTCTCCACAACTAAAGATTTAAATTGCACACATGTAAAGGCCAATCTATAACACAAGCAAACCAAATGACACACTGTTAGGAAATTTCGTAAGTATCAAAACTAGGCAGATGAAGATACCTTCCAAAGGGAAGGTCGGGATGACGAGGGCCCAAAAAAACCTAGTGAAGGGTCAAAGAATAGTTACCTAGGGTCTCGATACAATTTATTTGGGGAAAGCGTTTGAATCACCAACCACTTTTCCAAATTGTTGCGCAAGATTTCCTACCATGCCTATCCTAGGTACAATGTAAATATATTTCCACTGTCACCTGTGTAAAAATCCTAGTAGTCAAGATACTAAGGCTACCAATCCTACAAAGAAGGTCTGATGAAATAGTCATCAATCCAACTGAGGTGCATGGGCAGGGTAAAAAAGATCGAAACTCAAACAGTACCAACGCTACACGGGGCTAAGGGTGGTACTGAGTGAATCCTCAAACATGCAATAATTGTTGTGTATGATAAATTGAGTATTGGAGGGGTATCTCCGCAACCCAATATCGCATGACCTCGTTCTTGAATCTTGTGTTAGACAAGTTTTTTGTTTCACTTCCTTTCAAGGCTGGATTTCCTAAGTGAAGGGTCACTATGTCTGAGTTTGATGGTTTTGGATAGTTTAAGGATAACCCTAATCCAAAACCCTAGCTTAAGCTAGTGAGTTTCATCCATAAAAAGAAAACTTTACTAATTAATCTTAAATTATATGAGTTATTTTTAAAGGTTGTTATTTACTCAAGGTGAATGGTCGTAAAACTGATGGAAATTTTGACTCAACAGTGAAGAAAAAAATATATGATGTAATACATTTCAAATTGACATTGCCATTTCATTTTATTGTTTCAAAATTGATGAAAATTATTTACTTGACTTTGGAAACAAAATTTCTTTTTCTTTTTCTCTTTTTTGAAAATTCAAAAAACTATGCAGATGCCCTAACCTAAAGCATCTAGACTAGAATGCACCTAGTTTGCAATTGTTTTTATTTTTATTTAAAAAAATGAAATGAGAAATGAGAAATGATGCAAAAATGCAATTTAGATGTAAAAATTTGTATAAAACAGACCCATACCTATTGATATCATAAAAAGAAACTTCAAAGCACATACCAAAACTAAATTAATGATAGACCAGTCAAATTTCCAGGCAAAGTCTTAAAAAACTCAAAAATTCAAAAGAAAACTTAGAGGGACCAAACCACAACTTTCAAAAATCAAGTCACAGGAAATACATGACTGTGCAATAGTAAAACCGTGAATGGTACGCGACTGTACGGTATAAAACCTACATATTATGAGAAAATACATGAATGTAATTAGCTTGCACCTATGAATTCTTCAAAAACATTTCAAGAAAAGAAGAACAGACTCGGGAAACTTAAGAACAATGGTTGGACTGACTAGACATTGCATCTGCAAACCACAAACAAGACCAAAATTGATAGGTTGGAATAAAAACTACACAAAGAGACCCTAAAACAAATGTAACTCCCCAACGGAGTTGCCAATTCTATTGTTAGGGAATTTATCCTATGGCTATGGTTGATGCCACCAACATACTAGGGGTTCTACATACATACATATGAGGTTTTGCAAGCATATATTAAAGCAAAAGTTTAAGTATAGAGAGGATGCACAACTTATTATAAAATTTGATCCTAGCTTGGTCTTTTTTCCAAATGCTCCTTAGCTCCATTGTTCCAATACCTGCAACAAATAAAATATCCTTCTCAAAGTAATTTCAACTATTATAAAATATGAGACATGAACATATAAATAATTACTGAAACTTAAAACAAAAGCACAATCAAGATCATTGACCATTAATAATTGAAACATGCATACCATTGATATGGAAGCAAATAGCTTTTCTTTATTAATTAAATTATTGGAACAAGTACATATACCTCTATATGATCTCACTTCCTTGAAACCTAAATCTGAGCCCACTTTCTTATCTTCTCCAAATGAACTCCTCCAACATAACCTTTTCTCCCAAAAGGTCATCCTCTCCTCTTTTTATTTTCCATTGGGAGGAGGATTTACGAGGTTAGGGTGGTTAAGGGAGTTGGGGTAGTTTCCAAATCGACTGCAATTGCCTTGTGATTAGTTTTTTTTAACGAGTTTTGATGGAATACGCGAGTGGAAAGAGGGAAACTTGCGTCTGGGTACACAGGTTTCCTTAAGGGAACTTGCGTATGAAAATTTTAGGATAAATACACGGGTTGCATGTATGCAACTCATGTATGATAAGCAGGTTGTTAATAGGAAAGTCATGTATGTGGCTCAAACTCATAACCAAAAAATGTTGATGATGGAGTAAAGCTCATGTAATTTAGGTCAAAAAATGTTATAGTGTTAAGGCCCTTCTATCCATTTTGTCCTTTTTTGTGATGACACATTGAGTGACATCACTCAGACAGAGAAGTGCCAATTTGAGGTATAATAGGTAATTCACTAGGTTTCCTTAGGATCCTAAAAATTTTATTTTTTGAAACATCCTCCCAAAAATTTATAGTGAAAATGACTCTGATACCAAATATTGTAAACCAAATTATCCAAATAGTATACAAATATAAAGAAAAGTATCTTCACAACTTGATAATGATAAAGATTCAATGAATACCAATCCTCTTCAAGTGGGAAACCTTCTTTCACAATTATATCTATTTCATAAGACAAGATGAGATGATCTATGAGAACTAGATATCCTTTGTATAGAGACATAGGGTACAAATACAGTTAAGGTCCCAGATAACCAATAAATATGACAATCAAATAATATTATAGATGCAATGTAACAATATCTAGGGCTACACATAACTATACAACTTTTTCTTGTTCTTGTTAGGTGTTACATTCTCATACTTCTCAAAGGGTGTGGATTGTACACTAGTTGTTCACATCACATGATCAAAGATGCTTCTCTTTTTTATTCCTTGAATAAGGCAAAAGAAGAAAATAGATTTGTTGTAGATGACTATCATAATTACTCTTTTTGGTTGTGGTAGGTTTGATTGTGGAAAATTTGTGATCATATATGTTTACCATGTACCCATTCTAAGTTAAAATTTGTTATTTGTGCAACAATTCTCCTAGATTGGTAATAAAGTTGAATTATGAACTAATAAGTATGTCGTGAAGGATATTAAAAAAATGGGGTTATTTTCAAGGGTATTCTTGAAACGATGGACAATTTGTAAATGTTTTATTATTATTATTTAAGGGTGAAAATAAGGAAACCTAAGACTATGCTTATAGAAAGCATGGATGATGGAAGTATAATTTGGCATAAAATAATAATACATATGAACTTTAATATGAAGTTGATGGTTGGGTTGAATATGGTTCATGGACTACCTAGAGTATTTCTTCTAGAAGGTTCATGTAAAGTATGTGGTATCCATAAACATAACTAAGAAAATCCTAATAGATAGAAGTCTTGGAGGGAAAATTCAAAGCCAAAGCTTATGCACAATGATCTTTGTAGAATGAACCCTACTTTTATAGATGTCACAATGTATGTCCTAACCTTTATTGATGAGTTTTTCAAGTTTACTTAGGTGCATATTGTGAAGACAAAGAATATGGTTTTTGAGAAATTCAAGGAGTCTAGGGAGTTTGTTGAAAATAAACATTGTGAATTTGTTAAATGTTTGAAAATGGAGTATATGTGATTGATGAATTTGGAGGATACATATCTAAGAATGGTATCTAATGGAAGAGATAATACCTTACACATCTCAAAAAACTCTCACATAGAGGAAGAAATTGAAACTTTTATTAAGACGGGTAGATGTACGCTTCAAAGAAAAGGGATCATTGAGTAGTTTTTGGGCAAAAGTTGTTGCTTGTTGAAACTATCTTCTGAATATGGTTTTGGGAAAATAAGTATGGAATGCCAATTCTCTTAAGAAATGGAGTGGAAGGAAAATTTTGATTGGATATATCAAAACCTTTGGATGCATAACTTGGGCTCATATTCTAGATAAGAAACATAAAAAGTTAGTTCTTAATATTAAGTATTGCATCATGGTAATATATTCTAAAGTGTCTAAATCCCATTAATTGTATGATCTGGTTAAGAAATAAGTGATAAATCTATTGTATGTAATGTTTGATGAGTATACTTTAAAAACTACATTCTTAACTCATTACATAGGTGATTTAGGTCATGATATATACATAATAAAACAAATTTATAGTCTTAACTTTAAATTGACTAACACGAATCTATATTAATGAGGGTATGTGAAGCAACTTCTAGTCATATCTCTGAAATTGAATATATTACAATAAAATTATTGACAATGAGATGAATAACATCATATTTTTTTTTCATGATGTGTGGGTATTAGGTACACTACTTATTAAGGACATTCATTATCTCAAGTGGGTAACATATATGCTTGACGATGTTGGTAGTGATCTAGTTGATGCAACTAATTCAATGAGGACTAGGCAATAAGAACAATAGGTCATATTTTTATAAGCTTGATTTTGAAATATATGTAGATCCACATGATAGATCTATATGGGAAAGAAAACTATGACTACAAAATATGATTCCTTCCTTAAAAACAAGACTCAAGAATGGTTCTATGTCAAAAGGAAAGATTGTGGTAAATTTTAAGTGGGTGTATAGTACCTAATTTACATTGGATGGTATTGTTGAGTGATGTAAGGCTCAAGTTGTAATTTTTTGTTCTCAACATGAAGGTATCAAGTACATATGTTCATATAGCTAAGATAAATTACGGTGAATAATTCTTTCCCTTATTGTCGATTTTTGTTGGGAGGTACATAAGATGCATTTGAAGAGTTCCTTCATACATGGGTATCTTATTGAAGAGATATATATGGAGTGGCCACCTAATTTTTAACAATATATTTAAGACATATTTGTATTTCTTGATTAAACAAGAGGGGCTGCTAAGGCAGCAAGTCCCTGCCTAAAGCTTTGTAAGTTGACTTGGTTTGTAGATTATTGAAAATTTTTGCAAATTGTTTGCAGATTTTGCTGGCATAGATTACTCTTCTGCAAATTTGTAGCTTCTTCTAGTGTAGTAGCTTCCGCATGAGCCCTTATAGCTTCTTTCCATGTTTGTTTTGACTTTCTTATGATCTTAAAGTGTGATCTATCATGAATTATCATCCACGAATAATATAAAAGTCGGTTCTGAGCAAGAAGACTCCTTGCTCATTGTACGGGGGAGAAGAAAGGTATATCTTCTTTTACAAACAACACTTGGAGAAACAAGGTATATCTTCTTTCACCATAGGATTTCTTATCAACAACGCACAAGCCCTAGTTATTACATTTGACATTTCATTTATACAATTGAAGCCTTCATTACACACCACATAAAAACATCATCAATCATTGACTATATGTTGACTCATAGGCATAAATAGTTGTACTACTAAATTACAATATCCAAGAGGAACACAATACTAACATTAAAATTCAAAAACACAAACCACTAAAGGAAGTGGAACTAGCAAGCATTCTTGATAATGCGAGAATTTAGACCAATTTCTAGGCCCTTGTTTTTCCATCTTAGAACAAACAGTAAATTTGTACATAATTTGAATCCAAAAGAAACTTTTGGAAGCATCACTCACCGCTTTGAATTTGAGCTGACACTGACCCAACTATTTGTTGAAACCCTTAAGGACTAACAACTCACAACCAAGCCTTTTCCTCTGTGAAGATTCAGGGCAAATCCCATTTGTATCTTCATCTTCAAAACATGGTTGGGCAACCAAAAGATCACTAATTGATATGCAAAGCATGCTTGATGTGCCCATTGTAATATCCCGATTTTGACCCCTATTGCATCAAAATTGTATATGATGTAAATATCATTATTAATTCATGGTGAGGAGCTCAAGGCCAAGGCCCTGCCATTGATTTAGCGTTTTATTTATCAACAATTAAAATCAATACCTATGGTTCTTGTGCTAACCAGGAACATTATAATCAAGACATCATGTAAATATGCAATTTAATAAAATACCCACAACTAGCTATTCAATGCAACAAAGAGATGGGGGCATGATTTCATAAGGAATAGGGAAGGAAATTATTCAAACCCTTGATCCAATAGTGTTAAGCCAAATGTCAATGAGAGAACCCATAAACTCTCAACTACCCATTTTGTCTTATGCACCCAATCATTTAATTCTTCTAGAAGTTGGTTGAGGTAATTAATGCATTGGGAATGGAGAGGTATGGTAGTCAATTTTTGATTGGGGCAAGCCATCAATTTTGAAAAATCATGTTTTTGATTATAGGGCAAAAAAACACCCATAAATTGGTACCCATTCCATTCCTCACCCATGCATTTCACTTCCTTACACAGTTGGAGCTAGCTGGGCATTTTCCTTCACGTTTTTCTGCAATTTTACTCATCTATCCATGGTTGGGAACCCGTTTTTGTATTTCTCAGTGGTTGGGAAGAGAGATTCACGATTTGGGGGTTTATAGAGGCTTTTTTTCCCCTTGCCATGCCCAAGAACGTTTTTGAAATTGAATTTCTCTCCCAGGGTTGATTTCCCCATCTACCATTTCGTTTTTGGTTGCCAAAACGTTTTTATTCATACCCAACACTTGTATTTTGCTGTTATGTGCACTGTTGTTTTGTTCTATAAGACTTAGGAGTGGAAGAGGCCCAAAATTCGCTTGATAAACCTAGTGAAGAGAGGAACCTCACAGAAAGATCAAGAGGGGTTGGCTAATATTCTATGCACACCTGAGAGAACAGTGGAAGGGAAGGTATGGCCTGAGGGATTGTGTAGCGGTGAAGGGAATACTTCCTTGTGTTGGGTGTGTAGGTGTCATGGAGGCCAAGCTAGATATATCTTGTGTAGGTGTACATAGCTCTGTGGTTGAGCTCACTAGCTTAGAAATTTTTCCTTTCCATTGCCTTAGGAGCCTGATAAACCCAACTATGGATTGCCTTGGCTGAACCTTGGTGTGTATTTGGCTATGTGTGAGCTTGTTGTTCCCTTATTCCTTGTAGAAATCATGCCCAGATCGGGGGTGGCAGTTGTGCTGAGAGATTGATAAGCACAAATGGCCTATGGTTTGGTGGAACGTTGCAATGACATAGCTAGTTGATCGGGGCAAATCAATTTCAAGATAAGTGCTCTCTTGTATTTACTTTTTGCAATGTATTTGTTCTTAAAAAATTATTATGAACATGTTGAATGCTTGAATGAGATTTGATTCCATTGTATTTTCATACATTATACATCTGTATGTAATTTTACTTTCAATGCATTATTGTTTATGTTCATGGGGATAAATGCCCGGTTATGGTAGAGCAGTGTAGTCACATCCTCTCCCTTGGTAAGTAGAGGGGAGGGGACGCGACAATAGACTATTTGTTCGCAACTACGCCCAAACTGTAGCACCCTTAACATCACTATTAAAAAGGGATGCTTTCAGATGGGATACAAATGCAAAAGTTTGTTTTGAACAATTGAAAACCCTAATGACATCCACACTAGTGTTCGCATCTCATGATTTTACAAAGACATTCATCCTTGAGTGTGACGCTTTAGGGACAAGATTATGATTTGTTCTCAGGAAAGATAAACACCCCATTTCCTTCGAAAGCCTGAATTTTAAATCAAGTGAGCAAAAAAAATATACATATGATAAGGAAATGTTGGAAATCATGCATGCCCTTGTTAAATGTAAGCAATATTTGTTTTGAGCAAAATTTCTTGTTAAAATAGACCACAACATCCTAAATTAGTTTTTTAACTCAAAAAAATCTCTCTCCTAAACTACATAAATGGGTAAGCAATTCCAAGTATTTGATTTCGACATTTTGTATAAAAAGGGAAAGAGAACAGGGTTGCAGATAGCTTATCAAGAAAACATGAAAGTGATGCCTCCCTATGTGCCATATCCATAGTTGTTCCTGAACAGATTTCAGAAGTCCAAAGTGAGTATGTGAAATACCTAGAGACAAGGAATCTAATTGAAGAAGTTGGAAACAACAAAGCAACAAAATCCAAATATTCATGGGAAAACGCCATACTATGGTACAAACAAAGAATATATTTACCCAATTCATCAAAATTCAAAAATCAAGTCCTAAAAGAGAACCATGACTCCCTAACAGCAGGCCATGTTGGTTTCTTTAAAACATAACACAATATTCGCCAATCCTTCTTTATCCAAAAATATGTGGTTGAATGTGATACGTGTCAAAGACAAAAATTCAAGAAGGTAGCTCCTCTCGATCTCCTACAATCCCTTCATATTCCAATCCAAAAATGGTATGAGGTACCCATGAATTTTAGCACCGACCTTCCTACATCAAAAGGAAAATATAGTATATTTGTAGTCATTTATAGATTAACAAAATATGCGCATTTCATTATTATTTCATCCAAATCAAAATCAATCCAAGTCATAGATAGTTATGTAAAGAATATATTTAAGATCCATGGGTTTCCCAAGGTTTTTGTTAGTGACAGGGACCCTAAATTTACCAGCAACTTATGGAAGGAATTGTTCCACCAAGTTGGGATTTCACTAACTATGAGTGCCTCGTACCACCCCTAAATAGATAGACAAATAGAAGTAGTAAACAAATGCCTTGAAGGATACTTTAGGAATTTTGTGAATGACCAACAAACTCAATGGGTACAATGGCTACACCTTGCAGAATGGTGGTACAATAGTACATATCATACATCAACAAAAATGTCACCTTTTGAAGGCTTATATGGGTACACACCACCTAGAGAAAGATAATATGTCATAACAAATTTCAAAGTTCTAGCAGCAAGAGATTACTTAGCAACATCCGATGGGGTCATACGCATTTTGAAGAACCATCTCGAACAAGCAAGAAACCGCATGAAACAACAAGCAGACTCAAAAGGAACCGATCGAGAATTTGAAGTGGTTGATTGGGTGTTTTTTCGCCTTCAACAATACAAAAAAAATTCACTAAAAATTTCCAAAAAACATAAACTTGCACTCAAGTTCTATGGCCCATATCAAGTTCGAAAGCGAGTGGGACAAGTGGACTATGTTCTAGACATCACAAATAAAGGAAAAATACATGACGTATTTCATGTTTCATTCCTAAAGAATAAATTTGGCTCAACCACTCACATACAAACTGAATTTCCTATGTTAGATGATGAAGGAAAATTAGTGTTAGAACCATAATGCATTTTGGAAATTAAAACCAGAACACTTCGCTCTAGATTGGTTAAGGAACTCCTTATCAAGTGGAGAAACTTACCAGATGATGAAGCTACATGGGAGAATGAATATTTTCATTCACGCCACCTAGAATGAATATTTTCATTCTCGATTTGAGACACAGCAGCAATGTCTGAACCTTTGTCATGAATTGTGATTGCAACTTCTACGGGCAAAGATGTAGTAGGATACACTATATTTTCCCAACACATAAGGCAATTGGAGTGACTATGCAACCAAATATCAATGCAAGGCACATGAAAAGCATGATTTCATTTGGGCAGAATCCTGACACTTTCTTCTTCATGAAACTCACTGAGACAAACCGAGCAATTGGTACATTCTATCAAGCCATCTCCTCTCTTATACTTATAAACAAGGATAGATCTGATGGTAGACTTTTCAAGCCCAACTATGACCATATTGCATTTTTGGCTCAGTGATACATTGTCACCTGAAGCTCTTCTAAAATGTGGTGTGTCATGTCACAACAAGGGTTCCGATATTGCAATACACCATATCATTATAATTTTTTTACTTTAAATACCTAGACAAAGAGAAGATTTTTTTATGGCATTGTGTTGCATAAAGCTGAAGAGAAGATTTTTTTATGGCATTGTGTTGCATAACACCAAGACTTCGACATTTGTGATACATGCATCGTGATAAAATTGTGCTCGATGTGACAAGGTAAAGTAAACAGCATTGGAAGATGGATATGCATTGGATAAAGTAAATCATTTAGTTGTGAAGGATAATTTAAAATAGCTTTGAACGCTATCAATTTTTGAGATACGTGGATCCAGGAGAGTGAGAGCGATATGAATCATAGCACAAATGTCACCATGTGGCTAACACAGAGTAAGTAGACACAACCATATAATAAATCATGACCTCGCCGATGTAGTGCACAACCATTTGACTAAAGAAGCCGTAAAAAATAAAATACTATAGAATTATATATTAGTATGCCCCACAAGACAACCGTGGCAATATCAAATGANATGCCCTCGCCGATGTAGTGCACAACCATTTGACTAAAGAAGCCGTAAAAAATAAAATACTATAGAATTATATATTAGTATGCCCCACAAGACAACCGTGGCAATATCAAATGATCCTAGCTTCAACTTGCACCTTACATTCTCCCAGTAGTCACCGCTTCAAATGTCCAAATGTCACTTTGCAAGAAGGATCTATAGAAAATCTCAAGCATTTGTCCATCGTAGATCTTCCAAAGTTATGGATCGTATGGAGCTTACCTCCCATGGCCTTTGCTGAACATGGGAAGCAGGGATGGGAGCAGCCCATCAGTAGCTCTAGCTCAACCTGGTATTCTCACCATAGACAAGAAAAGAAGCTATTATGTCAATGCTGGTGATTCTGTTCAGTGAGTACCAATGAATGAAGCACCTGAGGAGTGCACTAGGAGAGAAGAGCAGTTAAGAGGGTGCGTAGAGTTGATGGAAGAGAGAGCAATTAAGAGAGAGCACTTTGCTGCTATGCACAGGGAACGAACTTAAAGCTACAGACTGTGTGAAATAGAGCCGAACGTTGTCAACAAAGATAATATAAAACTTACCTTTGATATTACACACGGAATTCATACATAATTCAACCTAGGTTTCACATTTTTATTTCTCTGTGTAATGGATGTCTTCTAAATTGGATTTTCCTTTAGCCTTTGGAGAGATTAGCAATAAGAAAGAGCAGTGAGAGAATGGCAGGGGAATTAGTAAGAAATAGATGCAATTATAATTATAGAAAAATGCCTGATTTTGTAGTGCCCGTAGAGCCATGCTTGGAGCGTCCTCTGTTTGGAGCCGCCATTGCCAGTACATTCTCCTAGCATTTTCAGGTATGCTATGTATAGAGAGTTATCTGTTAAAGCAGGTAGGTCATCAGGTAAGTTAAAACTGAGAAACTACCCTAGGAACGGGGAAATTAAGTTCCAATTATTGAGAATGTAAAACAAATATTTGCTTGAACTGCAGACATGATTTAAAAGGTAAATTTAGTTTAATTGTGAACCTTGAAATAGTAATTTCAAGTTTACTATTGTGATTTTATTGGGACTAAGGGGAATAACTGAAAAGAACATTTTTATGTTCTTATTTGGTCATGTAGGATCTGAGCAACATAAGAGAGGTCCTGGATCATCACGTGCCACATTCTGTTGATTGTTTATGAATGAAATATCCTGTATGATAGTTAATGTGTACAAAATGTAAATTATTTGTCCAAATTTTTAATGAAGTCGGTTTGTTCTGGATATTGGTGGTTCGCTATTTTAAACTAGTTGTCAAAATTTTAGTTTTTGCATGAAGTGGTTTGTTCTAGAGGCTGTTGCGGCACTTTGTAAGGTAGAAATGAAAAAAAGGAAACATTATGTAGCAGAAATGCAAAAACGGAAGACCAAACTGTATGGATTGTTTTGTACCACGATTTTCAAGATCTAAGTTGTGTAGTGCTCCTCCTGGGGCTGACCTAAAACATTTCATATATAATATAATAAATATAATTGAACAACAATTCTATGGAATGATCAAATTGCATAACAAAAATATTTTCCCTTAGCATATATTCAAATATAAAAATTTAAACAATAATGAACTTGTTATCGACAGTGACTCTAGTTGTCGCCGAAAATTCTTGAAATTGTCGTCTTTGAGGGGCGTGCTTCCCAGATAATAAAAAGAAAAGATATATAGGCTGGAAGTTTTTTCATGGTAGGTTCATTGTTCATTGTGATTAGGTGTAATATATATTATGAGACAATAAAAGAGATATTCTTAGGCAATACATATCTGTGTTTGTTACCCGTCCGTGAAAGTCCCGTCTGTCATGGATATTGAGGTGATTCATGCACCTTGAATGCACTTTGGTGACAGCGTGAGCAGAGTTCATAGCCGAGTTCTCATAAGTTGTGATGGTTATCGACAAGCCTTTCATATCCGACGGAGGTCCAAGTTCTTTGCTTCAGAAAAAATGGTCCTGCTTGTGAAGGAAGAAGGCCCATTAGGGATATCTGAAAACTAGATCTGAAATGTGATGGATAACTATGGTAGTGGAATGTGAGCTCTTAGATGGGATGCATCTATAGTATATTAACAGTTGTAAAATATGCAGGAATCCACATAGAATTCACGCAGATGTAAAACATGCAGGAAACCACATGTAAATAGATGTAAAACATGCAACATGCAATAAGATAGATAGAAAGCAGCGGAAGGAGATAACTAACATTTTATTTTAGTAAACTAATGCTATCTCAAAGATAGCATTAAGGTAAATGAAAATGATTTTACAAATACCATATCTCAATGCTCTCTAAACCATAAGTTGAAACACAGAAAAATCAAATTGTCCCTGATATGAGGCCAAATAACGCCTCAATGTTTTCAATTGGTAAAAAAACATCTCACTGAATTTTTTATAGGTAAAAAAAAATCTCACTAAATTTTTTATAGGTAAAAAAACATTTCATGAAAAAAAACATAGGATAAATAAAAAACAATTGTCTTGGTTATTGTGTAGGCTCGTAGAAACGGCGGCAAGCCGATTCCTATAGTTCCTGCCAACTTGAGGGCAGGGACTAATAAGGGCCTATGACATGGTATGAGTAGATGATAATGTCTTTTTTCAACTTGATTTCAAGAATTGTGAAATAAATGACGGTATATATATGTATATGCTACACTTAAATTGTATAGTTCTCTTAACAGTATTTTATGTGGACATATGATATGACTAAAAATGATGTTAATTTTTTTAGTCAAAAGTCTAAATTTAAAAATACATTGGAAATTTTTAACTTAGGGCTATTTCATTTCTTTCTTGATATCCAAGTTATGTAGCTTGATGATGGTATCATTTATTTATTGGTTAAAGTATTATTTGGATATCTTAAGGATATTTAAATGTAGTGCTATTTTAACTATGTCATGTGAGTCTTCGAAAGTTGATGCCATTATATATAGGAAAATGATTGGTAGTCTTATTTATTTGACTCATAGGAAACATGCTATTTCATTTATTATTAGTTTGGCCTCTAGGTTTATGGAGGATCAAAGGTAGATATCAACTTTCCATTAAGTATTTAAAAGAAAATTCAAATCAATAGGTTGGATATATAGACTTTGAATGGGTAGGTGATGGGGATGACCAAAAGTTGACTTTTCTATGTGTTTATTCTTAGATTTAATATGATTGTATGGTTATGTAAAATGAAAAAATTGTTTCCTTATTAATTGTTGAAGTTGAATACATACTAGAATTGAGGTAGTTTGGATTCACAATTTGATGGAAGAGTTTAGGTTTCCTTATAAGAAATTAACTACAAACTATTGTGACAATCATATTCCAATACAGGTTGCTCATAATTGCATTTCACACATTTATATGAAGCATGTTGAGCCTCATATACACTACCTCAAATAGTTGGTACAAGAGAAATCATGTGGTAACTCTTGTTTATAACATGAAAAATGATCATATTTTTTATATATTTAGAGGAAAGTTTGTTAATTTTTTTCTATCCTTAGGATTCAAGTAATTATAATTATAAGGGGTCTAGGCATTGAGATGATTCCACCTTTATGCATACCCCAAGTTGTGTTTAAGGAAGCATGTTTGAGTATGTGTAAATACAACTTGAAGAAATTGAGATGTCTATCAATCATTGAAATTAGGAGATTTTTACTTGAAGCTAAAATTAACTAAGGACCAACTAACTAGTTGATTTGAGTTGACTAGACAATACCAAGGGGTCCCAATTAGGGAAAAGGGGTATAATAGATGTAGAAAATACAAAAAAAAAAAGTTTTTCTAACTACTCTAGAGTTGTCTTGAATTAAAGTAGACCAAATAAAACTTATTTTCAAGGAGATAGTTTACATGATCAAGTATAAATTGAAGATAAAGAATATGCATATTCCAAAATCCTATAGAAAAATTAATAGATACATTTGAATATGCAACACTTGAGTAAGTGAAGATACAAACAATGGATAGGGGAACTCTCACATGCAATCCAAGTTAAAAATTGAGTAAATATCTATCGATTGCCACTAGGCCATTAGTTGGACAATAAGAAATTAAATGTCCAAATGAGAAATTATATGTCCAATCATAATTAGAGTCCCATGTGTCATCACTAATGAAATCACATCTCAATTTAAAAGTTTCAACGTAATAATGAATACTAACACAACCTTTTTTTATCCTAAGTTGAACGGTTAAACTCGGTCATCACCCATGTCATATGAGACCTTTTAACTTAATAATAACTTAGTCTACATTCTTAAATATCAAAACCTTCTCCAAACTATGCTTTCACGAAAAAACGTCTTAAATATCAAAACCTTCTCCAAACTATGCTTTCACGAAAAAACGTCTTTGAAGTGAGATGAAATGTAACAAACATAAAGTATGTATAAACAAAAAATATTGATCAAATAATCAAAGGTCACGATTATTCATATTTGTGACTATACTAGTTTAAATCCAAATCCTAAGTTCTATCAAGCGTCGAGAGATCAAATCTTTCAAGATACAAACTTCTTCTTAGATATTGCACTCAAGGAACTATCAACTTTGGTGTGTCCTATATATAGCCATTGATTTGATTTAAACCAAAAGACACATTTTTTTATTTAAGGTCGACATATAATATTTTTTTATTAATATTTAATATTATTTATGGTTGACATATAATATTTATTATTATTTTTTATTTTGTTAGGAATGAACAATACAACATCTCCCCCATACATGGTTTTAAAACCATGTGCAAGGCCCTCCTAAAACCATGGGTTGTTTAGGAGGCCTTGCACATAGTCTTAAAACCATTTGCACGGCCCTCTTAAACCATGTACAATAAAACCATGGGTTGTTTAGGAGGCCTTGCACATGGTTTTAAAACCATTTGGAAGCCCTCCTAAACCATGTTCAATAAAACCATGGGTTGTTTTGGAGGCCAAACCATGTGCAAGGCCAACATTTTTTTGCGGATATTTCAATTTTATTTTTATTTTTTTAGGTAGGAACATTACAACATCTCCTCCATATTGTGTTTTTTTTTACCCACTTTTTTTTTGCGTATAATTAAATTTTTATTTTTTTATTGTTTTGTTAGGTAAGAACATTACAACATCTCTCCCATATTAGGTTGTTTTTTTAGCCAACATTTATTTTGGCGAATACTTATATATATATATATATATATTACGATCATATATATATACTTATTATTATTATGATAATAAGTACTTTATGTCATTAAAGTATTAAGTTATTTTTAAAATTGATCTTAAACCTTTTACAATGTATACATGTCATTTTATCATTTTATTCTTTAGATGATCAATAGTATAGTTCTTTAAAGTTGCTTCCCAATGGTTGTGATTTTTTTTTTCAATATTAAATTTTCTCTTCAATTGTTTAATCAATATCTTTTATTTTTTTGTTTGTTTCCATCCTATTACACAACTCCAATAAAGTCATTGTGACTTTTATCCATTAAACAATATATTTTCATCCACTTAGAGTTTTAGTTAGATTATACAAAGCATACTCTTTTTATACCATTAATGAGAGCGTTACAATGATTCTTGATATCTTAAAAAACCAATAAATGGCTACAATAATTGGGAGTTGGTTTTCTATCCAAGTGTTATTAGTATGAAAAAAAAATTAATAAAGGGTTATAATAATTGTGAGTTGGTTTTTTAGTAAAGGGTTTTCAATTTCTTTTTTTTTGTTATGTTTGTAAATTTTAATATGGAATAAGAGATATGTTTAGGTGAATAAATCTTTTTTATGAGAGAAGTCCTAGATCAAAGATGCTTTGATGTGAAGATCCATCATCACATAGAAATGAATAAGGACGAAAAAACCACAAAATACACCAACCAGAAGTGAAAACCACTACAGTGAATAATGAAAATCAGTGGTAAAGCATCCAAGCTGTCCAAAAATCCACCCCTCTCGGAGAGAACCGGTCAATTGGTGGGGAATTTTCTCAAGCGTGCGCAAAGGAAAATTATTGGAACTATTGTCTTCAGAGATCAAAATGGGATGCATTGAAGCCTTTAGAGAGAACAACACCGTGAAGGTATGACCTTGTTCAAAATAAAGAAAGGCGTCACTTATGTGAAAATATTTATGTATGGTTTTAAATGTTTACTTTTTTCCTTAAATTAATGGTGTTTTAAAAAAGTCTTTGTGAGTGGATAAAGTATTGGTGGGATGATGAAAGTTTGTAAAAGGCATTATGTAAAAGGATTGGTGCGTGGGTTTAAAGATAAGCATGAAAAATACGTAATTATAAAAGTGGAAATTTTGTAAGTGTACGTGAGAAGTGTGTTAAGTATTTTGGATTTTTTTGTATTTTTTTAGTTTTAATATTGTATTGCACGGTGCACGATCGGTAGCATTTGACACCCATCATTATTGGTTTCTTGTTAAAATTTAATTTCCTCGGTTGTTAGAAGCATAAGGTATCTTTCTTATACACAGAGAAGGGATGTTTCATCAAGTGTGGAATGAACCACTGGGTAGGTATGGGGGTGGCAGGTGTACTTGTAGACTAGCTTGATGTGGATCAGAAAGCTCGAGTCTTTTTTTGTAGGATGAATGTGAGATCGTTTAATCTTAGTTGTGGGACCAAGATTGATGAACCATGTATGTGAAGAGAATTCCTAGAGAACTAGCTATTACAATAGCTGAGGACCCCATGTAATCCGGTAGATGGATTCTTTTTATATGGACATCAATGACAGGGTTGGATGTATGTACAAAATGAGCATGGTAGAAAATGAGCAAGTGGACAAGTAAGAAAGTGAGCATGGAAAAGAGAGAGGATGAAGTAATGGATGGTGATGGTGTAGTCATCATAAAGACACATGAAAAATTTTAATGGATCAATTTGCATGTAAATGGGCATATGGATGTAAGACCTGGTAAGGCAAATACCAATCTTAGCACCAAATACCAATCTAAGCACCAACTTAGCAACAAATACCAATCTTTGTTTGAATGCCACCAACCTTCAATTAAAATATAACTTCTTCAATATATGGTGAACATTTGCATTGCCTTAACCATGTTTGCTTGCTATTTCTACCTTTACCAAATATGTTTGCTACTTCCGCCTCTACCATATTTATTCACTATATCCTCACGTATATATTCTTCTTCACCACTCTTTCCGTCTATAATGATATTAAATTTTTACTCATAACATATTTTCCTCTTCAAATATTTCATTTCCACTCACTTCACACATTTCTCTTCAAATATAACATTTATTTATATACAATTGACCCATATTTAAGAATAAGAGATGCATTGATTCATTAATTAAATAATTAATTATTTTTATTTTTCCTTTGAAAATACCATGTGCTTGAAACTACCAATGGTAAAACTAGTAAAATATTTCATTTCCACTCACTTCACACATTTCTCTTCAAATATAACATTTATTTATATACAATTGACCCATATTTAAGAATAATAGATGCATTGATTCATTAATTAAATAATTAATTATTTTTATTTTTCCTTTGAAAATACCATGTGCTTGAAACTACCAATGGTAAAACTAGTAAAATATTTTTTTGACTTTTTAATTGCACTTTTACTTCCAAAACCACAAACTTGAAACCAAGAGCTTGTAAAATATTTCTTTAACTTCTTTATATGCATTTTTTAATAAAATAATAAAATGAACTTTTTTATTTTTTCATGTGCACCCTTTTTTATACTTGTAAATTCACATTTTACTTTTCACATGACCTGGTGCCAATATTATTTCTTTGGATATTGCTTTTTCTATAATAATTTTGGTCATAAAGCAATAAAATGTATAGAACATGCTAAAAAAATTATGTGTGGAGCAAAGAAAAAAGTACTTTTCAGTTTTCAAACAAAAACTATAATTCATTTTTTCCTTTATTTCACTACAATGTTGTATATTATAAGTACAACAACTGTGGGAATATATCATGTTTTTGTAGAACTGTCAGTCGAAAATGAAAAAAAAAAACAAGGAAGAAGATATCCTTGCTAAACAAAAGAAAGAACCCACAAGAATTTGGAAAAGGAAGCAAGAGCAAGAAAAGGAGGAGGAATCAATGCTTGTTCAAACTACTCTTCATGTTGAAACAAAGGAAACCAATGGTACATTGACATCAGATGCTCAAGCCATATGACATGGGAACAAACCAAGTTTCTCACTTTGAAGGAAGAAAATGAAGGTAGTGTGACATTTAGAGATAATGTTACTGCAAGAATAGTTGGAAAAGGTAATCTCATCTAAAAAATGAAAAGACTTAAAAAAATGTCTTGTATGTTGAAGGTTTGAAACATAATTTGTCTAGTGTTAGTCAAATGTGTGATTAAGTACACACTCTTACATTCTATTCTCAATTTTATGACATAAGGAAGACAAACTCGAAAAAATTAGGGGCAAATGCAATCATAACCTCAAAAAATGAAATATTCTCAATGAAATCGAAGGAGAAAAATGCTATATGGGAAAAAATAGATGAAATATAGTTCTAACATAGAATAATGGTCTGTATGAACTTTGATAATCTAGTGAAAATAGTCACTAAACAAGTTGCAGATGGGGGGATATTTCTTTCTATTCTTGTTGGATTATGTATTTTGTCATAGGATTTCCATCAATGATGAAGGTGGAATTTGTTGAACATGTTGTCCTTTATGTCATTATTAAGGCATTAGATTGAACATGTTGTCATTGATGTTATTCTAAGGAATTTGCAAGCAAGGGGGTTCATCTCTAGATTGATAAACCTATATATTATCAATCTAAAGATGCCCCCCTTGCTTGGAAATACCTTAGCATAACATTAATGACAACATGTTCAATGTAATGCCTTAATAATGACATCAATGACAACATGTTCAACAATCTATCCTTTTATCATTGATGTCAATCCTATGACAAAATACATAATCCACTAGGAATAGAAACAATTCTTCCCTTGTATGCAACTCTCCCCCTTTGACATCAATGAAAAAAGGATGCTTCCCCTAAACTTGTACTTCTCCTTAAGAACTCAATAACTAGATGATATGGATGTCACTCCCAATTTTTGTCTGAGATACTTAAATGTCTATTCGTAAGGGGTTTTGTAAAAATATCTACAATCTTTAAGCTTCCCTATAAATGTTTTAATTATTGAAAGGTAGGACATTTTGCTACTAAGTGTCCATATAAGAAAAATGAAAGTTGTGTTTTTGAAGAATATCATAACATAAACAAAGAAAGCAAACATCATAAAAAAAAACCATAAACAACAAAAGCATGGAAAAAAGAAGAACTCTTATAAGAAGAAGAAGGTTCTCTACTCAAAGGGGTTAGTGACTCATATGAAGAGATTAGTGAAAGCAGTTTCGATAGTGATACATAAGAAAATCAATTTATGGCAATTGAAACCAATATTGATGAAGAAATAGGAAGAAACGATGGATTCATAAGAAGAGGAAAATGCATAAACAATTGCGGAAGTGGATGTTGAATGTCATGTCTTCATACATCAATTTAACCAATGGAGGGGATATATCTATGAATTTTAGAACCCTAAATTTCTTCCCATGGGCATAATATGAAATTCATAACCAATAAAATGCATGTGCATATACCTAAAAAGAACAGAGTGGAAATAATTCTATCCACACACACACACTATGCATATACAAGATATTCATCACATGCATAAAATAAAATCATTACACATTCAAACATAAATATAATACTTATATTTAAACAAAGAATATCCAATAAGCTAGTTGTGTAAGAGCAATTTTCCACCTAATTGTAATCACTCTAATCAACATATACTCTTTCTATTGAGAGGGCACCCCTAAGCCAGGCTATGGGGACACTAGTATGAAGTCATGCCTGCAGGCTCCTATATGTCAACCCATAACCTGTTCTGATCTCAATGCTTATCCATATTTTCATTCCTCAACATGAATCTCACTCAGGAATCACAACCATGGAATTCCTTCCAACTATGCCAAACAACACAAGATAAGAATTCTCATTCACTAATCCACGGTTTCCTGAGGAAATCTAAGCTGTGTAATGCTTACAAGCATGTGCAATAAGAGTCCAATCTATTGTATGATATTAGAGAACCTCTTGTGGCATTAATTCACGGCATCTCAAACATTCCATATTAGAAAAACTCACTGGGTAAAGGTTCCTAGATTTCCCAACCTCAATGCTCACCTACAACCATCTCTTTTTCCCTCAAATGTGCATCTCCATTTCCAAAATTCCATTTTTTGGGTATGCAAAGTCTGGTAATTGGTAATGAACAACAAAAAACAAGAAAAATGTGTCATGTAAAATTTGTTGGTAAAAATTTGCATGATGAGTCATGGATGGTAGACTCCAAAAAGATGATAGAAAGGTGGAAAAAACAACTAACATAGCTTCTAAACATAGAAGAGAGTACTCATACAACATTCATAGAAGTATATTAATCTCGTGCTTCCATAACTACATTTGATCTGATCCAGCATGACCTCGAAAACAAACTTGAAGCTGCTTCTAATCTCACTTAACAAAAGGATCAACGATATGATCATTTTTATTGAACTTGATTGAAATGAAAAGGCTTGAACCAAATTTGCATGTTGAACTTTATGAATGTATCATTAGTCTCATTCATCATCACATATTAAGCATCATGAGCATAAGAGCAGAAAAACCACATGCACAAGGAAAAGAAAGAAAAAAATACACATTTGGTAATCGAGTTCCCAGACCCCCTGGCTACGTCTCCGGGCTCGTTCAAATGTCGAACTGCTTCATTATCTTCCTTGAAATATGTTTGGACCTTCTCACAAGTGTTTACATCCAAATATACCTTCTCCTTAACAAAGGATTAAAGACATTAGAAGGATGACTTCCTTACAAATTAAATCTCTCAAATCTCCTACAAGCTTCGAGCCTCGAGATAATATTACAATCTCCAGAATGGCTCGTTCAAAAGTTATGGGACTCACACAACATGTATTCCAAAATCCTCTTCGGAGTATGCAAAACTACAATGGATATATCAACTAGATCCTATCAAAGCATGTGGAGTTCTACCACAAAAATGAACCCCACTTTAATGGTGGAATTCATGAGTTTAAATAGACTTCTCATACCCATGAGGGCATGCTTCACATGGGTCCACTTGTTAGGCTTGTTACAACAAATCAAGACTTGGTTACAACTTGCTTATCTTTACATAGTGCATGGTCATAATTGTTAAATGTACAACATCAAGAGTGATTCTCTGAGACTTGTGTTCTATCAAATTAGGGACTTGTGTAGTATCAAGTCAGAACATTGTGTTATAAAAAACTTATCTATGTCCTCATGTATTGATGTGGGATGCATGTACTTTGATCTGGTGTTGGGTCAATATTGGAATCTTGTGTTGTATCAAGATTGGAGTCTTGTGTTGTATCAATACTGGTATTGTGTTGTATCAAGATAGTGCATTTGTGTTGAATCAAGATTGGAGCCTTGTGTTGTATCAATACTGGTATTGTGTTGTATCAAGATAGTGAATTTGTGTTGTGTCAAGTATAGACTTACGTTGTATCAAGTTAATGATTCTCATAGACAATACCCTATTATAATGGATCTCCAATTATGGAAATGGACTTGTGTTGTATCAAGTTATTTGGTTATAATTTGTGATATATTTCTACTCATGGTCATTGAGTGCTATAAGTCTCCTCTAGGGCTTAGCTACCCCTAGAGTGAATTACTTTAGCATATGACTATATTTCATGGGGTAATATATATTATCATCAATATGGAATAATTATTCTAAGTATGATATGATAAGATGGATAAATAAATACACATGTGGACCATGCAATAAATAATAAATGATGAAGAGATAATCATAGAGAGAGAATGAATTCGAATTTCCTATGTATGTCTTCATGTGAGATCGAATTGTAAAGGATTTAGCTAAAGCCTTAGTTGTAAATAAAGAACGTATTGGTTAAATAAGGAATATCTTTGAGATGCATGCAAAGATAAAAATAGTAAATAATGTAATTGAATTAATAAAGCACCGATGACACTTAAGTTATCATTTTAAACTAAGTGATTAGAATTCAATTAACTAAGAAGATCCATGCAAAATATAGTAAGATAAATTGAGCATGGATGGCACTAATTATGAAGCACCAAAGGCCTTTAGTTATCCTCCTAACTTTATGGGCATACATTTAGTTAAATATTAAAAGACTCAGTTCAAGTCAGTCGACATTCAGTTAAAAACTAATAACGAAAGGAAGGGTGCATATCTTTGTGCATGGGGAAGAATCCAAAGCTCTAACTTGACAACAGTGCTGCAAGGGCACTAATTTTTGAAAGGAGGCTCACCGATACACTAGAATCATGCAATGATTCATTAGGGTTTGCATGGAGGGTTTTTTAAATTGTTATTAAAGTACTAGGAACTTGGTAAGTTAATTTATCATGTTGTATTGGATCTCCCTTTTCTATTTATGAGGTTATATCTCTTATCAGGAAACCTACTTATGTGTGGTAAACCATTCTCTACAAATCTATCTATCACACTCAAAGAATTGATGGGTTTTAAATCCTCTGTGTTTGGAGGGTTTTCATAGGGTATATCTTGTCTCTTATATTTGATTGATTTATATGTGGATGATATATTTATGAGATTCAAAAGTGGCTGATATATTCATATGTGGTTGATTTATAAGATTCATATGTGATGAAATTAATTGATAAAAGTTTTAAAGTTCAAGTATATCCAATTTCTCTCAAATATTCACATGGTATTAGAGCATAGGGAATGAAGGATCTTAGTTTTGTGTAGCAAGATAAGCCTAGGTATATATTGAAAAGATGAGCAAAAATTGCATCCATGACATTGATCTCCGTTCGACCGAAAGACCACCATGAAGGTACTTCCAATTGCAACACATGGATGGAAAGCATGTTTAATAGAACATAACCTTTATGGTTGTGTATCCATAGTGGTAGAGGATCCTACCACCAGTCAAGGGTGAATCAAATTCAAGAATAATCAAGAAAAGACCAAGCATATCATCTTTGATTCGGTTAAGGATAATATCATGTACGATCATTTGGTTGAAGACCCCAAGGGAGTGTTTTGATACACTCACAAAATGTTTCAAGAATAAGGCCTCGAACCAAGAAGAGTGGTGCATCCAAAGCAAGGTTTTGTGCACTAAATAGGAGAATATTGTCCTCATGGAAATGATGAATAAAGGGAGAAATCCTTTCACTACAAAGAAGCTATTCCATTCGAATAAGAAGGAATTCAAGAAATATTCCAACAAATCAAAGCTTTGGTGCTTCTACTGTCAAAACAAGGGCCATTATGCATGAGAGTCCTATGCAAAGAAAAAGAATGAGGATCGACTTCATGCAATGACCATTGTAGAAGGAGGTGAATCTTCTTAAAAGAAATCATCCAAGGAAGAGGATGATCAAGAGGAGTATTTACTTTAGTACAAGAAAGCATTTGATTCTGTGTGCATGAGATCCTCATTCCCCATGTAGAGATTCACTACCTAGTGCATGCAGTAAGTTTTGCATTGTTTTAAAAATTGCAGTGCGTAAATAAGGTCTCTAGCAATCTCTGCATGGATGCAGAGATCAAGAGGGATCCCACATACAACACTAAAGATGATTACTTTATATTTTGATTGTTATATGATATTATAAATAAAACATATATGTTTTTGAATATGTTTCATGACTATCATATAGAGATCTATATTCTTGGACTTTAGAATTGTGTTGAGCATATACATTGTTCTCTGTCTTTTTTGGCATGTTGTAGATCTCATGAAGTCCATATTCTGAGACATTATATAGGACTGATATAAGATTGATATAGACTTATATAGGAATTATATAAACTTATATAGGAACGATATAAGGCTTCATAAATTGTTTCATGACATATAATATATAGTGTTGCATGAGTGGACATGAGTTATGAACACATGACTGCACAAACCATGATGAATACAAGGATGATTTGTTCATACGAATATGGAGTTGCATTAATATTTCATAAGATATGGTATGGCATTGATATAAGACTAATATAAAGCTGAAAATCAATGCATGAAATTAGCATGAGTTATGTTAAGATAATCGATTAATATATGTACATAACTGTGTAAATTATTATCAGTATATATTCATGTGAATAAAATTCATGAGTATGAAATCGTTTAACCTTTATAATTTTTTGTCTTGTAGGGAAAGTTTATATTTCCTGACCTACATGAAAAGAATGACATGAATATGAAGTCATTTCAATGGCTGATCTGGAAAAAGAACAAATCGGGAGGTTCCTATGATTCTTAGAAAGAAGTCAGAATAGAAGCTCGAATACTATTCTAAGAGATGTAAAGAGGGCCTGAAAGTAATTTATTTATCCTATTTATATTTATATATGTTTTAGACATAGAGGAATATGAGTCTCCATGATGGATGACTCAAATTATGATTCTCACATCCTAGATGTTGAGAGGAAAAAGCTACATTTTCTATCTTATGGAAAATCCAGTGGAACTGGTTAATTAACCTCCTACTATGTAGAAGCCTGTATGGTACTCATATTCAGAAGGAATCTATATGTAATAATCTTGGATGATTCTTAATTTTAGAGGTGTAATCGTCATTAGATAAAATTATATTCTCTTAAGGAAAATGTTTAGTATAGTTCTTGATAGGATTCAAGACTTTGAACTATAAATCCATGTTCACACACACAAATATGATTCTTATTCAAATTTGTAGGATCTCATAGATGTTAGATATACATAGGTCCCAAGATTAGTTATATGCTTTGTAGTCAGTACATAGACATGTACAACAAATCATGTGGTGTGTTACCTACTTGGTACAAATGTATGTGTATTTATACATGTCTCGATCATTGAAAGTAAGTTTCATGGACATATGGGTTTTGATTAGTACAATGATTGCGAAATATCACATCAAATATGTTGCTCCAGATAGAGAATTTTGTAAGGAAATAAATATTTACAAGGTTCCTAGTCAGTTATATCTGAGACATGGTGCAGAAGGAACTTGTGTAACTCCTGTTCATATCCATGGATGAGCAGTATTTCCAGCATATTTACTAAGAATTTGTCCGGAACAAGCTCGGTATAATATAAAAGAGTCTAGTTGAAGAGGGAGTATTGATGTATCTTCACATGTAGTAGCAATTAAAATACCCAAACCATAGTTAGTCATATACATGACTCGGGAAGCCAAGGGATGTGATATCTTGTGGAGAAAATCCATTTGAGTAGAGACATGGTCAAATTATTGGAGACTATTGGATACTTAAGAAGAGTTATAGTATGGACTATCAGAGAACAATAAACCCCTTGGAAAGGTAGTTGGGATTTTGCAGTATAAAGAGAAGAACATTGGAATCACAATGAAAGTGATTAGGCCTTGAATAAAATAATAGAGAATGAAAAGCTCATAAAGAACTTCTTTAGATGATAGAAGATTCTTGATGTCAACAAATGTTGAAGTTGAAAGAAAATACAAGACTTTATTTATTACACATTTAACGTGTTGTATATGATGGATATGAAACCCATTGTTTCTAGTTTAGAGAAATTGCATTCTGGATCAGATCCAGAATAAGTATTTGGTTGGTCTCTTAGTAGACCTGTTGTATTTTATGCTTATTGATAAGCATATGTTTGAGTACCTTTTAAGTACATTATAATATGTTTTTTATTTTATTTGATACATAGTAGACCTATTGTGTTACCCAACTATTATTTTAGCCTGAGATAAAGCAATGCAAATTGCACCCGGTGCTACAAAAGCTAAGTGTATTGCAGATAATACTACAATAGAAAGGTGTATGTCAGAGAGTACTATAGAAGCAAATGTATTTTGCAGATAATACTGTCTGTTGAGAAGTAGTGTAGTTCTTGGGATGCTACCTATTGGGGTGAAAGAATTGATCCTACTTTTATTAGGTGTTTTAAAATAAAGATTTCTAAGAAACCGATGTTTCATGTTATGCTGAATCACATTAAGGTTTAATTCATCAAGCCAATGGTCATGCAACCAAAATTTCAGTACATAGCTTCTGATGAGAAGATTGCAAAAGTGTGTAACAAGCCATTGTCAGTAATGAATTTTAATCCTTCTGAGTTAATCTTGGTTTGGAAGAAAATGCTTGGTATGGAAGATAATGTTTTCCTCATTGAAAGGGAGTGTTAAATGTACAAAATACTGAGTCATTCTCTAAGACTTGTGTTGTATCAAGTTAAGGACTTGTGTGGTATCAATTCAAGGCATTGTGTTGTATCAATTCTAATCTATGTCCTCATGTATTGAGGTAGGAATATTGTACTTTGATCTTGTGTTGTATCAAGATTGGAATCTTGTGTTGTATCAAGATTGGAGTCTTGTGTTGTATCAATATTGGTCATGTGTTGTATTAAGACTGTGGACTTGTGTTGTTTCAAGTCTAGACTTGTGTTGTATCAAGTCAATGATTCTCATAGACGGTACCCTATGAGAATGGATATCCAATTATGGATATGGACTTGTGTTGTATCAAGCCAGGTGGTTATACTATGTGATATATTTCTAGTCATGGTCATTGAGTGCTATAAGTATCCTTTAGGACTTAACTACCCCTAGAGTGAATTACTTTAGCATATGGATATATGGCCCAGGGTAATATATATGATCATCATTATGGAATAATTCTTCTGAGTATGATATGATAAGATGGATAAATAAATACACATGTGGACCATGCTGTAAACAATAAGTGATAAAGAGATAAGCATAGAGAGAGAGAATGGAGTCGAATTGCCTATGTTTGTCTTCATGTGAACTCAAATTGTAAAGGATTCAGTTAAATCCTTAGTTATAAATAAAAAAATGTATTAGTTAAATAAGGAATCTCTCTGAGATCCATGCAAAGATAAAAATAGTAAATAACGTAATTGAATTATTAAAGCACTGATGACACTTAAGTTATCCTGTTAAACTAAGTGATCCACATATAGTTAATAAAGAATAGCCATGCAAAAGACAATAATAGAAATTGAGCATGGATGACACTAATTTTGAAGCACCAAAGACATTCAGTTAGCCTCTTAACTTTATGGGAATACATTCAATTAAATATTAAAAGACTTAGTTCAAGTAAGTCAACATTCAATTAAAAGCTAATAATGAAAGGAAGGGCACATATATTTGTGCATGGAGAAGAATCCAAAGCTTTAACTTGACACACGAGCTACAAGGGTGCTAATGTTTGCATGGAGGCTCACTGGTGCACTAGAATGATGCGGTGATTCGTTAGGGTTTGCATGGAGGATGTTTTAACTTGTTATTAAACTGTTGGGGTCTTGGAAACTTAATTTATCATGTTGTATTGGATCTATCTTCTCTACTTCTTAGGTGATATATTTTATTGGGAAATCTACTTTTGTGTTGTAAACCATTCTCTACAAATATATCTGTCATACTCAAAGGATTGATGGGTTTTTCATCCTCCGTGTTTGGAGGGTTTTCCAAGGGTATATCTTGTCTCTTATGGTTGATTGATTTATGTGGCTGATATATTTATGTGGATGATATATTTATGAGATTCATATGTGGCTGATTTATTATATTCATATGCGCTAAAATTAACTATTAAAAGTTTTAAAGTTCAAACATCTTCGATTTTTCTCAAACATTCACAATAATGCATTTTTTTTTATGCCCAACCATATACCATTTTGAGGTTGGTTACAACTTATGTAGTGATACATGTGTACATTGCTTTGGTTGGCACTTGTAGATATACCAACAAAACCACCGCCCAAAACAACATTGGTTATGACCATTCCAAACATGGCATGGAACTCCCAACAACCTTGGCATATCTTGGATTGATACAAATCCCATCCACAACCAACCATTATTCTCGTGGCATGGCATATCCCTATGGTATAGTTTGTTATAACCAACCATATTCCATTCAATTCACATGTGCATTTAAATATTCTATGGTTTGGTGTTTACCAAGGCATTTACAATGTTGAACAATAATGTGTTGGGCATGTTACAACTGCCACATATAAATTTTGTTGGTTTATTGATTGGATGGGAGAACCAAGGTCAAACCCAGGTGATCCCACTCCCTTCTTTTTTGTTTACTCCTCCATAACAAACATAAATAAAAATAATGCCAACCAAATGCCAAGTGGCAGAGTAGATACATAGCCCTCCACCCCCTTTGTTAATTTCCACTTCAATATATGTAAACCATGGGTGAGGGCTTAACCCCAACGCCTTTTTTTTTCCAATTTAAAACATGAACCCACCTTAACTAATATAATTCCCATGCTGCTTACAAGGAAAACTTGCATATGCGCTAAAGGTACTTGACTTGTATAAAGGAGGTCACGGCTTCAATCCTCAATGAAACCATTATTTTGTTGAAGAATCCAAATATATTCAACCAAAGGTATATTTCCACATGTCAATAAATGATTGGCCCAAGTCAAAGCCACACAATATTCCAACTCAACTACCACGTCAATTCCCATCATCTTCCAACACGACTGCATAGTCACTTTATCCTTCCACAAGCTGGCATTACAGTGGCATGCCATGTAGGATCAACCATGTGGACCACCCCCTTATATAGAGGTTTGAATGGATTCTTGCCTAAATGTTTGGTCATTGTATTGGTAACAAGCCACATGTGGTCATTGCAATATAAACTATGTGCTAACTGCCACAAAATATAGAGACCTAGATTCAACACTGCGCTCTCTTGCTCCCCTCTTTTGTTGTCTTATTCTTCCAATCAAACAAAAATGATTGTTTTCCATCAATTTTAACAAGTAATACCAGTTTGCAATAGTGAAGGCTCTTTGTTATACTCTGGGAGGTTGCGGGTTCAAATCTTGTTGGCTTCACAATCCTTTTTGGTAAACCAAATCTGACCAATCGACACCTCATTGTACATGTCCAACAATTATTAGTCTGTCACTACTACTGGGGTGCCAACTTAGCATTTCGCATGCAAAGTGTAAAAATTCAATTGGTCCACGCAATTGCCATTGGCTGTATGACCTACCATGTCACATGTATGAACACCACTTGGACCTCCACATCATCAGTATAGATGCCAACTAGACTGTATGACCTACCACTTGTTATCATGCAATTAGTCTGTGTCACATGTATGGACTGTATCGATTCCATGTGTCACCCTTCAAGTGGTGCCATGTGGCACCTCTTATTCCATTTTTCCTGTTTGGATGAACTTCAGAACATATCTTTTGCATCTAGAGTTTTTTTGAGGTGTTGTTCATGCCATTGGAAATATTTCATTGATCTCTTTGATGTGGCTTTATTATTTCTAGAATATGAGTACTTTGATTCTAAAACACATTTATATCCTCCTGGATCATTCCTCCCCACTAGGAAGCTTTATATTCAACCAATGGAATATTTCCACATGTCAATAAATGATTGGCCCAAGTCAACGCCACACAATATGCCAACTCAACTACCACGCCAATTCCCATCATCTGCCAACATGACTGCATAGTCACTTCATCCTTCCACAAGCTGGCATTACAATGGCATGCCATGTAGGATCAACCACGTAGACCACCCCCTTATATAGAGGTTTCAATGGATTATTTCCTAAATGATTGGTCATTGTATTTTTAACAAGCCATATGTGGTCATTGCAATATAAACTATGTGCTAACTGCCACAAAATATAGAGACCCAGATTCAACACTGTGCGCTCTTGCTCCCCTCTTTTGTTGTCTTATTGTTCCAATCAAACAAAAATGATTGTTTTTCATCAATTTTAACAAGTAATACTAGTTTGCAAAAGTGAAGGCTCTTTGTTATACTCTGGGAGGTTGCAGGTTCAAATCTTCTCGGCTTCACAATCCTTTTTGGTAAACCAAATCTGACCAATCAACACCTCATTGTACATGTACAACAATTATTAGTCTGTCACTGCTACTGGGGTTCCAACTTAGCATTTCGCATGCAAAGTGTAAAAATTCAATTGGTCCATGCAATTTCCACTGGCTGTATGACCTACCATGTCACATGTGTGAACACCACTTGGACCTCCACATCATCAGTATAGATGCCAACTAGACTGTACGACCTACCACTTGTCATCATGCAATTAGTCTGTGTCACATGTATGGACTGTATGGGTTCCATGTGTCACCCTTCAAGTGGTGCCATGTGGCACCTCTTATTCCATTTTTCCTGTTTGGATGAACTTCAGAACATATCTTTTGCATCTAGAGTTCGTTTGAGGTGTTGTTCATGCCATTGGAAATATCTCATTGAGCTCTTTGATGTGGCTCTATTATTTATGGAATCCGAGTACTTTGATTCTAAAACATATTTATATCCTCCTGGATCATTCCTCCCCATTGGGAATCTTTTGGTCCTCCAAAAGTTACATACAATGACCATATTCAAAACATAATCCATGAGTCATTAAAATCCAACACTATTTTGTGAAAACAAGTGACGTTATACTCTCACCAATTTTACAAATGTTCCCTTCTACGGGGTATTAAAAAACAACAAGAAATTTTTCAAAGACTAGATTTTTACAATCACATCAAAAAGTTTCCCCATCTTGGTCATCAAGGAAATTAGATCCTCCTTCTCAATCCTTTTCTGTAGCTAGCCTTCTTCCTATAACTTGCCTTCTTTCTGAGCTTCTTCATTGGTTGGTTCCTTCATAGGTGCTTTCTCAACTATCTTTTCCTTCTTAGGACGCAACTTTGGATGGAGAACCCAACATGTGGCTTTCTGATGTCTATCCTTGTTGCAATTGGTGCAATGGCTCTTCTTTACCTAGTCTTTCTTTCCCTTCTTCTTATCCTAACATGGAGAGGGGTCTTCATGTCTTTTCTTCTTCATTTTCAAGGCCATACTTTTTCAACAATTCAAAATAACATGGTTATCCTTACCACAAAATGTACATAACTTTGCTTTACATTGCCAATTTTCTTAATCAAAAGGAATGTTTGAATAACGATACTTTTTATACCTTTCCTGGTTGTCTATGGTGCATGCTAGTCATGTATAAATTGCCTTAGCTCCTTCTTTTCTATGCTCACCTCCCTTTGGAGATGACTTGTAACCATGATGATCAGGATGTATGATGTGCTCTCAACCTGGATTGATTTAGGCTTGTCACTTGAGGACCCTCTTGCTTCTGTGGGTTTGGAGAATTTTCCATCTTCCTTTCTTCCATATCCTAGTCTTGCATATCGAGGTAGTTCTATCACTTGGATGGGATTCATAATTCCTTGGACATTAGGTCTAATTCCCCACCAATTGGATGGGATTCATAACGCTTTGGCCATTATCTCCAAGGCCCTTTCATTTATATCCCATCTTCTTCAATAACTTCATTCCAATTCCATTAGTATGTTTTGAAAAACAACAAAATCAGCATCATCATGGGAAGAACATGGAATTGAAGAATTATTGACACTATTTACGTCATTGGAATTTTTTTCATCTAGTGTGGAGGATGTCTTATTTGATCCTTCATCACTTTGCAACTTTACCAAGGCCTCTTCCATGGTTTGCAACTCAAGTAGCAAATCTTGTAATATTTCTTGCAGCTTTTGAAGACTGTCTTGCAGTTCTTTCTTTTCATCCGCTGATTTTTGTAGCAGCCTCCTCAACCAAACATTCTCTACTTTAATTATCTAGTTGATTTCTTCGATATTCAACCCCGTATTCTTCAAAGCTTTTCTCATTTCCAATTCAACACCTCCAATCCTTGTCAATCTTTATCTAACAACCTAATCTAATTCATGGTGACCTTGAAACCAAACTTGAAGCCGCTTCTAAGCTCACTTAACAAAAGGATCAATGATATGATCAATTTGATTGAACTTGATGGTTGTAACACATTGTTTTTACCGTGACTCTTGAGATAAGAATACTATATTAATTGAGGTCATTCTATGACGAATGACCCGACTCTTTGTTTATTTGATATATAAAAACTTTGTAAGGACGTATTTTTTAGGGCATCTGGTTTCAGATGACCTGGACATGTGTGAAGCAATGCATTAGTGATAATATATGACATATTGATGAGTAAAATATGATAATGAAAATGATGTTGACATTTGGTCAACTATGAATGCAGTGATATTATGATTTTAATTGTGAATGAAAAATCATGTGAAGTTATTAGCAAGGATTTAAAGTTGTATAATGTTTTATAGTAATAAATGATTGACAAAAGTTATGTAGCATGTACTATGATGGTCTGTCGAGTGTGAAAGGACAAACAGGTACATGAAACACAAGAAAGCATTAGTATGCAAAGACTCTAGCCGAGTTGACGACTATGGAAGGTGGTATTAGTCTTGTTTAAAATATGATTAAATTGTGATATGTTTGATAAACTTGCATGCATGGACTTTGGATGAGTTTGGAAACATCGACAGTTGAGGTCGATTGATGTTTATGTTATGGTTGAAATATTATTTATGAGATTTAATGCATGGGTTGTTATATGTGAAAGTGATGAGATGTGATTGCCAATCGACCCACATCAATTGATGGGGCTGAAAACTTATATGTGCAAGTCTAACAAATTGGATGACGCAATGAACTTTGAATAGAGTGAGGAAAACTCCAGTTCATCAGATGCATGTGTCGTGAGGGTAGGATGCAAGTCGGTCACTCACGGAGATTATACTGGGGGCGAGCAATAAGGATTCAATCTTATTCCCCAAGAACCACCCGGCTCTTCACAGGTAGGCGAACTGAGGTAACATTGGCTCAGTTGTAATAACCAACTCCCTGCCTTATGGAAATTATCGGAAGGGCATGTTGGGAGCCTAACACCTTGATAATTTTGGTCGCGACGAGAATATGACGGTGATCAACATCTATATGAATTAAGGGAAACTATAGATTGATCATAAAGAACTTTAAATAAATAATAAATAAATAAGATGATAAATTAAATTAAAAATGATAAATTATAACTAAATAAATAAATAATAATAATAAAAAATAAATAAAATGAAATAAAGCTAAATTAAGAAATCAGTTAAAAGAGTAAATTAAGGAACCAGAACTAAAGTAAAATCCTAACAAATTGAAAAACAATTAGAGAACCTATGATAACTAAAAGTGGGTGGGTAAATAAAATAAATAAATAAATAAAGTAAACTGAAGAGTTAAGTGAAAGTGGTGCATGGGATGCATGAAAATAACAAAAATGTTAATAAAAGCTAAAGAAAAGGAAGAACAGAGGATCTTGATCTTCTTCTTTGGTCCTACCATAGTTTTGAGCATGAGCCAATTTGGCGGCTCTGAGGCGACTATGGAAGAGTGTGATTGAATAGAATGTGAGTGTGGTTGGGAGCCTCCCAGCAGCATCCTAGCATTGTATTTCCATTGCTAGCCAGGTATTGTCAGCCCCATTGAGCTCGGGGGTCCCAGGGGAAGGAGAGTACCTGTCACAGAATTGAAGGGAGGAAACCGGTGGGTTCACTGTGATTGGAAATCCATTTGGAGTGTGAAGTGAATATTTCAGCAGTGAACAAGTCTCAAAGTGACAACATATCTTGGTGTGTACACAGGAGCTTGCAGTGAAGATATCAACAACAAAACAGTCTTTAGAAATAATAGAAATTCTCAACAATTTTACAGGTCAAATCTATGGTTGTAAATTATGTTGTTTATTTTTTTGTAGTTAAGATAAATATTTTAGGGTTCTTAATCTAATTTGATATAGATATTATGATATTCATGCATGTTAGTGTTAGCATATTTTCGGACCCCATGGAGGGTTGTTACACATGGTATTAGAGCGAGGTTCAAATGCTAGGGCCTGGGAACTCATGGTTGCTTCCTCATGACTGCTCTCAGAGCGTTAGTTTGGTTTTATTTTTTATATGATTGAGGTAAATAAAAAAGAGAAATTTTTTTCTCTACCAAGGTCATAAATATATAATGAAATGAAATAAATATTCATATACTTACCTTAAAATGATTAGTAGTAAGTTAAATAAAAGTTAAAAGATAATAATAAGTAAAAGGTAATAATATTAAGATCAATGAATAAGTTAACTAAAATCGTAGTGTATTTGATTGGAACTTATGAAACCCTTGGGGTCCAGGTAGAAAATAGGTAGAATTGATTATAGGGGAATAACCACTTGGGGAGAAACTTGAAGTTTGGTTGAAAATGGAATTTTGAGTTGAGTTCTCTTAAGAAAGAAAAGGCATGAGCCTCAAGGAAGCTGGACGCAGAACATTTACTCGTAAGCTGAGTTATATATATAAATTTCTATTTTCCAGAGACCAAGGTGTGGGCCCCTTAAAAGGGGTGACCTCTCCTTCTTTGATTTCTATATGGTAATATTTCAACGACTCTTGTCAAAGATAACTTTTTTTTTACTTATAATTAATTTTATATAATGATGTTGACACTGCCTTTTATTTTGTTTGTACTCTAGTTTTTTTTCAGAAGAAAAAAGCTAATCCTTGATATTCATTGAGAATCAAAGTAAATGGTTACATATCAGAGAATAACAAGATATTCAATCCCAAGGAAAATCCATCCACAATCCTATACCAACACATCAATGGTACTGGGCTAGAGATCACAATATTCAAGTAGAGTGTGCAGTTTACCCGACAAATTTTCACTAGGGACATCATGCAAGTCAAAAGAGAGCACAAGATGAGCCCATGAAGCTTATCCCAGGAGGCACAGGGTTGACTAAATCAAGATAGACAAAACATCCAAAATCATAAAGATGTGCCAAGATTCAATCACAAAGGAGACAGAGCTCCATCATTGAGCTCTACAAGAATTGAAATTCACCTCCCCCAATTGTGTCATCTTCATAAGATTCTATGAAGGAAAAGATGCCAGAGGCCATTGAGAGTGCCTCCTTGGATAAACAATCTTCCCTCATGTTGTGCTCTCTATAGACATGCTAAAATTCCAACATGTGGAAAGAGTCTTTGAGCCTAGAAATATTGTCACACCAATAACCAGGGTCCAAAGATGACAGAGTAGCCTTGTTGTTTTCCCAATTGATCACAATAGAAGAGTCCCCATAAATATGGAGTGATGGGAGACCAATAGCCTCTGCAAAAGAAATCAAGACCCAGAGAGGCAGTAACTCAGCCTTTGTATTTGTGTTGTGTCCACATCCCAATTTTAAACTGAAGGAGTGAAATGAACTGATTGCTAGGAGTATTCCAACCCCTCAATTCGATCAGGTTACAGCCCAATCAAAGAAGCCATAGGGGTACTTAAGTATTGGCTTAGGTCCCACCACCATTACTTTCTTTTATTTTCTAGATGGGGGATAATCATGCAATAGTGACAAAATATGATTACAGGGGTAGGTGGGCACAACAATCCCATCCTCAAAGATGGCAAGGTTTCGAGTGATCCATATGCTCCAGATAACAAAAAGAGGAATATGAGTGCACTCCAAATCAAGAATAAACCATTCTTATAAACTCTCCAGGAGGGAGAGGTTGGACCACGGGATCACTATGTCCAATCTATTAAAGAAACCATTAATGATGTTATGAGCAAAAGGACATCCAATGAATAAGTGACTTATAGTTTCCTCATCTCCCTAGCATAAGCAGCAACGACTAGGACCATTCCAACATTTTCTTTTTAAGTTGTCCAAAGTTGAAATACATTCCTCCACAACAAGCGAGAGAAAGAATTTGATCTTAATAGGAATAGTACAGGTCCAAATTCGTGAGATAGATTTTTTGTGAGATGGTTGTAAAGTAGAATATGCAATCAAGTCATAAGCTAGGATGCCTGTGACCTCCCCATTTTTTTGATTGTGTGTCCACAGTAGATAATCCTTATGTTCACTTAACCTTATTCCACCATGGGAAAGGCCATTAATGTAGTTGTTCCATTCTTCCTTCCACCTTCCTCCAAGCTCCAGATCCTCTGCTGACAACCAGTAGTACTGCAAATTTAATCCATCAACAAGATTCAGGAATTTTGTAGTGATTGCAATCCAAATTCAAACAAGTAATCTATGAGATATTCAGAAAGAACAAAGTAAGAGTCCAATACAACAATTGGGTTTACACCCAGTTTTATGGAATTTCCATTTCCAACTTTCCATCCCAACTTTTTGTTGATCCATGAGAGAGCTCTCAAAAAATCATTCCAGAAGAAAGACGTACCTCTAGATGAGAAACTTATTTTACGCAGACAATCATCTACAATAATGTCTTTGGGGTACTTTTTTCTTATGATTTGTTGCTAGATGGTTGTAGCATTTAGAACCATCCAGAGGCTCTTCAATCTTAGTGAAGTACTGAACTAGTCTAAGTTCTTTATGTCCCAGTCTCCAAACTCTAGAGGCATGGATAGGGACTTCCATTTTGCCAGATGTAGTCGATGTTTGTCCACAGTGCTTCCCCAAAGGAAAGAGAAAATGTACGGATGAAGTCTGTTAAGGATGGCTTTAGGCACATGAGCCAGTGCAAACTAGTACACAAGTAAAACAGTAAGGACCGCTATAATGAGAACTAGTCTTCCACCCAAGGAGAGGAGTTTGTATGACCATTGACGGATTCTCTTCCCAAATTTTTTTAATATCCATCTCCAGTAATTGATACCATAGCTCAAGGGCTTGAAGTAGTAACTGAGGTACTTGAATCCAACCTCTATGGGATCAATTTTGTAGGGTAGAAGGGATGAGATTCTATCTAATACCTCATCTTCCACTTCATTGAAAATAAAGGAGGATTTTTCCACATTGATGCACATTCCAGAGGTTGAGCAAAAGATATCTAATATAACATCAAAGGCTTGCCATTCTTCAAGGGTCCCAATTGCAAAAAGTACCACATCATCCTCAAAAATAAAGTGGGTTAGTGATAGAGAGAAGGATATATTTATTCCTTTTACCTTCCCTTTCTGTTGAGCATCCTTTATAAGCATCCTGACTGAGCCCCTCTATGAACAGAAGAAAGAGCAGAGGGGAGAGTCAAAATCCCTGCCTGATGCCATGAGAATATGTATAAAACCTGAAGGATTTCCATTAACCAACACATAAAAATTTGAATATGTTATGCAACCCATGATCCAATTCAACCCCACCAGGGGTATGCCAATTTGTAGGAGAATGAGCCTCAAGGTCTAGTTGACACGGTCAAAGGATTTGACCAGGTCCAGTTTGAGTACCAGTGCACTCCTTTTTTTGGTTTTTATAGATTGTAGTGATTCCTAAGTGATTCCCATTGGTTCAATAATTTTTCTGTTCTAGAGGAAGCCAAATTGCTCTACCAATATGGACATATCTAAGAAGGGTTTCAACTGGTTGGCAGCAATATTGGAAATAAGTTTATAGATCAGATTGCAAAGGGAGATGGGATGGTAGTCAGTTAAAGTTTTTGGCCTCTCACACTTGGGAATAAGAGTAAAAAAATATATTTTAGGGAAGTGATCAACCTCCCCTCTTTCCTAGATAATTCCACAACTTTGAGCAGGTCCATCCTTACTAAATCAAAGAACCAAAGGTAGAACTCAACCAACCATCCATCCGGGACAGGGTGTTTGTCCCATTTAAAGGCTTTTAGGGCCCCTTCAACTTCAACAAGGGTCACTTCTAAGGTGAAGAAATCAGCCTCATCCCTTGTTACAAGAGAGGGAAAGAGCTAGATAACCTTGAATTGATCTTTAATATTTGTCTTACCTTCATCCTTAAAAATCTCAGAGAAATGTTTCACTCCCAATTCTTTGAGCTGATCAGTCTCATCCACCATTACATCCTCCTAATTTTTGAGGGCCTGGATAGCATTAAAGTTTTTGCGAGCACATGCAAAACTATGGAAGAATTTGGTGTTTGCATCCCCTAATTAAGTCCATTTAATTCTACTTTTCAAATTCTAGGTCAGGAGTTCATGTGCTAAATATTTCTGTTTGCACCCTTTTAGGGATAAAAGGAGATTCATCCCATCCTCATTGAGTATTCCTGAGGGGCAGGAAGCCAGGAGAGATTGTATTTCCAGATCAATCTCAGACAGTTCTTTTTGCATGGTGATCTTTTTCTTTTTCACCCAGTCCTTTACCTACAGTTTAATACTTTTGAGTTTTAAGACAAGACGAGACATGTCATCTTTAGCCTGTGAGGACAACTCAAAGTTCCAACTATCTTCCACCATCTTAGAGAAACCCTCCTCTAGAATCTAGGCTCGATTAAATTTAGAGGGATAGATATGATTAGAGGAAATGGAGTTCCATTCCAAACACACTAGATAATGATCAGAGACTTCGGAGTGAAGGGCCCACACTCTATGCCTTATTAGGTGAGGAATGAGATAAGGCGATGCCAAAAATATGTCCAGCCTCTTACTAATACCATAATTACCTACCCTTCCATTCCTCCAGGTAGGACCGACACAAGACAGAGCCATGTCAATCAAGTTGGAATATTTTAAAATTTGACAGAAGTAGGGTGCCAAAGGATCCAAATGATATTTTTTCCCCAAATCTCTGCATCATTAAGGGTGAAGCTTAAGTCACCAGCCAAAATCAAATTTGGTAGATAAAAAATACCTCCAGCCACCACATTATTCCAGAAAGAGACTCTGTTGAGATAGGGTCCATAATAGTTATGAATAGATAATTTAGAAGATGAGCCTCGAAACTTATCCTTCACCAGAATACCAGCATAGGTATCAAAGGATTTACAACGAGCTGAAAGAGAGTTCCATCCAGTCAGGAGACCTTCCAAGAGGCTAGCAGAGTCCAGGGCACATAACTCCCACCCATCCAGGAGTTTGGAGAAAGAAAGAACCTCATGAAAATGGTCACACATGGTTTCTTGAAGAAGAATCATGTTTGGAGAGATAGAGAGGAAAAGAGACTGGATGGTTTTTTGTTTGGAAAACCCCCTGAAGCCTCACATGTTAAGGGAAAGAATCTTCATACGAGACCTCGACTGGTGGGTGACGCTGCTGTAAGAACCCATAGGGAGGATATGGAGGGGGAGGGTAGGATAAGGCCCTGACTACATTTTTTTCCTTAATGAAAGTGGAGTGAAGGGAAGGGAGTCATTTTCCCCCAAAGGTTCTGTGGGAGGTTTCTTCTTGGATTTTATGATAGTAACATTTTCAAAACATATGGAGTTCAAAGGAAGAGTCAATGGTGAAAGGGGAGACTTAGCTGAGAATATAGATAGGGACTTCATTAGTGCAGGGTTAGTGAAAGCAGGGGAATTTCGGGGGCTATTGGGTAGCCGATCAGTAGGAAATGATTCCCTAGTGAGGGAAAGGGGAGGGAAAACATCAGAGTTGAATAAAGAGGTAATGACCCCAGTCTCCTAGGGAGGGGAATCCACATGGACTGGAAGTGGGAGAAAGGCTTCAGAGCCCTCAGCGGGGGAGGATAATACTACCTCAGGGTTTGGGTTAACCGGTGGAGGCTCCGAAGTGGGGACACTATTCGAAAGGGGAGATAGAGCAATACAATTTTCAACATTCTTAATATAGAGGAGCTCTCCTTTTGTTATATCTTTGTAATTGGTGGGAGAGATATATTTATACATACCTTCAGGAGGGCACAAAGTGTAAGTCACCATTGGAGGTGGGATCAACGATGAAGATCTATCTGGAGGAGAAGAAAACCCAGTTGAGACTAAAGGGGAAGCACCTTGAATGAGCATGAGGCAAGAATGATGGATGTTCCCAACCTCATGACAACAATTGCATTGGAATGAGATATTCAAGTATTCCAACCTTTGACAGATAGGATTTTCATTGCACATAATCTCAATTTTTGTTGGAATCCCCTTTGAGATGTCCATCTCAACTAGAAAATTTTCCATTCTTTTATCAAGAATGAGCTGGAATTCATCCTCCATAGCCACAAAGTGCCCCAAAGAGTTAGCAAGTACCTCAAGGAAGTCTTTTCTCCATAAAGGAAAAGGTAGCATGAGGAGGAGCACCCAGAAGTGTCGCTTAACCACTCTCTCCTGAAGAGGTTTGAAATACGAGTGACACCTGCTAAGCACTAGAGAACCCTTGTTAATGGTCTAGAGGGTGTTAAGGATCAGAGTTGCATCCTTGTATTCCAAGAAGATGAATACCATTGAATGAATTTCCAATAGGGCTATGGTTGGAACATAATTTAAAAGCAGTTTCTAGTGTGTAGTGGCCCATTCCACCCACTCCTTCTTCCCCATACAACAGTATTCGATCCTACCCACCAAGGACCTGCAACAGAAATCCTTCTCCCTATCCATGTAAATGTCATTCCCCAGCACATAAATACGCTTTGTCTCAAGCGCTTTCACTGCTTTAACATTCCTTCATGCACTGGCTGAAGAGAGACCTTCATTATGAAGTGCACGTGTAGCAGTGACCGCAGTCCTAGGTGCACTGTGTTGTCGAGACTCCATAATCCAAGGATCAGCTGCAGTCTACCAAGGAGAAAGGATCTATGGTTCTAGACTGCCATAGGATAGAATCCCCCGGGTACATAGGGCACACAACATTGTCTAACAAAAACAAAGAGAGGTAATTGAAAAGAACATGTAGACCAAACCCTAATCCTTGCTTAGGTTAAGGCCTCCCTGGATACAGTTAGTAAGACCAGAGGACCCATGACAGAGTTGGACAAGAAAACAAATGGGGCTATCAAAAGTTGAACATGCTAAGATCCGGGAGAAAAACAAAAAAAGACTCCGGCAAGCCAAGAGGAAAAGCTGAGAAGGGATAATACAAACCCTATTGTTGAAAAATGGAAACAATTAGCAGGTAACCCTGAGGTAATCTGGTACCACAAGAAATAAGAGAAGGAACCCATGATTCAGGCACCAAACCCTACCCATATTAAGACACACCACTTCGACGTTGAGGTTTTACAGAAAGGAGAGATCAAATGACACGTTAGGAAACCAAAACATAAGCGAGGACTGATAATAAGAAGACTAAAGATGAAACCAGAAAGCTAAAGGAAAAAAAATAGTTAGGTTAAAGTCTGCAAAAGGTCGTTTAGGGATACAACAGTTGTTTAGCCTACAACAGTTTTGCAAAAACCTGACTACAGGAGCTATAAATTGTAGTATAAAAGCATGCCAAGACACTCTAAGGTGACTTCTTTTTGGGACCCACCCAAATGGTAGAAGGAGAGAAGAAACCCTCCAACAGTCAAAGGGCAGTGATAATTGCTGCAGCATAGAATACAAAGGAGCTTATCTAGGACAAAAAATAAGTAGGACCGAAAAGACCGGTGAAATCACGGGAGAAACAACAATAAAAAAAACAATGTAGCAGAAAACATAAAACAAAAGAAAATTACCTCTTTTTAATAAAAAATAGTTGGTACTAAACCCCCTGGGAAGGGGGCGGACTCCATGTGTGAAAAAGAAAAACAGAAGGGATAAAAGACAGATAGTCCCCTGCAACATAGTAGAAGAAATCTAGACCCGAAGACATACCAGGATAGTTAGCAGACACAGTTGTCTAGAAAAGTTTCAGGCTCAATGCAGCGCACCATAGCCATCGAAAAAGTACCTCCATAGCTTAAACCCTTGTGTATATTTTTACACCATGAGCATGATAACCACCTTTACTGATGCTCTATATTATTAAAATGATAAATAAATGTACTTTTTACACATGTATTTTATGATATAGTGGGATACAAAATATGAATAAATGTTTTGGTAGTAATGGACCCCAAACGATAGTGTTATACTTAAAAGGTTACCCAAGGATGCTTTTTGGTTCAACATTACCCTAATTGCATTTTATCTGGTTTATAATCTAGTCTATGGTCTTATAAATACTAGATGCTAGTATATTAAGGGATTGGATATTTGCTAAAATTGTATTATCCATGTATATTGAAGGTTGTATAAGTTGTTCAATTCAAATTATTTTGTTACTAAAATTATAAAATATAATTTGGTTTTCCTATGATTTATGTTAAGAAATATGGTTTTCATCTGATCTATGTTAAGAGAATGGATAGTGTTCATAGTTACAATTGATAGTTATTGAATGTTGTTATAAAGTAGTATTGTATGAAATTTAAAACAATGTATTTAAAATATGATTGTGATAGGACATTGATAAGTGTTCTAAATTTTATAATTGATTTAATTGTTAGGATATTATGTGGCATGATTAAGGTTTTATATTGTAGTTAACTTAGTGAGAAAATATATGTTATTTGGAAATTAAAAAGAATTTTTTTATACCACCATTTCTCAAAATAAGAATTAAGGAAATTGGATACATTACAACTGGTATCATAATTGTTATTACGTATCCTTATATTAATAAGGAGTTTTATATATTTGTTTCTAAAATAATTAATGTGTATGATGAGAAACATGGATTATAATAGTCATTTATATAAGCAAGAATTTATGGATTAGATTTAATATTATTAGTATTGATAACTGTTATTATTGTTGTTTTTCAATTATAAATTATGTGGGATTACATTTAGGGTTATTGAATTGACTAAGATATTAGTTAAGGGGTTATTGAGAGTTCAATTCAATCATGGTCATTGTGTATAATCGCTAGTTTTATAAATAAATATTGTTGTGATGAGGGATCAAGAATTATGTTGCTTGGACATAGGAACACCAAGCTATTAAAATATAGTCAACATTAATTGAGTAAATATGATTAATTGGTATATAGATTATTTGTGAAGATGATATATAGTATTAGAAGTATAAGGAATGGTTATGGGGTTTAGGGAACATTGCGTCATGATATTTAACTATAAGTAATCTTGAGACAATGGGGTATAGAAGCACAAAAAAATAGACGTGAAGGTATAACTTATAAAAGGATGTAGCAAATGAGTTAACAATGGACACATTTATTTATTTATTTTGACAATTATTAACTAATAAGACATGAAGGGATTATTTTGCTAAGACTTTGAAAGACAACTGATAAAGATGAAATAAACTCAGGATTTGAAAAATGAGATATAAATATCACTATTTTGATGAGTTAAACTTAGGGACATTGGTTTTACATAATGGAAACACCATTTATGAAAAATAAAGACCACAAACTTGATTTTAACCATGATATGTCAATGGGTAAATGAAACTCGACAAATCTACCGAAAGGGTCAACTGAAGATAGTTTTCTCAAAAAAAGTATGGAGAACCTCCAACCAAAAATGTGAATGCATTTATGATAACCACTTGACATGGTGGATCTTAACGAAGACTAGTCCCCGAGACATGACCTGATGAGATTATTGAGGCACATGGTATAAGACTGGGGAAGCCTGTCGAAGTGGTCATATGACCATGGAAATGATAAAATAAGGCAAGGACATGATGAGATCCTTTATTTGGGAATAATGATACTAAATAAATGACTAGGAAATTAAATTTAATACCATTGTCTAAGTCACTAAATCCCGACATGTTGAAATCATATCTAATTTGAGAGTCAATTTTATTAACAACTATGGGTTTGGAAGAAGCCTTATGAGACTGATGCGTAACTTAGGAATTGATTGTTGATTGTGTAAATAGATGTTATAGATTTGTAAATTTGTACATATAACGTACTGATCTATATTTTATTGAGGATTATATACCTTCTCTCCTTGGAAGAGTGGATACCCAAATAGATTTGACTTTCTTACTTACCTATGGACATGTTAAAAGTTGATTGATTATTCATATGATATACATTTTAGTTAATTTAGATATCATATATCCTCATTGGATACTAGGAGGTGTTAAAAATATAGGTCAATATTGGAAATTATTGAAAGTATTACTTGATTTACATTACGTGAAATTGCTATTGAATGAAAGAAAATGTGTTGGAACCTTATTTTTGGAACATAAATTCAATTATGTAGCATATCTAGTACCTATGAGAATGATCATTGATGAAAATATAGTAGAATAGGATAAAGACTTGAATGTGTGTGAAATTAGCATAGAATATACAATAAAAATTAACTTCGAGACCAAATTTCCTAAAGAGGGGGAGAATGCAATGTCGAACTCAGAGATAGGAAAAGTAATTGAAGAAAATAATTATGTATAAATATATTTAATGTACTTTTTTTTTTTAAATTTGGAGAAAAGTGCAATTTGGGCAAAATTCGATTTTAACTAGTCATAACTCTAGAGGGTTCCAACTTACACCAAATGGTCCATAATTTGATATGTAAGGGTATGGTGAGTCTTATAACATCCCAATATTGTATATGGACACTTTGTATAATAATTTATACCTCTAAAAACTTGTTTTGGGTTAAGGTGAAACAATGCAATTTTACTAGGAAATTATGTTCAAACTCCCTAAGGGTGATGGCCAAGCTAGCTCTCCAAATCAAGTACGACCCTCCCAAATTTTATAAAAGAGTATGGAATGAGTATCAGACATAAATTTATGTCCTTAATCATGTTTATTAATTTATGCAAATGGCTTATTATTTGCAACATTTGTAGGGTAACTTTCATAGAAGTTGCCTAATGGAAATTGCATTACTAGCTACACTTTAACATAGGAAAGGTAGAATATATGATTCTGAGAGTAATATGAAACATGGTAATAATATATGGAATACAAATGTATTACCCAAAATCATAAAAATCAAAGTAAAACCCTCCCACAAATTTGATACAATACTCCTCGAAGATTGAAGCCAAAGTCATGGAAACTAGTGATTCAATGGCATGGGAATGCAACCTTTTCACACACAATTTTCTTGGATTTCGATCCACAGAGGGTATGGAGATGAAATTACAGATTAATACATAATATATGGATGTCACATCATCCTCAAACTCATATAATTTATCTCATACAAATCTGGTATAAAACTACTTCAAGATTGAAGCCAAAATCCATGAAGACTAGTGATACAAGGGCATGAGTATGCAAGTTTTTAATACATGTATTTATGATATTTCAACTTAAATAGCATGTGGAAATAATATTACATAGTCATACATCATATATTTCTTCCCCGTCATCATAAAACCCATATAATTGTCCTCATACAAATCTGATATAAAGCTACTTCATTATTGAAGCCAAATCCATGAAAACTAGTTATTTAAGAGTGTGGGGAATGAGAGCCTTTCATACATGTATTTATGATATTTCGACTTACATAGAATATTTAAATGATATTACAGAGCCATACATCATATATCGAATCTTGGGAATCAACTATACTCAGCAAAGTTCAAGCACCACTCCAACAAGTGTGCCCTCAACATGAGAGTGTGGGGGAATGGAGAAGAAGGAATGAGAGACTAAGGAGATAGATGAGAATTTGAATGTATGAATATTCAAAATTAAAATAAAAATACTTAATTAATATCCAATGAGATGTCTGTATGGACTCTCCAACAACCAACTTGGAAAGGAATCCAACTCCCTCGAAATTGGTTCACAAGAAGGGAGAGTGAACACTCACCGTGCAATGGACAAACAAAAGCTCTCCAAAATTCCAAAGTCCAATTAACAAATGATAAAAATATCCTCTCCTTCCTCATTAAATCCTTTTATTGACTTTATAATTCCTCCTAAGGTCGAATTTCCCTCCATGGGCTTCCTCCAACTCATCTTAGTGGATCAGTAACTCATATGACACTTGTCTTCCTCTTCATGCTCCAATTATTTCCCCAATTCGAATGGATGCCTCTAAATCCCAAATTATACCTTATGGTGGCTATTTTTATCCATTCCATGTCATATTTTTCATATTTCAGCAATTAGGTCTGAATTTGTCATACTTGTCATATAATCTCCCATCATTTGTTGTCATAGAGTGCATGGAATCTCCTTCCAAGTGGCACACATTCTCTTCTAGTATCTTGCTCTTCCATGGGAGTTAATATCATTTACCAATTCAAATTACTTGGCTCATTATATGATATTTTTCACCACATCATCATCCAATAACTTTACATTACCCATGTGTTCGAATTTGGATGAATATCATTCCAAGTGTGCAGGAAATCTAGTCACCTTAAGGCTCCACAAGCTTCCAAGTGTCTCCATGAATCCATGCCACCTTATTTTCTTATAATTTATCATTTATGTGACCCATTTAAATGTGAATATGATAAACTAAATTCCTTTTGGGTCCCATATCCCCTTATTACAAAATTTATGTATCCATCTCAACCTAGGGAACTAGTAGCTTGGTGAAACATTATTTGCAAGTAGTCTTATTTGGAAATTATTTAATTTGGTACATGAAATTCCTCCCCAATCAATATTTCTTGTCCTCAAGAAATTCAAGTTTGGATGCTACAAATTTTTTTTATATTCCCAAGTGGCATCCTCATTTGGTACTCCTTCCTTTGCACCAAGTTCTCTCTTATGGTTTTGCCAATTAATTTTATTTAGTTGCAATTTGAGTAGTGGCACTCATGTACTGCAATTTTGTGTCCCCAAAAGTAAAGATATGTGGATTGTGCATATTGATATATCCCATAAATTCACCACTAACACCAAAAGGATTAATCAAATCCATAAAAACCAAATTTGCACAAATAATCTTTACCTCCATATTTTGGAAACCTTTTATGAATTTTCACCCCCTTTTTCTTCTGTATAATTCTTTGAAGTTGGTACATAGTTACCAAAATTTGAGTTTCTTAAGATTCCAAGAAAATTTCAGATAGGAACCACCATTATTGTTGCTGCACTACTCTGATTACAATCATCTTCTCAAGTGGTGACTAAATCTCCAATGTTGCTTGCTTCCCCAAAAATTGAAACCAATGAGACCAAACATGATCCTAGGGTTCCATACGAGATACATGCATGGTGTGAAATGTCTATGATGAAATTCCATGAACACAAAGCATGTGAAAATTGAATCCATCTCTCAAAAGGTCTCTCACATAGGAAACTGAAACACTTCTTTGCAAACATGAACTCAAACAACTGAAGGTTGGTTTGCTTTCTCAAACCAACAATCGAATTGCTAATAAAGGTGAGATGAAACCAAGCAATGGAAGAATCCAATTTCTTGCATCACACCCTTACAAACATCATGAGTAAAAAATATAGATAATGAAAGTACATAACAACATCAATAAGGAACCTCATCAAAGAATCATGAAAGTTCTTGTACATCCAAGTAAGTAGATCATTATGTGGCCCATACACACACGCATCACATATTATATTGAATATGCTCCAATGACATAGGTGAGGATCCCATGTCCTATAATTCTGCTACAAAATAATGTAAGATGCATCAAATTAATAATCAACCATGTGTTCTTTCATCCATGAAGTGAATGAAGAGCCTCCACCAAAATCTGAACTGAATAAGGAGCAAAGAAAACATGAAGACTTCAAGTGGCTCAAAGAAGTCTCATCAATACACCCATGAATATGTATATCATCACAATGAAACAAAGGATTATATTGCAAATTTAAATAATATGGAAGTATAGTCATTTCATCATCAAAATTAGAGATATGAAGTCCATACTCTGCATGTGGGAACATAAAAAAGAAACCTTTCACCCATACTTCATTAGGATGAATGTTGCAAAATTTGGAAGTGTAGGATGTAGGAGAAAGAACCAAATTACCCAAATGATCAAAAAGTGCAAAATTTCCATCATGTGAAGGATCCATAGGGGTAGGAACATGCGCCTCCCTCAAAAATGCAAAAAAATTCTCATAGGTTGGTTCCAAGGTAGTGGAATCATGCATTTCTTCAAGAAGTGTGTAACCATTTTCAAGAGGCAACTCAAGTTCCTCTTCCACCAAAACAAGTGATTGTCTCTTATCAAGCTGATATTAGAACACATCAATAACTTTCAATTTTCCATGTCTCTCATGATCTCTCATGTCATGATAATCCCCCAAGAAATCTACCACATGACAATATGAAAAATAGGAGGAAGAAAACGTATCTTGCAACCTATTAAGAAGTTTCTCATTTTGAGTTTTGAGCTTATGAATATCCTCATTATTATTCAAGTATGATTCATGTAACCATTCATTAATTTTAACCAAATTATTTCTATCAAAAAGAAAAGACATGAAATTACCTTCAATGTTGCACATTACTCTTTGAATCTTATCCATGTCTTCAAGGAAGGATGGATCCTCCAATGAAGAAAATTTCTAATAAGAATCTGACACCAATGATTTAGTGTCATTGAGTATGCAAGGGCCTCATGGATATTCATTTCACTAATATTCAAATAACCTTTAAGAAAAATAGGTTCTTGTCGAGGAACCTCCTCTTCTTCTTTCTTCTTGATTTGATCAACTTCTTGAAGCTCAAGTGGTGATGGGGAAGTTGACCTTGGTTCTTCATTAGTTGATACAAGGTATTCATATTTATGATCATGATAAATTTGTATTGCATCAAAATTTTCAAATCTGATCTTTCTGTCACCAACATAGAGTTGTGAGCACCCATCAATAGGTACTCCTTCATAGTTCAAGCATCCATCAGTAGGTTCCCTTTGGTCCATGTCCATAGTAGAATGTGTCTCGGAATGATATTCAATAGTTTCAAGGTACTCTTATTAATTATCATGTGATGTTTCCTCATCCTTTTTAAAGTCACTTGGGAGTGACTTTCGATCCTCTTAATGTAATGCTTTTTCTGCTTCACCACCCACAGAACTTGGTGGCTCCTTGGTCTCCTCAATACTTGTGGATTGTTGATTGTTCCTTAATGAGTTAACATATTCCTTATTGTTCCTAAATCCATTCAACCAATCATAAAATTATTCAAAATGAATGGTATTATGTGTCTCTCCACGATGGAAATTTATATTACCCTTTGCTGCTATCTTACCGGTGAGTTGGCTAGTCACCAATTCGAACTTTTGCATAAGTTGCTTGGTCGTATCATCAAAATATGACTTGATGAGTTTATTAAATTCATCCTTATCATACATAAATTAAATAGGTTCCAATACCATGCTCTGATACCACTGTAATGTCCCTTTTTTGTAATTTTGGAGAAAAGTGCAAATCGGGAAAAATTCAAGCTTAACTAGTCACAACGCTAGAGGGTTCCAACTTTAACCAAATGGTCCTGAATTTGAAATGTAAGGGTATGGTGAGTATTATAACATAAAAATATGGTATATGGACACTTTATATCATACTTTATACCTCTACAAACTTGTTTTGGGTCAAGGTGAAACAATGCAATTTTACTAGGAAATTGTGTTCAAATCCCCCCAAGGGTGATGGCCAAACTAGCTCTCCAAATCAAGTACGAAACTACAAAATTTAAGAATAGAGTTTGGGAATGAGTATAAGAAATAAATGAATTTCCTTAATCATTTTTATTAAGTTCTTCAAATTTCTTATGATCTGCAACTTTTGTAGGGTAACTTTCATAGAAATTGCCTAAGGGAAATTGCATTACTAGCTAGACTTTGAAATAGGAAAGGTAGAATATATGGTTCTGACAATAATATGAAACATGGTAGAAATATATGGAGGTTAAGGAGCTCTATGGAAAAAATTATGTGCTCTACAACAACCCTAATCCCTGCCCTAGCTATCGCCAGGGCTCATGGCCGCCGGGACTCCATAGGGATGGCTCTACCGGCAGTTGCTGAGAAGGATCGCCATCGTCTATGGCCAGGTAGTGGAGGTGGTCCACCAGTCCAGCATTGTTGGGCTCTTTGTTTGTTAGATAAATCTATGATATACTAATGTCTTGGAAGATCTGGGAGCGTCAAGTCCTGGAGAGGCGGCGGGCATTTGTTTTTCTTCCATTCGATTACTGTTCTGGATCTGATGCCACGAGATATCATTATTTCGGCCACCTGGTGTGTGGGTGCAGGGTTTCCTCTTTATCTTCGTGGTGGAGCGGCTCTAGAACAGTTCTGTACGAGTATACAGGCCGCGGGTTTATCAATTTCTTACTCTTTTTTGCTTGAAAGATCTATTATTGCTACATGTCTTCATTCTGTTGAAAAAATCAGAGAAACAAATTGGAGATCGGGTTGCATGCAACCTGTAAGGCCCCTTTCGGTCCATCCATATGGTGAAAAAAGGTATGAATCTCCTGCATGGTTTTCAACTCTTGGTATTGGGACAGAGGTGGCCAAATACCATATTTTTATCAAAACCCTTTCAGGAAAAACAATCTTGGTGTGGGTTTCTGCTCAAGATACAGGGGAGACCCTCAAAACAATGATAGAATAGAGAGAGGGTTACTCTCGACAATTTTTCTACCTTCTGTACGGTGGTAAAGTACTAAAAGAGGCTGATAGGCTTAGGGATTGTCAGATTTATAAACACTCTACTATGTATGTGATGAATCGTATGTGGGGAGGAACATTTGGGAATAGAGGCACAACCGGCTCCTCTTCATTCAAGGATGTAGCTCGTTCAAAGGGGCCACAATCATCAGGAGCACCATCATCTTCTCAACCCAAGCCGTATATAGTGGAGAAATTAGATGATATCCCATCCTTGGAGGTCACGAATAAAGAGTTTGAATCACAGGAAGACTATCAGAAGATTATTGAGCAGGGCCCTTGGTTTTGGGGGAGAGCAGGGATTTTCTTAACCCCCTAGTTTCCTGCTTTTGATGCCAACCCTATGGTGGTAACCAAAATGTCGTTATGGGTACGGCTGCCAAATCTTCCCCTTCCTCTCTGGCATCCTTTAGTCCTGGAAGAAATTGGCAATCTGCTTGGAAAGTTCATTAAAAGTGATACGGATCGGAATGAGCAGGGGCTATTTACTTACGCACGAATCTGTGTGGAGATCAACCTTAGCAAGGGTCTTCCTGATTGAGTCTAGCTGATACATGAGAACCACAAATGGATTCAGGCATTGGACTATGAAAATATTGCCTTTAGATGCAGATTTTGCCATCTAACAGGTCATCTACAAGACTCGTGCCCACTTGCAAAAAGGTTTCCTAAAAAGAAACAGGGGACGAAGACAAAGGGGAAAACATGGAATGCAGAGTATGCTCCCTCTACTGATGAGGATTCGAAGGGTGAGGAAAGTGAACCAGAAGTACAAACGAGGAGGAGGTCAATGAGGAAATAGTGCATAAAGCTGAAACTGAGATGGCACAACCCTTAGATTCCGAAAATGCTGGAAAGGAAATACACACGGAAAACATGCAACTAACGGCTACTTCCTTAACTGGGTCAAAGAGTGCACATGAATCAGAAAATTTAGATTCTGATAAAGACAAAACCCCAGTACAGCCTTCACTGGAGCAGGTGAGTAAAGAGCTGATTATACCTACACCTCAGGAGGGGGGTTGGATAGAAGTGAAATCAAAGAAGAAAGGAAAGAAAGGGAAACTAGAGGATTATTATAAAATCCCAAACTCCTAGAAAATTTATGTAACATTTTTTTTATTTTTTATTTTCTTGCAGACCTTTGGTCTTTGCTCCTGATGTGCATATGCACCTACAGAATGTAATTTTGTATCGCTTCGGCTTGAAATAAAATTACGCTTTTTTTTCTTGGAAAAAAAAAAATATGGAATAAAAATTTATTCCCAAAAATCATACAACTCAAAGGAAAACCCTCCCACAAATCTGATACAAATACTTTTCCAAGACTGAAGACAAAGTCATGGAAACTAGTGGTTCAATGGCATGGGAATGCAAGCTTTTTACACATGAGTTTCTTGGATTTCGATCCACAGAGGATATGGAAATGAAATAACAGAGTAATAAATCATATATTCCTGTCACAACATCCTTAAAATCATATAATATATTTCATACAAATCTAGTATAAAACTACTTCAAGATTGAAGCCAAAATCCATGAAGACAAGCGATACAGGGGCATGGGTATTCAAGATTTTCATACATGTGTTTATGATATTTCAACTAAAAAATAATGTGGGCATACTATTATAGAGCCATACATCATATATTTCTTTCATGTCATCATAAAATTCATATAAATGTCCTCATACAAATATGATATAAAGCTACTTCAATATTGAAGCCAAATCCATGAAAACTAGTTATTCAAGAGCATGGAGAATGAGAGCCTTTCATATATGTATTTTTGATATTTCTAATTACAGATAATATGGAAATGATATTACAGATACATATATCATATATCAAATATTTGGCATCAACTATACTTAGCAAAGCACAAGCACCACTCCAACAAGTGCGCCCTCAACATGAGAGTGTTGGGGAATGGAGAAGAAGGAATGAGAGAATAAGGATATAGATGAGAATTAAACTGTCTGAACCTTAAAAATGAAACTAAAAATCCTTAATTAATCTCTAACTATATTTATGAATGGCCTCTCCATCAACCAACTTGAAAAGGAATCCAACTCCCTCGAAATTGGTTCACAAGCAGGGAGAGTGAACATTCACCGTGCAATGGACAAGCAAAAGCTCTCCAAAATGCCAAAGGACAATTAAAAAATGATCAAAATATCCTCTCCTTTCTAATGAAATAATTTTATTAACTTCATGAGGAATCCTAAGGTCGAATTTCCCTCCATGGGTTTCCTCCAACTCATCTTAGTGGATTAGTAACTCATATGACACTTGTCTTCCTCTTCATGCACCAACTATTTCCCCAATTCTAATGGCTGCCTATAACTCCCAAATTCAACATCTTGGTGGATATTATTAGCCCTTCTATGCAATATTTTTCATATGTCAGTAATCAGGTCTGAATTTGTCATACTTGTCATAAAATCTTCCATCATTTGTTGTCATAGAGTGCATGGAATCTCCTTCCAAGTGGCACACATTCTCTTCTAGTATCTTCATCTTCCATGGGAGTTACTCTCCTTTACCAATTCAAATTCCTTGGATCATTATATGGTATTTTACACCACATGACCATCCAATAACATTACATTACCCATGTGTTCGAATTTGGATGAAGCTCATGCCAAGTGTGCGGGAAATCTAGTCACCCAAAGGCTCCACAAGCTTCCAAGTGTCTCCATGAATCCATGCCACCTTATTTTATTAGAATTTATCATTTATGTGGTGCATTTAAAAGTGAATATGATAAAATAAATTCCTTTTGGGTTCCATATCCCCTTATTACAAAATTTATTTCTCCATCTCAACCTAGGGAACTAGTAGCTTGGTGAAACATTATTTTCCGGTAGTCTTATTTGGAAATTATTTAATTGAAGACATGACAATAGAAATGATGAATCGATAATAAGGTATAATGGTTAGTGTCTATGTGTAAACTAGCAAGGCATTATTCATGTATGAGGATCTAATATCAAGGATAGATATATTCCCAATATTGCGACCTGGGAGGACACATTGGAAATACGTAGGAAATATCTATACTTATTCTAGAACTTCGGGATGAAGTTTCCTGAAGTAAGAGTGTATGTAACACCCTATTTTTACCCCGACCTTTGAGATAATAATAACTATTAATTGAGGGAATTCTATGATAAATGAACCGACCCTTTGTTTATTTGAGATATAGAAACTTTGTATGGATGTATTTTTTAGGGAATTTGGTTTCAAATGACCTAGACATGTGTGAAGCAATGCATTATTGATAAGATATGACCTAAAAGGAATTATATGACATAGTGATGAGTAAAATACGATTATGAAAATGATGTTGACATTTGGTCAATTATGAATGCAGTGATATTATGATTTTAATTGTGAATGGACAAACATGTGAAGTTATTAGCAAGGATTTAAATTTGTATAATGTTTTATAGTAAAAATGATTGAAAAAAGTTATGTAGCATGTATTCTGATGGTTTGTCGAGTGTGATAGGAAAGGCATGTACATGAAACACAAGAAATCATTGATATGCAAAGACTCTAGTTGAGTCGGCGACTATGGAAGGTGATAGCAATATTGTTTATAATATGATTAAATTGTGATATTTGTTTGATGCATTGGCATTTATGGACTCTGGATGAGTCGGGAAATGTTGACAGTTGAGGTCAATTGATGTTTATGTTATGGTTGAAATATTATTTATGATATTTGATGTACGGGTTGCTATATGTGTAGGTGATGGGATATGATTTCCAATTGACCCACATCAAGTGACGAGGTTGAAACTTACACGTGTAAGTCTAGAAAATTGGACGACGTGATGAAATTTGAATAGAGGGAGGAAAACTCCATTTTATCAGATGTGTGTGTCGAGGTTAGGACGCAAGTTGCTCACTCACAAATATTATACTATGGGGCACACAATACATATTTAGCCTTATTCCCTAGGAACCACCTGGATCTTCATAGGGTAGGTGAATTGAGGTAACATTGGCTCACTTGTCATAACCAACTCCTTGCCTATGGGAATTATAGGAAGGGCATGCTGGGAGCATAACACCTTGATAATTCTAGTTGCAATGAGAATGCGATGGTAATTAACATCTATTTGAATCAAGGGAAATAATATATTGATCGTAAAGAACTTTAAGTAAATAATATATAAATTAAATGATAAATTAAATAAAAAATGATAAATGATAAATAAATAATAAATAATAATAATAATAATAAACTAAAATAAAGTTAAATTAAGAAATCGGTTAAAAGAGTAAAGGAACCAAAAATAAAGTAAAATCCTAACTAACCAAAAAAAAATCAGAGAAACTATGATACTAAAAGTGGGTGGGTAAATAAAATTAATTAATTAAGTAAGTAAGTAAGTAAATTGAAGAGTTAAATGAAAGTGATGCATGGAATGCATGGGAATAAACGAAAAAGGCTAGTAAAAGATAAATAAAAGGAAGAACGGGGGATCTTGATCTTATTCTTCGGTCCTGCCATGCCATAGTTTTGAGCCCGAACCAATTTGGTGGCTCTAAGGTGACTACGGAAGAGTGTGGTCCAATACAATGTGAGTCGGGTTGGGAGCCTCCTAACAATAGCCTAGTGTTCTATTTACATTGTTAGCCATGTATTTTCATCCTCGTCGATCTCTGTTAGGATTATTAATCCTCCCTTGATCATACTGTCTATTAGAATAATTTTTCCTAACTTAGGAACCTTAATTAATTATTTGGGTCCACTGAGTACAATTGGGTCCACTTGACCTAATGGGGCCACATGTACCAGTCACTGGAGTGTGGGGAACACTGCTAGAGTTTAAGTGCCACTTACTACATGTGCATGCATCAGTTTGGGCACCTCCTAGACCAATCCCTACATTTTAGGAGCCACTGGGAATCCCGACACCAACCTACTTCAGTTAGTTGGAGTTGGTACTAGTTAGTCTCAGTTATCCCCCAGTTACTTTCATTTAGTTCACAAATAGTTAACTAGTGCATGTCTTGCATGGATGCATGTGGAGTAGGCACCTTTTCCCACCTACCACACTCAGTTGCATTGAGTTAACTAGCCGTTACTATTTGTTTGAGTTGGTTGGACATTTGGGAGTTGATTTTGGACTCTGATATTGATTAAGAGACCATGAGTTAGAGATTCAGTTAGATACAGTCATATCCACTTGGGAGATTCGAATTCATACCCCATGCATTCGAATTCTTCCTATGTAAACTATTGTAACACCGGATATTATTATGGTGAATGATACTGTAAATTCCTGAGCAATACTTGTCCGTTTCCTGTGTGGTTTGTTTTGTTCAGTTTGTATCTTCATTCTCCATTTACTACAAGAATTATTATAACTATCTGTTTGAATATTTAAATGGAATTAAAATTCTTAATATGGTATCAAAGCCTTCTTAGGAAGGTTTCATGCTTGTTTCTCCACATCGAACGTCAGAAGCAGTTGGGTTTCCACAGAAGTCCCCTATGATGATTTTCTAGCTCTGGATTTATTCAAAGCAACAGAGAGGGCGTGACGGACCCTGAAAATATGTTCATGCTGGGAGGAAAAGCATGATTCTAACATTTCATATGATTTAGTGTGTTATTGCAGTGAAATTGACAGGTGCTACGTAGCTTGTGTGAAGTTTTGTAGTACTTCCAGCGGGAGCAATTATGAGTTCTCAAACTCTTGAACCACGGATCCTCACAACTTCCAATTATCTTGATTGGAGGATTGATATGCAGCTAGCCTTGTGCAAGCATGGATACCACATGATCATACATGGATGGGAACCTGAGCCTCATTAGCCGGTAGAGAGGAACATGTTTTTGAACCATTGTGATGAAGCACTTGGGTACTTATGTACTTATATTTCCAGAGATCTCATATTCCACCTAGAAGGCTTGAGGACTCCCAGAGAATCCTGGGAGAAGCTTGATAGCTTGTTTAACAAACAATATGAGCTTTGAGGACACATTCTGGAGAATGAGTTGGTATATTTACATCCCAACATTTTTGAGACTATTGAGCAATTATTTACTAAATTCAAGTCTCTTGTACTCCAATGCAGACACCATGGGATAGGCAGGAAGGATGAGCAAAATTTCCTTTCCATACTCAGCAAACTAGGCCCTGAGTATTCAATATTTGTTTCCATATTTAATTCCAAGTGGGAAATATTTCCTGGAAGGAAGGTTCCTTTCTTAGATTCTTTTTTTGAGTCCTTAATCAAGGAGAAAGACAAATTGATGAGAATGGGAGTCATCAAGACCTCCAAAGATCAAGATCTCCTAGTTTCTGACTCTTCCAAAGCGCAAGAAAAGTGGAAATCAAAGAAGAAGGAGTCAAAGGCAGCTGATTTGAAGCCTAAAAAAATCAGCAAACTTCCAAAACTTCCAAAGGGGCCTCTGGCTCTAAGAAGAAGAAATTTGAGAAGAAACCATGTCCCTACTATGAAAAAGGGTACCATCTTAAAGAACATTGTATGAGGAAGCAACTTGATGAGATTATTTCTCTTCTCAAGAAGCATAACATTGTCTCCCCACAAACAGCAAAGAAGTCAGATAATGGACATGAAAGATGTCATTATTTGAAAGCAAGACTACCTCGGTCTACAGCCTATTTGATTGATTATGAAGCCTCCAATCACATGGTGGCCTTTAAGGATCTCTTCTCCTCTCTCAATATCAATGAAGGGCCCACTATTCACATGGGGGATGATTCCCAAATTCCAGTAGTAGGAAGAGGCACCATCAGAGTGAAGCATGGTGTGTTTAGAGATGTCCTATATGTTCCCTCCCTTGCAGCTAATTTGTTGTCTTTTTATCATATGACTCACACCGGCTCACCAAAGCAAGTGGTGTTTGGACCTGACTCTGTGGAGACCACAAAAATATCAACTAGGGAGCTTGTAGCGAAAGGAATTGTTGATCATGCCTCCAAGGCATATATTTTCTCTCACTTCATGCCATACATAGTTCCAGCATCACCATAGCTTTCATTCAAAGCTAATGGAGGTATAAACATTCCTTCACTTCCTATTGCAGTTTCAGTTTCAAATCCTGACATTTCAAATTCATATTCAAAAGAGGAGTCATCCTAGTATGATCCATACATTGAGCTTACACCTCAAAGGGATCTAGGTCCAGATCCAGCATCTACCTCATTCCAGCATCCTAAATGGGCTAAAAATCTCATAAAAGCAGCTAGAGATGGTGTTGGGGATCCATATCACAAAAGAAGAATGAGGTCCCAGTATCAGAAGAAGAGTGTTGCAGTGTCTCACACAGACCTCTTCTTCCTGAGAGGTGTTTTATGATGCTTGGGTCATATTCTCAATCCTTCAAGGAGGATTTCCATGATCCTAGATGGCATGAAGCCATGAATGAGGAGTTTGATTCGCTACATGAAAACCAGACCTAGGAACCTGTCTCCCTACCTCCAGGAAGGAAGCCGGTTCAGTGCAAATGGATCTACAAAACAAAAATAGTTGTTGATGGGACCACAACCAAGTATAAGGCTCGGTTGGTGGCAAAAGGGTATTCTTAGGTCCAAGGCTTGGACTACAATGAGAAATTCACTCAAGTAGCTAGAATGGACTCCATCATGCTGGTATTGGCCATTGTTGCTTCCAAGATATGGGAAGTACATCACATGGATGTGAAGAGTGCCTTCCTCCATGGTGATTTGGAGGAAGAGATATATATGAAACAACCTGAGGGGTTTATATGATCCTTCCTTAGTCTTCAGACCAAGGAAATCACTGTATGGACTCAAACAAGCCCCAAGGGCATGGTAATCCAAGATGGATTCCTTGCTCATCTCTTATAAGTTTTAAAGGTGCAAATCCAATTGCAATGTATACATGAAGAAGAAGGAGGGATTCTTGCTTCTAGTTGTATTGTATGTGGATGGCTTTCTCATTACCAATAGCTCTGTAGCTGGATTGAGCAGCATCAAGTCTGCTCTTAATAAACCATTCACTATGATTGAATTAGGACTATTAAGATAGTTCATTGGTATCGAAGTAAGTCAAAAGACTTCGGGAATCATGATCTCATAGTCCAGGTATTCATTAGACATGCTTAAGAGATTCCACATGGAAGATTGCAAGGTAACCCCCTGTCCTTTTCTATCAGGCATCAGGCTTGAAGAAGGTAGTTCCACACCTTTGGTGGATAACACTCTCTACAGAAAGCTCATTGGAAGCCTTCTGCATCTCACTCATTCGAGACCAGACATATCCTATGCTATGAGTGTTGCTTCCAGATACATGCAGGAGCCACATGAGCTGCATTGGAAGGAAACAAAGAGAATCTTGCACTATGTGCAAGGTACTATTGATTATGGGATCCACTATGCTGCTGGAGCACAATTGGATCTCACAAGCTTTACAGACTTAGACTGGGTAGGATATGGAAATGATAGGAAATCCACCTCGGGTTTTGTATTCATGATTGGATCTGGGCCAATTTGTTGGTCCAGGAAGAAGCAAGCAGCAAGTAGCACTCTCTTCAGCAAAAGTAGAGTATCGGGGAGCTATGAATGCATCTATCCAGGCAGTTTGGATACATGGAATCTTGACAGAGTTTGAGATTTAGAATTCACCTACATTAGATCTTTATTGTGACAACCAGAGTACCATCAAGATCTCCAATGATCCTGCTCAAAAGCAGAGGACAAAGCACATAGAGGTTCACATGCACTACATTCGGGAACTGGTGCATGACAGAAAAATCACACTGCACTACTATCTGACAGAGGATTAGATTGCTAATATTTTCACCAATTCTTTTACCGAAAAGAGATTTTCCTTTCTTAGGTCTCTTTTGGACATTAAGGCTTTACTCTCAGTTCCTATTTTGAGGGGGTTTTTCCCAAGAGGTTTTCCTACCCCATTTGTATTATTTCTCTTAGATTGTATATTGGGTGATCTATGGTATAGTTACCAGGGCCCAGAGTTGTCCAAGTTAGGATTATTAATCCTCCCTTGATCATACTGTCTATTAGATTAATTTTTCCTAACTTAGGAACCTTAATTAATTATTTGGGTCCACTTGACCTAATGGGGCCACATGTACCATTCACTGGAGTGTGGGGAACACTGCTAGAGGTTAACTTCCACTTACTACATGTGCATGCATCATTTTGGGCACCTCCTAGATCAATCCCTACATTTTAGGATCCACTGGGAGTCCCAGCACCAACCTACTTCAGTTAGTTGGAGTTAGTACTAGTTAGTCTTAGTTAGCCCCCAGTTACTTTTAGTTAGTTCACAAATAGTTAGATAGCGCATGTCTTGCATGGATAATACATGGATGCATGTGGAGTAGGTTCATTTTCCCACCTACCACACTCAGTTGCACTGAGTTAACTAGCTGTCAATGTTTGTTTGAGTTGGTTGGACATATGGGAGTTGATTTTGGACTTCGATATTGATTGAGAGACCATGAGTTAGAGTTCAGTTATATACAGTCATATCCACTAGGGAGATTCGAATTCATAACCCATGCATTCAAATTCTTCCTATGTAAATTATTGTAACACTAGATATTATTATGGTGAATGATACTGTAAATTCCTGAGAAATACTTGTCTGTTTCTTGTGTGGTTTGTTTTGTTCAGTTTGCATCTTCATTCTCCATTTACTGCAAACTTTATTAGAACTATCTTCTTGAATATCTAAATGGCATTCAAATTCTAATAATATCAGGGGGCCCAAGGGAAAGAGACCTGTCAGGGAATGGACGGGGGGGGACCAGTGGGTTCGTTGTGATTGGAAATCTGTTTGGAGCATGCAGTGAATATTTCAGCAATGAACAAGTCTCAGAGCACTAATAGATCTTGGTGAGTTCACAAGAGCTTGCAGTGAGGATACCGATAACAAAAAAAACCTTCGACAACACTAACAATTCTCGACAATTTTACAGGTCATATCTATGGTTGCAAATTATGATATTTATTTTCTTGCAGTTAAAAAAAATATTTTATGGTTTTAGTCTAATTTGATCTATATTTTATGATATTCATGCATTTTAGTGTTAGCATTTTTTAAGGACCTTGTGGATGGTTGTTACAATTGCAATGAAAAGGATTGAATTAAATGTGCATGTTTAACTTTATGAATGTATCACTAGTCTCATTCATCATCACATGCTAATCATAATGAGCATAGGAGCAAAAAAACAACATGCACCAGGAAAACCAAGGAAACATTACACATTTGGTAACGAATTTCACCAGACCCCTTGGATATGTCTCCAGGCTCATTCAAACATCGAATCACTTCAAATTATTCCTTGAAAGATGTTAGGATCTTCTCACAAGTGTTTACATCTAAATGTACATTCTCATTAACAAAGTATTCATGAAGGCACTTCACACAAATGAGCTTACTCTAGACATTGGAAGGATGATTTCCTTACAAATGCAAGATCTCACATAGCTCTCTCAAATCTCCTACAAGCTTCGAGGCTCGAGCTAAGATTATAATATCCAAACAAGATCCTTAAAAAGTTATGGGACTCCCACAACATGGATTCCAAAAACATCTTTAAAGTATATGTAACTCCAATGGAGCTCTCAACTAGCCCCTTTCAAAGCATTGGGGTTCTCCCACCAAAATGGTGTAGAAATTGTAGCTCTGATACCATGTAGTAGTAGAGCCTTGATGCAAAGAAGAAGCATAGGAAGTAGACTTTCTACATGATAATTCTCATAAGCATGCATAAGGAAAAAAAAGAGAAGGTGGAGAGATTCAATCACAGTAAGAAGAGATGAATATTGGAGTGTATCCTTCCATTGATTAACAATGAATAATAATGTACATAAATAGTGCATCCCTCTTAGGTAAATTCAAGTTGCGTAGGAGACAACTCATCTAGATCAGAAATAAGACTTACTAAATATGATAAACCCCCATAGGTGGATAAATAAATTTCCTAATCATTCAAGGACATCACGAATTAGCTAAAGCATGAGTGAGTTGTCATGGATGATGGAAAAACATGCCAATCCTGGAATTTGGAGAGAAAATCATGGAGGATGGGTTGGAAACAAAATATAGTAGTTTCCTAGTAGACTCGAGCTTTACCTTATCCACTGAAAAGATGGAATAAAGTAGTATAAAGACAAAATCTGCAGGAAGGCACGGTTACTAAATATACATTAGAGGAAATTTCAACTCAAAATGGGCCTCCTAAAATGAACTAATAAAATAATAGTTAAAATAATAAAATAATATTTATTAATTTTGGAGGAAGAAAATAAAAAAACTACTTTTTTGTTTGTATTTTTGAAATATCTCCCTGTGTTTTTACTCACATTTCGATCGGGAGAGCTCATTGGATGCGTAATTAAATTCCACATCCAACGAGTACCCATTCGGCATACTTTTGACTGACCTCGCTACCCCAAAAACAAGAAATACTTGAAAAAATGGAATGATGATGTCATCATTCCATTTTTTCAGGTATTTCTTGTTTTTGGGGTAGCAGGATCCATCAAAAATATGCCAAGTGGGTACTCGTTGGATGCGGAATTTAATTCCGCATCCAACGAGCTCTCCCGATCGAAATTTGCGTAAAAACATAGGGAGATATGTCAAAAATACAAACAAAAAAAGTAGTTTTTTTTATGATACCTATCCCCAAATTTATATTAAAAAAGTGTTTAAGACCTATACGGTATTTCAAATTTAAAGCAATTTCATTGGCGAAAACATGATGACATGGAATTTGAATAAAAGTTAAAAGGCCCATTTTGAGTTGAAATTTCCTCTAATGTAATTCAATAAAGTGGGAAATATCTAACCATAATCAAGATAAAGGTGCTCCTGGGGTATGTATGGCAAGTGTTGACCAAGTGGTGCAAGTGGATGCCAACTATCTAGGCTAGTAGGTAGGAAATTAATAAAGAATGATTAAATATTGTTATCCTAAGTATTGAGTGGGTTTATAATATCCCAACACCCCCCTTTAGGTATTACTTTATGATGGTATGTCAGAAATATAGATGCATATGGATTCCTATAGCACCCAACAACAAGGCTATGATCACCATTTACAATGTTTTTGTATAGAAAAGCGAGGAAAGAGACCAAACCACATGGGTAAAATCCCCCCTCAAGAAAGTTTAAGGCACAAAATTTGAAAAACATGTCTTGAATATATATTTATATTCACTTGAATGAGCTGAATGAACTGCTTATGGTGAAAGACTTGATGAATAAGTTTGTAGAATCTGCAAGAAGGAAGAGGAGAGAATCCTTGTATCTCATCATATGATGAAGTAGGAGAATTATATGAATGATTCTTTCTTATAACAAACTCTGATACGTAAACACAATATGAAAAGGAAAATATATTTGGGCATACTCCTTCCCAAAGAGTACAAAAATTAAGACAACCGGTTACACATTCAGGTCCTTGTATAGCCACAAAATGATGATGTGAATCACATATATTTCTTCCAATATAATGTAGCACCTTCCAAAATATGATATGAGGCTAAATATAAACTGAAATATCAGAAATAATATTATATGTAGCAGCAAATACCAAAGGTTTAATGTCTACATGAGGATATAGGACTAGAGTAGAAAAAATATGCGCAACTGGGGAAAATCGATGGGTGTAAAAATTTGAATGAAGGATAGACTTTATATCTGAACCATAGGTGTTTAGAACAGATCCAAACATGTGTAATATAATTCCAATGATGACTAAGGTCATGTATAACCAACCAGTGAAAAATAGACAAGTCTTGAAACCATTTGATATAAGTAACACTGTGTAGGAAACCAATGAGGAAGCAACTATTGAATTTGGGGTTTGTATAGTTTTAGAAGTATTCAAAGGTATGGTAGATGTTATGGATGGTGGTATGGATAGTGTAATTACATGCATATTAGACTAAAAATTTACTTCTAAATTAGAATTATAATCACTTGAATGAAGTGAGGAAGAGCCGCTCAAAGACAAGTTTGGATCTAGTGAAAAATCACAATCATTGGGAGATGAATCTAGTATACTGATAGGTGGATTATTCAAGAAAGAAACTGAGATTTCTGATTTTGATATATCAGAAATTAAATCTATATCAAATATATGATGAAGGGACTTAAGTTTGGCACTCAAGGCACCATTTATATTACCTTTTAACTACACATTATGACAATGTTATGAGGATTCAAATTGCTTCTCTAGCTCATATGGAACTTTTATGTTATGCTTCTCAAGAAGCTGAGACATGATGTCCATATTATTATTGAAAAATTTCTTCTCAGGATGAAATCCCTTGCTGTAGTGAGAACACTTGGATTTTCTCCCTTTCTTCTTGACTTTCTTCATTGAATCTTCATCAGTAGGCTTTGAACCTTCATTAGTAAGCTTTGGACCTTCATATTCAAAATACAACTTTGACTTCTTCTGTTTCACAATTTTCTTTTATTTTGATCTTGCATTCTTGATAGATTGAACTATAAGAGAATTATGCTTTCCCTTGGAGGATCTATGAGCACCCATTTGGATCAATTTATCTTTATCATTTGTCAGTGAATCAAAGAATGTACTCAAACAAGGCATTTTTCAATTCGAAATAACAAGCTTAGTAGCATGAAAAGTTGACACAAAAACTGAGTATTTAGGACCCAATTTTGATAGAATGGAAATGATGAATTGAATTTCTTTCTTCTCAATACCACACTACTTGAGAAATAGAAAAAGTGACTGGAATTTGGTGAAGAATCCTTCAATGGAATAGAAACTACTTGGACTCGGTGAGAATAACTCATTCTCCAACTAATGCGCTCTTATCTCATCTTTAACTTCAAAGAGAGACTCGAGTTTGGTCCATACTTGGTTTGGAGTGGTAAAAAATTGTAGATGAAAGAGTAGATAAGGGGAAATAGAGAGGCAAAGCAATCCATAGAATTCATCCAACCTATTATTTCACTTAGATTTCTCAACAACATAATTTGGTTCATTTTCTAAATCCATAGAAACTCTATAGAGTTCCTTGCTACGCAATAGAATGCCAATCTTGGATTTCCATTCATGATATTTGAAGGGAGTCAGGATCATAGGTGCATAATAATCCATATTGAGATGTTGATGTGCTCAAGGAGATACTCTCTGCATCCTGCACAAATAAAACTAGGATAAAATCTTGTAAGCTTAATATAAGCTATTCTTCATAGAGGAATAGGAGACTGGATGCGCTCTGATGTAGAGAATTGATAGCTCCTAAACTATATATAAATTGAACAACCTTGCACTCTAATATCTTGTATAAATTGCATATCTGATACCATGCAGAGATAGATCCTTGATGCAAAGAAGAAGAATAGAAAGTAGATCTTACTACATGATAATTCTCACAAGCATGCACAAGGAAAATATAGAGAAGATAGAGAGACTGAATCAAATGAAGAAGAGATGAATATTGGAGTGTATCCTTCCATTGATTAATAATGAATAAAAATGTACATAAATAGTACATCCCTCATAGGTAAATTCAAGTTGCATAGGAGACAACTCAACTAGATCAGAAAGCAAACTTACTAAATATGATAAACCCCTATAAGTGGCTAAAGAACTTTCCTGATAATTCAAGGACCTCACAAATTAGCTAAAGCATAAGTGAGTTTTCATGGATGATGGAAAATCATGATAATCCTGGAATTTGGAGAGAAAACCATGGAAGATGGGTTGGCAACAAAAGATAGCAGTTTTTTAGTAGACTAGCTATACTTTATACACTAAAAAGATGGAATAAAGAAGTATAAAGACATAATTTGCGGAAATGTGCAGTTACTAAATATGGAAGTCAATAAAGTGGGAAATATTTAACCAAAATCAGGATAAAGGTGCTCCTGAAGTATATATGGCAAGTGTTGACCAAGTGGTGCAAGTGGATTCCAACTATCTAGAATAGTGGGTAGGACATTAATCAATAACGATTAAATATTGTTATCCTAAGTATGAAATAGGTTTATACTATCCAACAAATGGACCCTCTTTAATGAAAAATCATGTGGACCAATCATTTATTGACATGTGAAAATACCCCAAATATAGTTGGAGTCTTCAACAAAATAGTGGTTGCATTGAGGATTGAACCTATAACCTCCTTTAAACAAGTCGAGTTCCTTAGCCAAATCTCCTACAATTGTTCCTTGTAAGAAAGATGGGAATTATATTATTTAAGGCGGTTTCATGTTTTAAACGTGTGAAAAAAGGGGTTGGAACTACGCCTCAACCCATTGTTTACATGGATTGAAGTGGCATATAACAAAGAGGGATGAGGGATATTTTTCGACCCCTCCACTTGGCATTTCGTTGGTGCACTTTTTATTTATGTTTTTTATGGTAGAGTAAACCAAAAAGGAGGGGAGAGGGAGCAGGTTTGAACTCAGGTCTCCCTCTCAATAAATAAACCAACAACATTTACGTGTGGTAGTTGTAACATGCCAAACACATTATTGTTAAATATTGTAAATGCCATGGTAAATGCCAAACCATAGAATATTTAAATGCACATGTGAATTGAATGAAATATGGTTAGTTTTTAAAAAATTGTATGGACTAAACAAGCACAACATAACAAAAGAGAATACAAAGATTTAGTGGTTCTATTTTGTTCTCCTTTAGATGGACTGCTTATTTTCTTTCTAGCGCAACTGCTTGAGTTGTGTGTGTCCAAATGAGTGAGGTGCCTCCCCTATTTATGTTGATTCGTGGAGAAACCTAATAACCCAACATGGCCGAATTCTCCTCCCAATCAGGGCTAACTTTCCCTGGGAGACTCAAAAATACATTTTAATAATATTTTTGTGGGTACTACTGACCCGACTTACAATGGAGGTTTTACCTCAAGATGTTACATGACTAATTACATTAATGACATCCCTAATCGAAGGAACAACAATGATCTCTGAAGAGGTAATAACAATAATAATACAAAATAGAATATCTTCCGTAGTTACGTTCCTTTAACATTTTAAAATGTATCCATTCATTAACAATGCTCTTGGCTATGATAAGAGTTAGATAATCACCAAAAAAGATTGAAAAGATATAGATCCACCAAAGAATGTAAATGAAAAGAAATCTAAAATCTATTCAAACCCCCGAGGTGTAGACCACTTGGCAACTGTGCACTTGTTAAAGTGTACGGGCTATTAAGCACGTCAAGGGTTCAAACCTTGTTGCAGCCTTGAGATGCGTTGTGGGGGTCAGCGTACTCTCCTGGAGGTTATAGTGGTAGCGGTCGAAATCGACCTCGTGTCACACGAGTATGAAACTGGCTAGTTGCCAATTCCGCCAGATACAAAAAAAAACAAAATTTTCCACAAAAAATCACCATTCATCCCAAAGACAACAATGACAAAGTTTAAAATATCTTTCCCACCAAGGTAATCTCACATAACCCGGTACCAAAATTATCTCTTTGGCTATTTCTTTTTCTATAATCATTTTGGTCATAAAGCAATAAATTGTAGAGCACATGCTACCAATAATTATGTGTGTCACAAAGGCAAAAGTACTTATGGGTACTCAAACATAAACTATAATGAATTTTCCCCTTTATTTGGTTATATTATTGTATGTTATAAGTGGATCAACTATGGGAATATAGCACATTTGTATAGTGGAAAATTCAAAACAAAACAAGGAATAAGATACCCTTTCCAAACCAAAGAAAGAACCCACAAGAATTAGGAAAGGGAAGCACTGAGCAAGACAGGTAGAATGATGAAACTATGCTTATGCAAAATTCCCTTCATGCTCAAAACAAAGGAAACCAATGGTACATTGACACTGAATTCCCAAGCCATAGGACATGGACCGGACTAAGTTTCTCACTTTGAAGGAAGTAAATGAAGAGACTGTAACATTTGGAGATAATTTTACTACAAGAATAGCTAGAAAATGTACTCTTAGTCTCAACAATGGATATACTAAAACATAAAATGTCTTGTATGTTGAAGGTTTGAAACATAATCTAATTAGTGTTAGTCAAATGTGGGATCAAGGACACACTATTACATTTTATTCTCAATGTTGTGAGATAAGGAAGTCAGGCTCGAAAAAATTAGTGAAAGATGCAATTAGAACCTCAAATAGTGTATATATATTTCAATGAAATCAAAAGGAGAAAAATGTTATAGGGGAAAAATAAATAAAATTTAGTTATGTCATATAAGAATGGGCCATATGAACTTTGATAATAAAGTGAAAATCATTACTAAACAAATAATGAGAGATAGGTCAAATATCACAAAACCTTAAAATAATATTTGCAAGCAATGTCAGCATGGAAAGCAGACACGAAAAAAGATTCAAATTAAATGAATACTCAACATCAAATCCATTATAAATCGTTCATATATATCTTTGTGGGCCTACAAGAAAACAAAATATACAAACTGAAAATTACTCTATGTTTCTCATTGATGATTACTCTAGAATGACATGGGTTATGTTCCTAATAGAAAAATATGAAGTGTGTTGAGAAGTTCAAAGGATTCAAATCCTTGGTTGAAAATGAAGTTGATTTGAAAATCAAGTGCTTGAGATTAGGAAGAGGATATGAGTTTACCTCACATGAATTTGAAGAATTTTGTAAGACTCATGGAATAAAGAGAGATTTTTCATCTGTAATAACTCCACAACATAATGGAGTGGAATAAAGGAAGAATCAAACCATACGAGTGATGGAAATAACAATGTTGAATGAAGCCAAACTATCAAACAAATTTTGGAGATCAGTAGTTAACACCGTACTCTACATTTTGAATATACAGAAAATCAAAGACAACAATAACAAAACACCTTAGAGATTATTGAAAGGTAGAACATTAATATTTAAATACTTCACAGCTTTTGGAAGTAAGTGCTACATATAGAGATATGATTAGAATTTGGAAAATTTTGGCTTAAGAAATTATAAAGGTATTATTCTGAGTTATTCTTCAAAAAGAAAAGCTTACAAATGTTACAATACAACATTGTGTAAAATTGCAGAGAGTGTTAATGTAAATGTGGGTGAAGAAGGGCATCAAAAAATGAAATCACAAGTAAATGTTCAAAGGTATGAACCAAGCTGAAAAGAAGAAAAAGAAGAATGAGAAGGAGAAAATGAACAAGAAGAAACATAACATCAAGATACAAAGGCACCATCCAAATTTATAAGAAAGAATCATTTTGAAGATCTAATTATTGGTGATAAATATACATGAGTTCATACTAGAAGAAGACTATCAATTAGAAAATGCACCAAAACATGCAAAATTATCCTTTCTATCTAAATTAAAGACTAAGAATTTTGTAGAAGCTAGTGAAGACAAGCATTAGATTGTTGCTATGGAAGAAGAGCTAAATCAAAATGAGTAGAATGAGACATGAGAACTTGTTCCAATCCCAAAACATAAAAGTGTGATTAACACGAAGTGGGTTTTGAAGAAAAAGTTGAATGAAGATGGGGAAGCAATAAGAAATAATGAAAGATTGGTTTGTAAAGTTTATGTTCAAGTTAAAGATATTGAGTTTGAAGAAACATTTTCCCCAGTTGCAATATTAGAATCTATCATAATGTTTTTCACATTTTTTTTATTTAAGAACTTTAAATTCTATAAAATGTATGTCAAGTAATCCTTTCTCAATGGAAATCTAGAGGGAGAAGTATAAATTGAACAATTAGAAGGGTTCTTTTTATCAGAAAATAAGGATCTTGTGTCCAAATTGGAGAAATAAATTTATGGAATAAAGGAATCCCCCAGAGCTTGGTATTCAATACTTGATAAATATATACAACAATAAGGATTCAAAATATGAATTGTGGACACCAATATATATATCAAGAAAAAAGAAATGAAAACTAGTTAATTGTTGTCGTTTATGTAGATTACATTATTTTTGGGGGTGGCATGAACAAAATGTTCCACGAGTTTGCAATAGAAATGAAGAAGGAATTTGATATGTCTATGCTTGGTGAACTATCATTCTTTCTTGGTTTACAGATTTCTCAATCCAACAAAGGCATATTCGTTTCACAAATCAAGTATATCAAATAAATGTTGAAGAAATTTAGAATGACATATTGTGCACTAATCAGCACACCCATGGTCTCGAGTTGTAAATTGAGAAAATATGATGAATCTCTAGAAGAAAATCAAACATTGTACAGGTCAATGATTGGAAGCTTATTATATGTGATGACATCAAGGTTGGAAATTACAAAAGCAGTAGGATTGGTTGAATTGTTTCAAGATAAACCAAAAGAAACTCGTGTGCAAGCAGTGAAAAAATTATTCAGATATCTAAAGGGAAATTTGGACTTTGTCTTGTTCTACTCAAGAGGTGAAAATTTTACTCTAACAACATATAAGGATTTGGATTGGTAAGATAGTGTTGATGATAGGAAAAGTACGAGTGGATGAACATTATTTTTGGGAAACAATCTAGTGTCTTAGTTTAGAAACAAACAATATCCAATTTCTCTATCCACAATAGAGGCAGAGTATATAACTGTACAACATTATGTTGTTGTAACAACCCTCCAATGGGTACGATAAATATAACTAAAGGTCATGCATATTTTCCAGTAAATAGATCAAAATAAACAAAGTTAAAACATATCTTAACGATTCTTTTTATTTCGATCTTCCAATATCCTATAAAACACTAATTTTAAATTTCATCATTACACATCCATAAAAACCATAAGATTTTCCTCCATTGTACACCTAGTTTAAATAATTATAATTCATCATACAAACATAATTTTAATAATAGTAGAAAACATGTTGATATCACTAGTCGTTTTCATTTGAGGAGGAGGCCAAAGGTTTTTTTTCCATAACTTCGCTGCAATTGTTGTTGCTGTAAATTATGTCGAGAATTGCTAGTGTTGCGGAATGCTTTTTTTGTTTTCGAAATCATCATTGTGAGTTCCCGCAAACTCACCAAGATATGATTTTTCTCCTAGACTTGATCACTCCTAAAATATTTCTTGCATGCTCCAAACGGATTACCAATCATGCCAGATCCATCGGTTTCCTCCCTACCATAACTTGACGGTTACTCTTCTTCCTCAGGGACCCCCAAGCTCGACAGGGCTGACCAAACCTTGCTAGCAATGGAAGAATGACGCCAAGCCGTTGTTAGGAGGCTCCCAATATCACTCACATTGTATTGAACCACAATCTTCCATAGTCACCTTAGAGCCACCCAAAGGGTTTCGACTCCAAACTTTGGTAGGACCGAAGAAGAAGAAGAAGAAGAAGATCCCCATGTTCTTCCATTTCTTTAGCTTTTATTAACCATTTTGTTAATTCCCATGCATCCCATGCATCACTTTCAGTTAACTCTTTAGTTACTTTAATTAATTAAATTATTTATTTTTATTTACCAACCCACTTGTTAGTTATATTTAGTTCTATAATTCCTTTCTGATTAGTTAGGGTTTCACTTTAGTTCAAGTTCTTTAATTTACTCTGTTAACTCATTTCTTAATTTAGCTTGATTTCAGTTTATTTATTTATTATTTATTGTTTTTAATTCAATTTATCATTTTTATTTAATTTATTATTATCATATTTATTATTTATTATTTTTAATTTAATTTATCATTTAATTTAATTATTATTATTATTATATTTATTATTTATTCTTTTTATTATTATTTATTAAGTTCTTTATGATCAATTTTATTTTCCCTTAATTAAAATATATGTTGTCTTACCGCCGCATTCTCGTCACGACCAGAATTATCAAGATGTTATGCTTCCAGAATGCCCTTCTAATAATTCCCACACGGGGGGGAGTTGGTTATGACGACTGAGACAATTTTACCGCAGTTCACCTACTTGGGAAGAGCCAGGTGGTTTGTAACGAACATAAATAGGATAATAATTAAATAAAATAATAATTGTTAATTATTATAGTAGTAGCTATTAATGTGAAGGGACATAAATCTTCATTATGAAACGCTCAAGACATATTAAAGGCGAGCTATGTTGTAATATCCTATCATCTTTTTATCTATCAATTTATTAATATATATTTATCCTATTAATGGCTAATCGAATATTCCAGGTGTTCTGGTAATATTTATTGTGTGAAGTGAATACATATTCGCTTCATTTGGTATTAGAGCTATACAACCCTTGGCCATTATTTACACTTAGTATAAATTTAGTTTTTAGGGTTTCCCTAAAATATTGGACATTATAAAAAAAAATTTGTGAAAAAAGAAAAAGAAAAAAAAAAGTTAAAAAAGAAAAGATAAAAGTAAAACAAAAAAGAGAGGGTAAAAGTGAAACCACACCTGGTTTCTTAAAGTGGGTTTGGGTTTGAATATAAAAGTGCNTTGGGAATATAACACTCATTCCTCCCAACCACCCAATCTACTCACATTTTACAAAACTTATGGAAAAAAAAGGTAAAAAAATGCATAATAATTGCTACTAAAAAAGAAAGTGAGATTTGAACTTAGGTGGGGAAGGTAACACTCATTCCTCCCAACCACCCAACCTACTGGTAATTTACAAAAGTATTGGAAAAAAATAAAAGTTAAGGACTAGAATTTGGACGGTTATATATTATTTTATATAACTTAAGTTTAAAAATAATAATTATTATTATTATTATTATTATTATTATTGGAAAAAAAAGTGTTATTTGACCTAACAAGAAATAGCCGAAGAATTTTTTTCCAAAAGAGACATATTGAGAATTATTACAGCTTTTGTATCTACCCTTCTAGAAGAAAAGAAGACAAAAGTGAAGTAGAAACATAGTCACAAACAATGGCTATTACATATTCGGAAATGAAGGCACAACTACAAACAACAGTGGACGAGTTAGAACAATATAAGGAGATCAATAAAAGGCTACAAGCTGAGGTTGAGATGCAAAAGTGGTTGAAAGAGTGGAAAGACGATGAGAATCGCTGCTTATGGAATCAAAATCGATAGCTAGAATGAATCATAAGAGATAACAAGAAAATGTTATTTGATAAGGATAAAGAAATATCATGTTTAAAAATTCATTATCAAAACCTAGAAGACCAGATCAAAAAGTTAAAAAATGACAACAAATTACCATATGGATGCGATAATGAATTAGAAGAAGAAATAAAGCATCTAAACAAACTCATAATGGAAAAATATGCTGAATTGGCGCAAGTCTGGATGAAGTTAGAAAATCAAGAAGCAGAGTTACGCCATCATAAGCAATAAAAAGAAAAACTCTAGCAGTAGTATGATAACAGTAAGAAGACACATAAATTAGAACTGACAAAATTCAACAAGGTTTTATCAATCCATTCCGAAGAAATTTTCAGATTAAGTAATCATAACAAGACAATAGTCAAAAAAATTAAGAAGTTGAAAAGTAGTCGGAAGACAGAAAATTCTACAGAATACATTGAAGGAAAAATTCTAGACAAATAGGAAGAAAATCGATGTATCCGAAGGCATAACGAAGATCTTAAGGAAAAACTTAAGAAGTCTGAAGATGACAAAAAATCACATGTAGAAGTGATTAAGAAGTTTAAAAATGATAACATGTAGTTAGAAAGCAAGTTGGAAAGGATACAGAATGAAACCTTAAAACCTCAAGAGATGAAAATACAACTTTCTGCTATTGGCGAAACGCACCAACAAAGCCTCATCGACAGGGGTTCCCACTCTGTCGATGCCCAACCAGCGTGATCTCCCTAAGCACTAGCCCAGACAGGTTTTACCCTACCTAGCAACGTCTGTGCAGCAGACGAGGTCTCACCCAAGGAATTTAAGGGAGAGATGTCAGAACCGAGTTTCCGATAGTGGGGAGGAGGATATGGGGATGCGATAAAGGGACACCATAACTGCTAGATCCATATCTTGCAGTCAACTTTACACCATTTCCTCAATTTGCAGAGTGTATTTAGAACTTTATGCAATCATTATAGCATCATACAGTTATCACCATATTACTACGACCGCATCATTGTCCATAAAACATATCTACTCACAGTGAAACAAACAGATCCCATCGATATAGCAGAAAAGTAGATCACATCAATATAACAGAAAAGCAGATCACATCGATATAATAGAAAGAGTCTAAATCACAACAACATTATAACAAAATAGGTAACAACATCACAACTAAACATGTCACAACATCATGACAGATTAGATCGCAACAGTGATAATAGACGATATTTGTGCCACAATTGCCATATCATATTAATCTTGCGCAAAGGAATCGCATTACACAATTCTTCTCCAAAACCAGAGATTGCATAAATCAAGACAACGCAGATACATAGGAAAATATTCACAAAACCAAATCACACTAGATCTTGTGCCCCAATTATCCTTTGATGCAATTCTGCTCCTCTTAGTCTATCGGTTGGTCGATACTCGGTACTATCTATTTGAAAAACTAGATCTATAAATAGGATTGTGCCATTACATTGAGGGTCCACTTCTAACTAACTTATAACCGCTAATGACCTATTACAAAAAAAAAATTGGTCAAATAACATATAAAATATTCAAAGCAGTTATTCTTCCGCCCATCGTGCTAATCTGGCCTTGCGTGGTACCGTGTGAGGTTGCGCAGCTTCCGCGATGCTACACAAATCACTTACCAAAACCCTTTCCAACAACCCTCCAACATAGTATTATTGCTCATCCCCAAGCCATGTCAGGTTGATAGGGTGTGTGCCGAGGTCCGTGCCTTAAAATCTTCAAATTGCTGCATAATCTCTCGTACCTGCTGCTTGACTTTGTCGGCAGTACTCTAATAATTAGTCAAAGCCTGCTTCACTAGGTGCTCTTCCTGTGCCTTACTGTTGACTGTTTGTCGATGCTCTTATACTACTTGCAGGGTGATGACTGCTTTAACAGCCAACTGTCCACCGATTTCTTGAAATTCATCAAGCTAAGCACAACGCTTTTGTTGGTGTTCCTACACACGGGTGGCTCTTTGCTGTAAATCCTTGAGTTCCTCAGCTCATGTGATATGTACCATCAGTGGCATAGCCCTCTATGATGTCTTCAAGGTCGTCAGTTGAGATTCGGCTTCTTGCACTTGTGCGGTCAACTGATCAAGCTGCTCGTCCTGGACAACGTTCTGCCAAAACTGTGTTGTCGCTTCCATAATGGTTTTAGCCTCCTGCTCCATGCTTTTGAACTTGTTGCAATGTCTTCAATGGAGGCTTTCCTTTTTTGAAACTTGCTTCAGCGGTGTCATCGATTGTACCAGGGCCTGGAGCAGCAGGTTATTATCCTAAAGTTGAACAATATTTTTCCCCAATCGTTTGGCCTTTTCGACTGGGGTGAGGTCGGCCATTTTCTCAAAACAAATAACATGATTGAATTCACCGCACCTGACACACATCTGTGCCTATTCAACGATCAGGCGATCTTGTGCCTTTTTTAGTTATGTAATCTCCTCAACAGCCGTTAACTGCATCTCAACCTGTCTCGCCTTCAGGGCATCAATTTCTCAAACCTTTTCTTCTACCAGCTGCACCCGAACCTGATGTAGCTCGTCTGTCTGTTTTTGTAGCTTCTCTGTGACGCTCTATGATTGAACATAGCCCTCATTCAGTTCTTTCTATCGTTTCTCCAATTCCAGGGTGACAAAGTGTTGTAACTCCACTAAATCCATAGAGGACAACTTGTTTAGGTCCAAAGCCATGCTTTGGATTAGTCGCAACAACTGGTGAACTTCCTCATTTCCCGCGTCGATTGCAGTCAAGGGAAATTGCACGTTCCTGGCCCAGGGCTCAGTGCTAATCGATGGGATGTCCTGCATCATGGGTCGCACAACTGTCTACCTAGAAATAATGCCAAAAATCGAATCCAATCGATCTCTTATCACATGAAATTCTTCATAGTTTGACTCTTGGATCGCCTTTGTCATATCCACGGATGAGTCAGTGACCACCTTGATAAGCCTCTGCAGTTGATCGTCCATCCCCGACTTGGTACCACTACCCACTTCATATTCCTGGCACCATTTGGTGCGAGTCTCCTCCCGCATGCACTGTATTGCATAGTCGGGGTCAGTTGACGACCCGTTTTCAGAGTCATGAGTGCTCAAGTCCTTAGGGGCAGGTTATTTTGGGGCATCCAGTGGCTGCTCGTTAGATAATTCCTCCTAAATCACTGGGTTTTGCTACTCTGTCGACCACTCTTGGACAATGGCATCCAACTCTTATGACATGACTTTATAAGGCAAAGGTAAAGACTACTTATTAGGGTCCCACTACGCCTGAATGTAGATAGAGTGGGGCCCGATGGAAAAACGAAGGACCCGCTGATACTTGGCCGCGGCGTAAGGAGAGGCTCGAGGAACAACAATGGTCATGGCTTGTAATGTTTCCAAATAAACCCAAAATTGGATGGCACAGTCCATTTATCGACTAGGTTCTTCAACCCACCATAATTTTTGATACCTTGCACCTCAACACACCTTTGCCACATCAACCGCCATCGGTTGATAGTCTTCTGGTTCCATCCAGGAAACTAGTGCAATAAGTATCAACAACCAACTATATGAGAATGACTACCCAACCTGAGTAGTAAGCTTGTATTCCAGTAGTTGATTCAATAAAAACATAGACCAATTCATTTTCACCCCCTTAACACACTTCTGGGCATAGGCGACAACACTTGAATTGCATTGGACTGGTTGGTTTCCCTGAATGACCTTGCTTGCCAAAATTCTTGCACCAATACACACCGCCTGTGATTTAATGCTATCAATGCGATAAGCACAACCATCTATAAAACAAAGCACTCCTTTAACTACTTTGTAAGGTTTTTGTCAGTATCTCTCCCACGGATATACTGCGCCAGATCTTCCCCGACCTTCTATAAGCCTGTGATGCTTGCAATCAAATCCACTATAATTGGGATCGGTGTATTCAACCAAAGTGTCCCTCCATGAAAGCAATCCAATAGTTGCTTCATGAACGCATGGGATTCATTCAACCGCCCAAAATGAGGCATGTTGGTGAGCCCCAACAATCCCGATTGATCTAACCCACTCACCCACGGTTGAGGAATTCACTGAATTAGAGCACCAGGCCCCATCAGGATTGAATCATAGGGCTCATCCCTGACATCTTTGAGCAATATCAGGTCATCGTCTTCAAATTTCAACCTAATCAATGTAGGAATAATGTCGACCGAACACTTCATCCCCTCCGGAAGCGGCGACAATTTTGGTGGGTACTTCTAATTCTTTGACGGCTGCCTCGGCTTGGCTCTTGGATGCGTAGGAGTGACATATCCCAAAATTTCATGAACAAAGACACCCCAAGGTGTCGCAGACTCAATAGCTCCCGAGCTCGACGGCCCGGTCTGTGCAGTTCCTTCTTCTTGCACTCTCGTCGAGGTGCAAGTTTTCCTCTTCTGTGACGGTGTAGGAATGGGCCTCTAAGCATGTTGCTTCCACTTGGGAATGGACAACGAACCATCTGTCATACTCATAATCTCTTCTTCGACAGTCGTGGGCTGAATGGGGGACTCGTACTCACTTGAAATATTTATGGCTTCGAGGTTGCTCAGCATGCCTCACACATCAACCATTCAAACTTGAGAATGGACTCCTGCAACACTACCACTCACTCAATAGCTTCACACTTTGATCGCTCAACTAAACAATGTCATCCTTACGTATCCCACGTGTTGTTCTATAGCCACCTCCAATCCAAAATTCATCATTTCCAAATCTATCATTCCCATTATTGTTAAATCTAGTATTAATGATGCTAAATATGTCAACAATCTTACTCCTCTAACGGTCGAATCACTCATTAATGCAGGTCACTTCAACAAGCACTGCCAGCCAACTGGTTTAACTACCTACATTTATTACTTGATTTGACCAACCCACAGCCCTGCAACTGTCGCAAGTGGTCGACTAGTTATCACTAACAACTTTAACCTTGCACAACCTCTTCCTCAGGGCTCGCTTTCTATTCTGAACTAGAATCTTCATTTTTAGCACCTCAAGTGGTGCGCATCGCCGGCGCCAACCTATAGGGATTTAAGCGGCTCCCATTGACAAGTGTCGGTAAGACTGCACCATCTAATTGTTGTAATTGAACTACACCACCATTAGTAATGGAATGAACAAGATAGGGACCTAACTAGTGCATTTGTAACTTACCTGGATGTTTGATGAACTTAATGTCATATAATAGCACCAAATCTCCTGTCGCAAACTATTTTTTCTTAATGTGGTGATCATGCCATGCCCTCTGTTGATCCTTCACAACTTGTTGGTGGAAGCCAGCAATAAAACGGTCTTCTTCAAGCTGGATCAACTGTGTAATTTGTTCTTCTAACGCTTCTACATCATCCATGCCCGTTGCTGCGGCAATGCGCATAATGGGAACAATATACTCCATGGGAATGACTGCCTCTTTCCCATAGAACAACTTAAATGGTGTCTTCCTGGTTAGCCGTTTACAAGTAGTGCAATAGGCCCATAGCACCGCTGGAATTTTTAGGTCCTAGTCATCGCAATTAGCATTACATACCTTATTCAACATGGTTTCCAAGATTTTGTTGAATGCTTCGACAGTCCCTTTCTCCTATGGATGGTATGGTGTACTCCTCTTATGTTGCACCTGCAACTCCTCAGTTAGCGCTTTCATAGTCTGGTTGGAGAAGTGACTGCCCTGGTCACTCATCAAGATCTTAGGACACCCAAACTGTGTCATGATTTTTTCAAAAATGAACCTTGCTTCCGTCACAGCGGTACAATCCACAACCGGTGCAGCTTCTACCCACTTGGTGAGATATTCGGTTGCAGTGATGATGTATCGCACACCAGTCCACTTCCCTGGTGGATTAAAAGGACCCACAAAATCCACAGCCCATTTATCAAATGGTTGTAGAGTCACCTGCAGTACCAGCACCTTCTCATCTCGCCGTGATGGTTTACCGACACGCTGGCAGATGTCACAACTCCTCACATAGTTTGTGGAATCGTTATGAAATGTAGGCCACCATAGTCCGGTGCACAACACCTTTCGTGTAGTAGCCTGACCTCCATAGTGACCTCCCACAATTCCTGCATGTGCTTCTTCGAGAATGGGACCGTGCTCATGTGGTAAAATACACCATCGCAAGATTTCATCCAGTCCACACTCATATAACTGTCCCACAATTAATTGAAAATTAGAAGCCTTTACGACCAGTTGCTTCCTTTGGCTATTTGTCATGTCCTCTGGGGTGACACTAGTAGCTAAAAACTGAATAATTGGTGCATAGTGATCATCTGCGATGTCAACATGGAACAGTTGTGCATTTGGCAATCCATCATCAATATTGGTCAGTTCTTCCCCATTTTTGACGCAAGATAGATATCAGGGCCAGCGTTCAATCACCCCGGCTTTACAACTATTTCAAAATCAAACTCCTAGAAGAGTAACAACCATCGACAGATCTTTCCCTCCGGCACAGGATTATTGACCAGGTATTGCAAAGCAGAATGATCAATGAACATCTTGAAATTTACACCCAACAAGTAGTGCCAGAAATTTTGCAATGCATAAACCATCGCCAAGCCTTCCCTTTCTATCGTTGTATAATTTCGTTAAGCAAAAGACATCTTTCTACTGGCACATGCGATTGGGTGATCTAGATCTCCCTCACCTGGTTGCGCAAGAACAACCCCCAATGTGATAGAAGAAGCGTCGACGTGCACATGGAACTCCTTATCCCAATTAGGAAAAACCAGTATGGGCGCATAGGCCATCTTGGATTTTAAAGTGTCGAAACTTCCTTGACATTCTTGAGTCCATTCATAGGCTACATCCTTCTTTAGTAGTTTCTCCATCGGGGTAGTAATAGCAACGTATCCTTTGATAAACTTGCGATAGTATCCGATATGCCCCAGTGTGGCTCGAAGCATTTTGACATTAGTCAGTGGTGGTAAATTGAGGATTAGCACAATCTTCACCGGATCAACCAACATACCTTCTTTTCAAACAATGTGCCCCAGTAGCATGCCAAATGGTGCACAAAAAATACACTTTTTAGATTTTAAGGCGAAATGATATTGGTGACAACTTTCCAGCATCAACCGCAGGTTGTCCAAATGGTCCCTAATTAGTCCATAGACAGTCTATTCATCCATATACACCTGTAGGAACTTTTGAATAAAATATTTAAATACAGTGACAACTACATGAGAGAATGCAGCTGGTGCATTCTTCAGCCCAAGCGGCATGACTGTATATTGAAAACAGCCTCACTCAGTGACAAACGTAGTCTTAGAGCGATCCTCCTTCGCAATTCAGATTTGGTGGTATCCTGAGAAACCATCCATGAAAGAATACATCTCTTGTCTGCTGACGCCTTCAAGAACTACAGCTGTAAAAGGGGTCGGGAATGGATCATGTACACATGCATCATTCAACTTCCTTAGGTTTGACACAAATGCATATTTCTCCTGTCTTTTTATCTTGGACCACCATAGGAATTATCCACTCAGATTCTTCTATAGGCTCGATGATCCCAACATTAAGCATCTGGTAAATCTCATCCTTCACACAGTCCTTGTATCGTGGATTCAATCAATACAGCCTCTGTCACACCGGTTTGGCATCTAGTTTCAACATGATTTTCATTTCCCCTAGGTCTCCTAAAATTCCCTTCATCTCTGAAAACCATGTCGAAAAAAGGTACTGGAATTCATGTAGTAGGTTCATGATCTTGGCCATGGTCTCCTCGTCCCAGTAGTCTCCAACATTGGAAAATTTTGGGTTCTCTGCCAATCCAATGTTGACTTTCCAGATCCTCAAAGGCTGACTCATCGAGTTCATCGATATTTTAGGGGCTGCAACATCACGAATTCCTTCAGACTCTAGAATATCAACATTCCACAACTCATCATCATCTTCAGGTCCCCTCGATAAGTTGTAACAGGCCATCATGGATTGGATTGAACAATGCACATGTGGATCAACTGAATAGGCAACAGGGGTGACCTTGAGTACGACGTCACAGATGATTTGCAAAGCATTGAATAACTTTGGGTTGATGTCCTGAAAACTAAATGTATGTGCAAAACAAACATACAACTCCTCCCAAGTGGTGATAGTCCTGCGCAACTCTCCCGCCACATACTAGGATCTCGACATTTCTTCCAGAGTGTGAACGAAAGCATGGATCCATTCATATCTGGGTCGCGACGCCCATAAAGTATGACATTCGATTAAATGACCAGTGAGATCATTCCGTCCATCATATCACCCAGCATGATAGACCTCTAAATTGCCAAAGCGGACCGTCATCAATTTGCGACACTTTTCCCAGTCATGGATCATCTGTTTATGTGTCACTCACCATCGAGCTGGAGTAGCCTTCAATGCTACATCAAGAGCCAATATCCTTTTTTATTCAAAAAAATTCTCTTCAAATTCCTAAAAGAACTCTGATAGTCCTGTTAGTCCTTCATAAAAGGGAAACTTGACAGTTTCAGTTGCAACATGCCGGAGAGACCGTGTAATCAACCCACATTTCCTGAATGATACTTCATGCAATCGATTCTGCCAATTTTCTATAGCATCTTCAGAGTGAGAGGACATGGAACTTGTGCTGGGACATCCAAGTTCACCATCGATGCTAGGATGGATATAGTCTTCGGAGATGTTATAAGCGTGATCCCAACTTCTCCCAACTTCATCCTTTACAGGTTCAATATATCATCATCCTTCGTGAGGGTCCATAGGCGCAATGATCTCGACATCCTGGTTTTCAAATGTTATAACTCATTTTTTGAAGTTGATAACTACTGTGCTATCATTAGCCCATCCAATCCCTAGTAGCGTGGGATAGGAACCATCGTATTCTATGAATTCTATCACAGTAAAGTTAGCATGCATTTTCATACCTTCAATGTCAACAAACAAGTTTGAAATGCGACCAATGGGCTGAACCTTTGCCTGATTTTCTAGTCGCAGCTATACTAGCGACCATCCCAATCTTGGATTTCCCATCAATTTCCAGGTTTTCTTGGTTAGAATGTTTACATCTGATCCAAGATCCAGAATGACCAAGTCAACCTCATAATCTCCAATCTGGATATTCATCCTCATCTCCTTTCCTGTCTTCCTTTTTTGCAAAGAATTCACAGTAGAATCCTTCATTGTCTTATCCAGGTGGTGCAATAATGTCACAAGCTCGACAAGGGCATCAGAGTCCCTTGCCAGCGATAGACAACTTTCAAATAACTTTCGCAAGGTACCATGCTGCCGCGATGGTCCTGCCTCTACAATTGGATCAAAAGCAAATGGCATATCAACAATTGGTAACTTACCCGGATTTCTCCCGATTGCATTCTTTGCATCAAAGAAGGTATATTTATCTGTAGTAATTTCAAATGCGACCTTTTTCTTACCAGCGAGCTGAAATTGTAGCCGTGGTCCATCATCTCCAATTGTTCTACCAGTGTAAGTGACAATCCCAACATCGACATCTTTCATCCATGGCTCGACCTGAATAGTGGCAATTGTCGATCCTTAATTCAAGTTCAATGGCATGTTCTGATTCAATGGTTGATTCATTGGTTGGTTCTGAGTTTGAGGCAGGTTTTGGGTCTGAGTCTATGGTGGGACCTGGTTCTGCATTATCGGTTGGTTCTATACTTGGAATGTAGGCTGATTCTGATTTTGCACATTATGTAATTGAGGAATATTTCATGCCTACCATTTTGCAATCAACTGAGGGAAGCTTTCAACATTATGATTACTGGCTGCACAGTATGTGTACTATGCATGAGGCCACTCCCACTGATAATGTCCAAATACCCCACTGGTGTAGCACTGGATCAATTCATGACCTCGTCCTCCTCCTTGACCAAATCCTCCTCCTTGACCTCTAAATCCTCCGTGGAATCCTCCTTACTGAAATTGCGGTTGGGCCATTTATTGCTACGGTGGGGTTGGTTGCTGCTGGACATAGTGCATGGATTGAACATATTGTGGTTGATTATACTGTGGTCATGGTTCCTGGTTATATTGCGGTTGTACCACCATTTGCGGCTGAGGTGCAAACTACGGCTGCACTATAAACTGTTGTTGCGGTTACGTGAGGACAAACTGCAATGGAGGTGGTGGTGTATACGGTACTTGAGCTATGGTTTGTACTACTTGCGGATGTGCTTGCACTATCTAGGGGTCCACACCTTTCACAAAGTATGAATCATACGTCTTTTTCTGGAGCAAATCATAACCTCTACAGTTTTTTTCATCATGCCCGACTAATGGACAAAATATACAGTATAAATTTTCTACCTTAGTAACCATATTCTACATGTAATCATAGTTCTCATGTTGATGGCCATAGGCATGACATATGCAACACCATAGTACACCAGCACAACTCAACGGATTCGGGGCTTCTGACAACAAATAGTTATGAAACGTCGAACAGGTATCCTTAGTATACTGCTCTGGATCATCAGTGCCATTCCCATTGAGTATTGTTAACTTCATTTTGTCACCCACCATTCTGGGCCTTCTTCCTCCTGCTGGTGCTCTATTACTAGACTGTTGCTGAAACATTAGGCAAGTCGACACATAGTGTGTATTTTTTCCTTGTGGTGGAGTAGTGTGTGGAGGCATGGGTACGTTACTACTAGGGTTCGATCTTATTGTCCTTCCAAGCATAACCTGGGCCTGGTCATCCTTGTCGTCACAAAAAGGTCGCTTCATCTTGTGTGGTTGTTCTTCACGGCATTGCACTTCAATCATGGCAGGACCTTCTCCTATCCTCTACCTCTTCTCTCGAAACCTTGTTCCTCCCCTTGTACAACCACTTGTTTCCTTGGTGACCTTCACATTATCACTAGAACTCAAGCCCATCTACCCCTTACCTTTTCATGCATATCCCCCCTTCTGTCATGGTGCCTACATCCTTCACACACCAGAGTTCCACTACTCTTGGTCCATCTTTAGAATACCTTTTTAAAAAATCAGTTGCTTAATGGACAGCTGCAGCGACAACAAGAACCTTCCTCACAGTCCACTAAAGAACTCTCTTTCTGCTTTGCTAAAGGACTTATTTGTGTCGACTCCAAACTCGGTGATGTATCCTTCTAAGATAATATCCAACCATGCTTCAACTACCTATGATGCCCTATTATTGGTTTCTTGTAACTCCTGGATCAACTCTGGGGTCTAGGATGTCGGCTCTCCTCATTGAAAGTTTGTTTTCTTCTTAGTGAAATTTTCCAACCATTCCTGCAAGAGGACATGAAATTCACAAAAGATCCATTCGCGAGGACCATTGTTGATATAACTTTATAGCCAGTGGCCTGTCGATAACTTCAGATTCTGATTTTCAGCTTCAGAAAACTCCCACAACTTTAGATCAAACCACCCTTCGATCTCCGGTTGAGTCGGATGCCAAAACATATCCTCCTCTTAGTAGCAACAAGGTCCCGACAATGGAACCATTTGTTGGTGAAACCCACCAACAAATCCTCGTCGACAGGGGTTCCCACTTTTTCGATGCCCAACCAGCGCGATCTCCCTGAGCACCGGCCCAGACAGGTTTTACCCTACCCAACAACGTCTGCGAAGCAGACGAGGTCTCACCTGAGGAGTTTAAGGGAGAGCTGTCGGAACCGAGTTTCCAGCAGTGGGGAGGAGGATATGGGGATCCGACGAAGGGGCACCATAACTGCTAGATCCAGAGCTTGTAGTTGACTTTACACCATTTCCTCAACTTGTAGAGTGTATTTAGAACTTTATGCAATCATTATAGCATCATACAGTTATCACCATATTACTACTACCACAACATTGTCCATAAAACATATCTACTCATAGTGCAACAAACAGTAGCAGAAAAATAGATCGCATCAATATAGTAGAAAAGCAGATCACATCAATATAACAAAAAAATAGATCACATCGGTATAACAGAAAGAGACTAAATCATAGCAACATTATACCAAAACATGTAACAACATCATAATGGAACAGGTCACAACATCATGACAGATTAGATAGCAACAGTAATAATAGACAAGATTGGTGGCACAATTTCCATATCATATTAATCTTGCACAAAGGAATAACATTACACAATTATTCTCCAAAATCAAAGACTGCATATATCAGGACAACGCAGATATCTAGGAAAATCTTCACAAAACCAAATCGCACTAGATCTTATGACCCAATTATCCTCTGATGCAATTCTCCTCCTCTTAGTCTATCGGTTGGTCGGTACTGGGTATTGGGTACTATCTACTTGCAAAACCATATCTATAAATAGGCTTATGTGATTACATTAAGGGTCCACTTCTAACTAACTTATAACCACTAATGATCTATTACAACAAAACTTAGTCAAATAACATATAAAATATTCAAAGTGGTTATTCTTCGGCCCATCATGCTAATCTGGCCTTGCGCGGTACCGTGTGAGGTTGCGCAGCTACCGTGATGATGCGCAACTCACTTACCAAAACCCCTGCCAACATCTGCTCAGATCAATGCCCAAAATATGACACTCGTAAAAGAAAATGACATTGTGAAAATTCCATATCGACACCTCAACCATAAAAAAATATATTCTAGAAAGTGGGAAATGTCGAAAGATAACGGTACCAATGTGATCAAATCTCCTAATTATAGATCAGTATGGAATGCCAACAGTCCAAAACAAATCAATTTGGGATGGATTGATTTGTCCACATATCAGAAGTTGTGCTCAACTCTTAGTAGTTCGCATCAATATGTCTCGTTAGTTGTGATACCACAAAAAATGATGCAGAAACATTATAAGGCTTTGAGGACAAAGCCTTTCTAGGGGAGTGGCAATGTAACGAACATAAATAGGATAATAATTAAATAAGTTTAATAATTAAATAAAATAATAATTGTTAATTATTATAGTAGTAGCTATTAATGTGAAGGGACAGAACTCTTCATTATGAAACACTCAAGCCATATTAAAGGCGATTTATGTTGTAATATCCTATCATCTTTTTATCTATCAATTTGTTAATATATATTTGTCCTATTAATGGCTTATCAAATATTCTGGGTGTTATGGTAATATTTATTGTGTGAAGTGAATAAATATCCACTTCATTTGGTATTAGAGCCAACCCTTCCTAGGGATTTTGCTGATCTTTGACTTGTGGCCAAAATGTTCAAGGTTTCCTTGAATTTAGGTCTTTGACCTCACAGTGGATTTTAGCCATCCATATTCAGAGTTTCTCTGGTAAAAAATGGTTTTTGACCAAAAGGTAGTATTTGGCCATTTGAATTTCATTGAAGTATTAATTCCACTCCAAATATGAAGCAAGAACGAGACAGAAAAAATGAAGAATAAAAAAAAAATAGAAAAAGAAAAAGAATTATGAAGAATAAAAAAAACAGAAAAATAAAAAGAATTATCAACAAAAGAAATAAAAGGGGAAAATTAAAGAAACATAAGTTAAAAAGAAAATTATAATTTTAGTCTTACAATTATAATTTTCCATCCATGTCACATAATGTGGATTGATTGGCAATCACAATCCCATCACCTACACATAAAACAACCCGTGCATCAAATCTCATAAATAATATTTCAACTATTAGAAAACCATCAATCGACCTCAATTGTCAAGGTTTCCCCGAATCATCCAGAGACCATGCATGCTAGTGCATCAAACATATCACAGTTCAATCATGCTATATACAAGATTGATATCACCTGTCATAGTCGTCGAGCCAACTAGAGTCTTTTCATATCAATGCTTTCTTGCATTGCATGTACCTGCATTTCCTGTCACAATCGATAGACCATCAGAGTACATGTTACATAACTTTTGTCCAAACATTATACAACTTTAATCATTGCTGATAATTTACATGATTTTTCATTTAAAATTAAAATCATAATATAAATGATACATAATTTCCCAAATGTTGGAATTTTTTTTATAATCATAATTTACTCAACAATATGTCAGATAATCCTTCTTAGGTCATATCTCATCAATAATTCCTTGATTCTCACAAGTCTAGGTCATCCTAAACCGAATTCCATCAAAATGCGTCCATACAAAGTTTATTTTAGATTTCAAAATCGTAAGTAGCCGGGTCATTCGTCATAGAACGCCCTCAAATATTAGTCATAATAATCTCAAAAGTCAAGGTATAAACTAGGTGTTACAATTGCACACAAGTTCTTTGGATGAAGCAAATACTGAAATATATCAAGGTAGAATATGATCATCTAGTTTCCGTACTTTGTGACAATACAAATGCAATAAATATTTCAAATAATATTATTATGCACTAAAAAACAAAGCACATTCTAATTAGGTGTCACTTCTTAAGAGAACAAGTAGAATAACATAATGTCAAGTTCGAATATATTGCCACTAAATAACATATTATGGATATTTCCCCAAAACCCGTTCCCAAAGAGACATTTGAGTTTCTTAGATAGAAATCGGAAGCAATATTCATCTCATATAGTCACTAAGTTCTTAAGGAGAAGCAAAAGTTCAGGGGAAACATCCCTTTTCCATTCATGTCAAAGGGGGAGAGTTGCACATAGAGGGATAATTTTTTCTATTCCTAGTGGATTATGTATTTCATCACAAGATTTTCATCAATAAAAAAGGAGGAGATTGTTGCACATGTTATCATTGATGTTATGCTAGAATGAATTTGAAATTAAGGCAGAGCATGTGAGGTTTCCTTGGTGGGAAAAATATCCTAAATATGTCCTTGTTATATTTGGAAGGAATGCCAATTTTCTGTGGAACATAATTTTTTTTCTTCATGTTGTCTCCATCATTGATGGATCTTTTGATTACATCAACATAGATTTTAGATTTTCCTTCATTTATGTTCTTTGGTAGCTCTGTAGCTTTTGAATCTTCTTTGGTGGATATCTAACTTTTACCATAACTAAGACTAGTATTAATGGATGGAGAGCTATGACAATTTAATGATATCATCTAAGGTTTTAATTCTCTTTTCAAACCTCAAGCTTCTATTCATCTTAATAGTTGTTTTCTCCAGTTACTTTCTTAAGGAACCAATTTCATATTCTAGCTTTTTGTAGTTTTCTTCATTTTCCTTCAGTTGGGTCCTCACAACTTATTCTATCGTTCTTGCTCCTTATAATTGAACCTTTAGGTTCATGGTAATATTTATTGTTTCTTAGAGGTTTTGTGACATTTTTTATTTTGAATCATGATCATCTTCATATTTCTATTGCTGCTCCTTTTGTTTCAAAATCCTTTTCTTAAGCTTCTTTATTTTGCTTAAGGAACACATGAGTTCTTCTTCAATGTAATAACCTAGGTTTTTTACTTGGAATATATTAATTCAAATCATGTAAATTATGTAAATATACTAGTATGGATTCCTAATGCAGATCTCATGGCCAAGGCCCAACTAGTGAAAGACTAGGCATGTATAATGTAAATATTTCGGTCTGGATCATGTGGTTGGGTAATCATGCTAGTTCGAATACTATGTAAATATTATGTTGGAAAATAATAAAATGGTCCAAGATAGTTGTGTAGAGATAATTGGAGGGCCTATGATTCCCCTAGAGGGGAAGAGAAAAGGGGGCCTATGGGAGATTAAATCCTCTATTGCCAAGTTTCAACCTTAGAAATCATCCATTTGACACAATTTTCCTTAAATGATCCAATTACTTAGTTTTTACTATTTTATCCAATCATTGAATGCATGTGTGAGTTTGGTGAAGAAAGTCCTTTGATGTTGATCTAATCTGGGGTGACCTGGAAACCAAACTTGAAATTGATTCAAGTCTCATTGAATGAAGGACCAGTTATAGGACGGTTTTTATTGAACTTTATTGCAATTAAAGGCTTGAATCCAATGTGTATATTAAACTTCATGAATATGTTATTAGTCTCATTTATCATCACATAATGAACATAATTGCATAAAAGAACATGGACAAAGAAAACACGAGACAAGCAATACTCCTTTGGTAACAGAGTTCGTCATACCTATGGCTATGTCTCAGGGCTCACACAATTTTTGAACCACTTGTATTTCCTCTCCCAAATACGGGTTTATTCTCCTTTACAAAGGGCTACAATGCATTCTAGAACATAAATATTTAGTTGTTCTCTTTTTTTTTTCTGTTGTTCTTATTATTCTTTCAGTGATCATTTGTTCTATTTGAATAGAAAACTTAACATGGTATCAAAGCCAATCTGAAAGAAGACATTGTGCAACAACTCATTCTGCAATCCAACAATCTAGGGTTCACTATTCCAGAGACCTCCCTCAACATATCAGTTGGAAAATAAGGTCCGTTCAACTCTCCCTAGGAGGCTGCATCTTTATGTCGAAGCAGTTTTTTCATTGTGAGGATTTTCATTTGTTGACCTATCACTGCTGCTGGGAAAAACTATGGCATCATATTTTTCAAGGTTCCATCCTTAGATTCTGAAAAAGAAAGATATAGTCTAGCTTGCCTTAGGGAGGAACATATTTTCCTCCTCTCAGATCTATAAGTGATCACAACTGGAAAATTTGGGTTTTCTAGTCAAACCCTAGGTCATCCTGAAGTTGGTTCTAGAAAAGGTCCTCAAACTGGTAAGTACTATCTCCTATATTTCCATTTGAGGTTCTCATTAATTAAAATCTAACAAACAATACCAAGCTAGATGAAAATTTTGAGGGAGAAGAGAATTTCATAGCATGGAAGTATAGAATTATGCTCATCCTTGAAGAGCATGACCTAGATGGATACATGAAAGAAGAGGTCAAGGAACCAAAGGGAGAAGAGGAAAAATACAAACAGAATAAGGATATGATCAAAGTAAAGAGGATCATAGATAACTATATTAAGGATCACTTGATCTCCCAAGTGTTCACAAATAATACTCCAAAGGAAGTGTTTGATGCACTAACCAATATGTTTAAAGGGAAAAACATGAACAAGAGAATGACCTTGAGAAACCAACTCAAGGGTGTGAAGATGCAAAAGGAAGAAACCATGCAGTCATACTTCTCCAAAGTATCTCAAATCAAAGAACAATTACAATATGTTGGTGACATGATAAAATAAGTTGAAGTTGTGATGACCACTCTGAATGGTCTTCTAACAGAATGGGATTCCTTCAGCAGAGGAATATGTGCTAGAAGAAAGCTAACCAAATTCAACAATCTATGGGAGGAATGTGTACAATAAGAAGGAAGGTTAGTAAATAGATAAGAGAAGTTAAATGAAAATGAAGATCAAGCTCTAGTTGTGCATACAAACAATGGAAGAAATAAATGGAAGGATCATGTAGCTAGGAATATTGCACCTCTTGCAGACAAGAGTTGTTCCTCGAGTTTGAATGGTTCATATCTAGAAGAAATGAGAGACAAAGGATGGAAAGACTTCCCCTAGAGCTTACATACATATGGAATGAACCCTATGTATTTTCTGAAGTATGATGTGAGTGTCTCCTATAGCGATTAATCTCCAAGGATGTGCTTGCATGAACACATCAACTAGATAAGCAATATCAAAGGCACCATAATATAATCTATAATTATATACTAGTGACTAAGGAATCTAGTGATAAACACAATGATTTAGATACAATTCAGTTTACAGGAAAGGAACCAACTTTATATTAAAAATAAGGAATAAATATTACAACCATATCCTTAGTGTTGAGATGCTCCTTCAATGCCACTCCTTCTCTCACAAGCTCCAACTTGCTCCTTCTAAGCTCGCCCTGAATTTGGCCAGAGGCTCAATGCAGCAGCATAACTTTTCTCTCTTCAACCATGGGATATGACCCAGGCTTTATAGGCTTTGGAAGGATAGGAATGGTTGAGAAAATGATGGGTGAGGTGGAAGGGAGATCCGCAAAAGCAGGATCTCGAGCTCGAGTGGTCCTTAGGAGTAGGGATGAGGGTGCAACGAATTATTCCTTAGAGAAGCTTCATGGAATTTTCTCTTTTTCACTTTTTACCTTGGGCACCACTTTTCTTCCACTGTGACAGAGTGTCACCCGGTAGGAACCACACATTGAACAAGGGGAATAAGCGTTGGCATCGCTTACTATCAAGAGACAATAGGCGTTACTGAAGAAGGTAATGCTTCTTTCCTTAAGGGCAGTAGTGGTGCTGGACTTTTATATGTAAAATTGAAGTCTGGACCAATACTCAACTTCACAATTTGGGATTTAAGGGAAATTACTGATGTTTGGGATCTCAACACATGATAGTGATGAGATTTATGTGTAACAGATTGAGGATCTCCAACAAGTAGATCAATAGAACTCAAGAAAGGTAAATTTTTTAAGAAGGATTACTAATCCTATGAATGTTATACATGTCATAAGTTAGGAAATATATCTAGACATTTTCCACTTAATGAAAACAAGTTCAAAAAGAATAATATAAATTTCCATGCCCATGTAGGCGAAAAAATGAATCAGATGAAGAGAGGACCAGAGAGAATGAAGAATCTAATGAAGAATATGTCTTGATATCAACCCTCACATGATCAATATCTCATGGAAGTGATACTTGGCTCATAGATAGTGGTGCTTCCAAACACATGATAGGTCACAGAGACTCTCTCTCATGCCTCACTCAGAAATATTATCCACACAAAATACAACTTGGAGATGACTATCAATATCCTATCAAAGGAATGGGAGAATCTTCCTACAAGCTAAAATATGGTAATTCCATAAAAATGAAAGAAGTCTTATATGTTCCATGTCTAAAGAAGAATCTTCTTTCTATATCATCTATAGAAAAGAAAATATTCAGAGTTTCCTTTGTATATGGTGAATTTCTTATGTGGCCAAAAGGAAAAACTATAGAAGATGCAGTTGTAATAGGATTTGAAGAAGGAGGGCTCTACAAACTAAAAGGGAATACAGACTCAACTTTCACAGCTTGCACTATCAATCCATGTGAACTATGGCATAGAATACTTTCTCATGTAAACTACAAATCATTACCAATTGTGAGTAAGGTAGTAACAGGTCTACCATAAATCCAGATCAACAATGAAGGGATATGCAAAGGATGTGCTCAAGGGAAAAAAACCAAGAATACATTTCCAAGAAGTAATAGTAAATCAAAAGGGATCCTAGATATTGTCCACTAAGATGTGTTCGAACCAATGTCAACTACTTCCTTAATAGGGTATGTCTATTATGTTTATTTTATTGATGACTACTCACGTAATACTTGGATATGTTTTTTGAAAGGGAAAGATGAAGTATTTGAAAAGTTCAAAGAGTTCAAATATCTTGTGGAGAATCTCTCCGAAAATAAGATTAAGATATTAAGATCAGATAATGGAGGAGAATTCATGTCAAATGAATTCAAGGACTTCTACAAAGAAGCTGGGATAAAGAGAGAGCTTACTACACCCTATAATCCTCAACAAAATGGAGTATCATAAAGGAAGAATATATATATCATGGAAACAGTCAAAGCCATGATTCATAATGAATATCTACCCATGTATTTATGGGCTGAATCAGTAAAGATCACGGTCTATGTTCAGAACAAATTATCCTATAGTGCGATTGGAAACAAAACTCCAGAAGAAATGTTTACTAGTGAGAAGCCCCAAGTTAGTCACCTAAAGATATTTTGTTGTATTGTTTACCTACATGTTCCCAAAGAGAAAAGATCAAAGTTGGACCCCTCAATAAAGAAGGGAATATTTGTTAGATATAGTGATCAGTTGAAAGCATACATAATCTATATTCCATGTTTTCATAAAATTGAGGTTAGCAGAGATGTCACATTTGATGAAGATGCAACCTTCAAAAAATCCAGAAAGACCCATATGGATGAAGAAGAACAAGAAACTCCCAGAGTAGTAGAGATTAGTAAACCACAAGTTAGACATGAAGAAGATCATATACCATAAGTTCAGGACATGGTAGAACCTCAAGAACCTATGAAGACACCTCATGAAACAATCTCAATAAGGAAAAGATCAGCTTGGGCTCATGATATAATTCAAGAAGTAGAAATATATGGTGCACCAGAAGGAAGCAAGAGACTAAGACTCCAATCCAACTATGTAGAATTAATGTGTAACCTTGTTGACGAAGAACCTACATGTTTTGAAGAAGCCTCAAAGAAGAAGGAATGGATGGCAGGCATGATTGAAGAATATCAATCTATCTTAAAGAATCATGTTTTCGAAGTGGTGCCAAGACCAAAGGATAAATCGGTATGGATTTTTTTAAGACAACGCATTCAGTTGATGGTGGTGTTAAATATTTCAAAGAAAGATTTGTCACACAAGCATTATCTCAGAAAGAAGGGATTGATTTGGAAGAAACGTTTGCACCAGTAGCTACATATACCTCAATCAAAACCATTCTTCTTTGGATTCCAAGATGAGATGGAAATTACATCAAATGGATGTAAAGACAACATTTCTAAATGGTCTCATAGAAGAGGAAGTGTATATTGAAAAACCTCCAGGTTTTGAGACACATGACAAGAAAACACATGTGTGCCAACTAAAGAGAGCATTATATGGATTAAAGCAAGCACCTAGAGCATGGTATGGAAGAATTGATGACTTCCTGATGAGCCTAGGATTTACCAAAAGTAAAGCAGATTCCAACCTTTACTATAAGGTTGAAGATGACGGGATCATGATATTATGATTGTATGTAGATTATCTATTTTTGAAAGGAAAGGAGAAGCTCATCAATGAATGTAAGAAGAATCTTGAAACAAATTTTGAAATGAAAGATCATGGCATGATGCATTACTTCCTAGGTCTTGAAGTATGGCAATTCCTAGATGAAATATTTCTAAACCAATGAAAATATATAGTTGAGATCCTAAATAGATTTGGGATGTTGTGTTGTAAGGCAATGAATACTCCGATGGTGATAAACGTGAAGCTCCTAAATGATGACTCTTGAGAAAGAATAGATGCCACACTATATAGACACATTATCAACTCACTGATGTATTTTACAAATACAAGACCGGATATATGTTTTTTCATGAACACATTAAGTCAGTATATGGTATAAACGAGGCATGTTCACCTAGTTGCAACAAAACATGTGATGAGGTACCTAAAGGGTACATTGGATTGTGGCTACACTGATTCAAATTGGGCAGGAAGCATTGAATACAGAAAGAGCACTTCAGGATGTTGTTTGAGTTTGGGATCAGGTATGATCTCATCACTTAGTAGAAAGAATACCAATGTTGTGCTCAATACAACATAGTATGAATACATTGCAACATGTTCAGCTTGTAGTGAAGTAGTATGGCTTCACAAATCATTGATAGGATTGTTTGATACTGAAATGGATGCAACTAATATTTATTGTGACAACCATAGTTGTATGAAGTTAACAGAAAACCTAGTGTTCCATGATAACTCAAAGCACATAGAGATACAATATCATTACATTTGGGATATGGTGCAGAGAAGAGCCATAAAGCTCCAGTATGTTCCTATAGAGGAACAAGTTACATATGTGTTAACTAAGCCTCTGTCTCGCGTGAAGTTTGGATATTTTAGAGACAAGATTGGTGTAGTCCGAAAGGACCTCCCTAGTAAGTGAGAGTGATGGTATGCAAGTACATAGTTTTCCTTGGTGAAGTTGTGGATGTACAAGAAGATAATGATGAGCCCCAATGATCTGATCATTGTATAGAGAGCTTGGTTGTGTCTTTGTGGGTAGATCCCAATATTGTTAGTGACATCACCGAGGGTGGATCCCAATATGATTGGTCATATCACTAAGGGTAGATCCTGTTACCACCTAAGTTGTACTTAGTGGTTTTTTTATCAAGTGAGCCTGGTGAACCGAACAAGGATAACTTGTTCAGACTTCAGAAAACCTTCATTCTTGTTTCTGGGAAACTTTGTTGTACTATATCACATGTTCATACCCCATGGGGGAATTGTAATAAATGTTCTAACATGATAGTGTCTGTAAAAGACTCGATATCTTAGACTTTATTTTTCAATCCGATCATCCCAGGGTGTTTTTTTCCATTGGTTATTATTGGTTGTTGAATAAACGACTGATAATTTCTAAGTTTTTCACTCCATACCTCCAAAGTTGGGGTGGTCAGCTTGGCATTTAGTCCTATTGAGGCTATTAGAGTCTATGTGTCAATGTATAAACATTCTAGGCATCATGGTCGAGTCATATGAACATGTCTAAGTCCCCCTAGGTTTTTTCAACTTTTTTGAATTTTTAATTTTTTCAGTGTTTTTTATTAAAATTTAATTTTTCCAAAACTTAGGCTATTTTTTAATAGTTTAATTGGAAAAAATGGATTTGTAATAAAAGTGGGCCAAATAATTAGTTTCAGTCATGTAGGTGCTCATTTTCAAGCTAAGAGCACCATGTAAACCCATGGACCCACTTTTTCCTAGTTTTGAATGATTTTCCATCACTCAGGTTAGAAATCCCCAAAAAATCAAATATTGATTATTTTAATTAATAAATTGATGAATAAAGGAGCAAATCCAAAATCCTAGATCAATTGATTCTCAGCCGATTTGATTGAAATCGGTCAGATCTGAACCAGATTGTCTGGATCTGATAAATCCTTGACTGAAGGAGGTGATCTGGACAAATCCAGAGTTGAACTTCATCATCCTTTATGGGGAATTTTTCCCTCCCTCTCTCCTCCACACATTTGGGCTCATCTGGATGAGTTTTGGTGGATGCTTCAGTCAACAGGTTGAGGTGTTAGTTAGATCAGCTCTTCGATTGACAGTTGCACTCAGTGAGACTCAAATCTGGCTTAGTTAGACACAGATTAGGCATTGATGGACTCTCCTTCAGCTACAGTGGTCTATCTCCTTGGGATTTGTGCCCCTTGGGCTGGATCTCCTATTTTTTGTATACATAAAGCTTAGGATGCCTCTTCCAAGCTAGTTAGAGTTGGATTGAGGAGTTGTTGCCATTGTAATACTGCTATTTTTTTTAATTGTGAATCAAGAAGCTTTGGAGGCTATACTGTGTAGTGCATGTGTTTGTGTGGATTCCCAATGTCATGCTTCTAATGTGGTAACTGCAATTTCTTTCCATTTTCTGTGCTACTTTTGTTTTCTGGCTTCAAGGATTCGGTTGAATCAAGTAAGGGTGTAAACTAGGCAAGTTAGATTACTTGTTCTTGTTTATCCATATTATGTATGCTCAAGAATTTTAGTTATATGCTTAAATAAGATTATTTTTGCATGATCTTTCATTCTTGTTGCTTTATACATCTATATCTAGATCTCACGAGGTGTTGTGCAGGCTTATGTTATTTAGTTGTAGGTTCCTGATTAGACGAATGTATGTATCAAGATTGACACCATTCCTTATCCAATAAACTCAAGAATCTGTCCCTCAATGCTCCACAAAAGGGCCTCCTTTTAGCTTGTTCCATTCAAGCAACGGGCTGACCTTCTCTCCTCTTTTTCTCCTTTCTTTAAAAAATCAATCTTTCGGTTACCTGTTTCTTCCTCTTATGATCAGATCTAGTTCCAAGAATTCAATATATATTATTAGATCTAGTTCATTAGAGTTTTGCTGATTAGATCTGTAATTTCATAAAGATAGATCTAGGTGTAGGAATTTCCTTTTTTGCAAGTATCTAAAGCATAGATCTAAAGCTTGCTCATAAGGTAGTTTCCTTTGTCATTCTTTAAAGATTTAAATTCTGCAATAAAAGTGCATATCTCATTGGCTTCCCATACAGCAAGCCAATATCCCAAGGAAAGCTTGCTTTCCTTGGTTCCTTTTTGCAAAACTAGATTAGCCCCTTTTAATAATTTTTTACTTAGTTTTTTTTCAGTAACTAGCTTGGTAACCCAAAACACTTTTAAAGTGTTTTGGGGCACATTTGATTTTAATTGCTTGCTATTTTTTAGCAGGTTTAACAAAAAAGAGAAGGAGACTCTGCCCATTTTCTGACTCTTGGGTGAACCAGAGCTTCCCGGAGGCTTCCCCCACCGCTGTGATTTTAGTTTAGCTTGTTACAAGCTTGTTGTAAGCCTTTGGATCCCAGATAACAAGGACCAAAGTAAATAATTCAGTTTGATGATAATGTAACCAATTATAATAAAAATAATCATTTTGAGTAGGCTCTTTCGAGCCCACTCCCCATCCCCCAGGGGGGATCTACGTCCGTTTCACTTTTGTGCTTTTTTCCTTTTTTTCTGCTCTAGTTTAGTACTGACATGCAGGATTGTATACTTTGATATAATTTTGCACTATTCCATACTTTAATTTCAAAATTAATCATACTACTTACCCCACGACTTCCCAATTGATCCACAAGGGGAAAGAGATGTGTGGTAGGACTAATTAGAAAACCGGCATTGTGTATCTTTGATTCCTTTTTCATCAATTGTTTCGTTAGCCATAATAAAATTAACCCCTCCTTGATTCCC